>JBBBDQ010000871.1:0-82500 GCA_037127315.1 Ascarosepion bandense | reverse complement strand
AAATCATACAACTGTTGTATGACGTGCGTGCGTGCTGGAAGCGAAAATCGCGCTACAGCATGTGGCGTCTCACATGACCATGCGAGATTGGAGGCGAGAAGTATTAAGTATGAAAAGCTATTGAGATAACTAATCGCTTCTGTTATCTGTTATACACTGTTTGAAAAAAAAAAATTACCAAGCATGTGGAAGTTAGCAAGAATACGTCTGGTCTTCAAGAACTCGAGCAAGCCATCCTATCCATCCACGTACAGACTTGTTATTCTCCTTCGTATCATCTGTAAACGTGTGAGGCCAAGTACCTGGATGCTAATAATCTCATGTGCGACGAGCAGTACGTGTTTCGATCAGTCCGATCCACTGCTGACATCCTAACTAAAATTACACACAGAATGAATGAGGCTCATTACGGTATCCTTACGCAAGAAACATAGCATCAGATATCTCGAAAGCTTTGACAAGCTGTGGCAAAACGTTTTACTATACAATCTCTTCAGATATAAAATCAGGGGAAGATTTTTATCTCTTAAAAAATCGTTCCTAATAGGTTGATCCCTGAATGTATTTAGTAACGCCCAATCATCTAAGACACTGGCGGTTAACCCAGACATTACTTCTTGGAACAACCCTCTTTCTGATTTACATAAATGTTCTACCTATGAATTTTATTTTTTTAATCATTTCACCCCAAGCAAGGCATTTCACTGCCACTGTTGCGCAGGGGTTTACATAGTGGAAAGTGATGAGAAAGAGGAGTTAAGGGGAAAGTGGATGAGAAAGAGTGGTTAGGAGGTTACATAGGGAAAAGTGATGAGAAAGAGTGGTTAGGGGGTTATATAGGAGGAAGAACTATTTCAATCATTTGTAAATATCTATGCCAATGACACGACGATGTACGGGTACACCTCCAAAATTCTTGACGCTTTGAGATTAGCAGCTGCCCTTTTATGCACTCTAACTTCCCAGTCTTTGGTTGCATTCCCTCACCGACGATGAGACCCTGAACTATCACTAGTTGCGCTGAACGCATGTCCACTTGCAAGGACATTGGTCCTGAGATTCACACCTAAACTTAAGTAGAATTCGGATGTTCGGGTCATCATAAGATGCAGGTAAAGTAACTGCTCCCTATGCTGCTGAAGTAATTACGTAACTCCTCTACCACCATAAGAGCCAGACAAGGAAGAAAATGGAGAAATGTGGCCATATCTGGGCAGGTCCAGGTCTCACTTTCCAGTTATGATAGAGTTCAAAAGAGTCTCCGAGGCCTTGAACAAGAATTATTTTCCACACTCCAACTTCTCTCTCACAGGCGGGAAGGGGACGTATCTCACTGCTCTATCGCTACTACCATGGAAAATACTCGGACGGACTGCGTCACCTGATTCTGACCTTCACGTTTAGGAACTGCTATGCCACTTACATATTAGTAAACCTCCTAGACTTCCTTCGTATTCCATCGGTTAAAAGCAAGTTCCACCAAACAGCTTCTCACGAACCATTCCTCTATGGAACAGACTCTCAAAAGAAAGTTTCTTCGATGACAACAATCATGACCATTTCAAGTCTTGAGTAAGTTGTTATCTTTTATCCATATGAACTATTCCTTAACGTAATGCTCTACATCGAGTGGCTCCAAGGCTGGCCTTATACATGGGTAATCACATGGTAAAAAATACTTATTCGAGAAAAGAAAAATGTAGATGAGGACGCTGAGAAATATAATTACCAAAAAAAAAACTATTATTATTATTATTATTATAATTATTATATATATATATATATATATATATATATATATTCTTCTTCTTTGTGCCCTGTCCATTATTATTATTATTATTATTATTATTATTAGTAGTAGTAGTAGTAGTAGTAGTTGTATTTACTGTTGTAGATATTATTTATGCGAAGTGTGTAAAATTCAAGGGAAAATATGTATCTAACAGAAGCAGTGCTGTATTTTGATGGTGTTATATCTTTCTTCTTCATTTTCTTCTTCTTCTTCTTCTTCGTATTATTATTATTATTATTATTATTATTATTATTATTATTATTATTATACGCAACCAAAATAAATTTTGAAAAAAATTTTCTGTTACTTTTTCCTTCTGTTTTTTTTATTTCGTTTAAGAGATCTCGGTTATGAAGTTTTACTCCATTTCTCTTTCAAATCCTTTGAAAGAGAGAATAAAATGCTTATCGTCGGGCCTCATCGCATCGCAAGACAAAAATCAAATAACGAGGAAAACAGTTTTCCACTTCTCCAACTCAGTATCACAGGCCCCACCATGCATTTGTGTGTGCGTGCGTGTGTGTGTGTGTGTGTGTGTGTGTGTCGTACTTTTTGTCCATTTTTGATGCAATTATCCCAAGAATCTATTTTCCATTAGACTATTCTGATTCTAAATGACTGCTTCCACAATTTTCTTTTATTGTCAGTTAAACTCCCGCCACTCTCTCTTTCTCTCTCTCTCTCTCTCTCTCTCTCTCTTTCTGTATATATATATATATATATATATATATGAGTGTGTGTGTGTGTGTGTGTGTGTGTGTGTGTGTGTGTGTGTGTGTAGTCGCGGGTAAGGGATGACTTTGTCTGTGAACATGGCTTTTTGTATATGTTCACAGAAAAAATATTAGTGTTTCAGTTGGTGGGTATCTCTTCCTCCCCCAATCTTTTTCAATTTTTTGCTCATATACATATATCTATCTCTATCTAAGGGGCTATACAACATTTAAAATACCTTTTGTTCCCTTTGATGTCGGTTTCAGTCAAATCAGGTTAACCCATTTGTTAAGAATGTCAAATGTTCAGGAAAGGTTAAGGTATTTCTCAAATTCTTTGCCCACATCTCTCTCTCAGTATATATGTATATATAGTTATATATATGTGTGTGTGTTTGTGCTTGTGTGTGTGTGTGTGTGTGTGTGTGTGTGTGTGTGTGTGCGTGTGTGTGTGTATGTTTACTTTCTTCTGCTCCAATGAAGTTAGTTCACTGGTGCCCCCTATATATGATTTTATTCGAGTTACTAGATGAGCAACTAGGTCCCACTCTCTAACAGTAAAACCGATAAAATGTAACTGCAAATTCTACTCCATCAGCTTCTTTTCTTGCACTTCCCGCCTGTAGAATTCTCTTACGTATACTTGCCTCCCGACAGCTACAATCTCCAAGAATTTAAATGCAAGGTCAATAGTCATCTCCTATCTCACTAACTCGCATGCTTTCTCTCAAGCTTCTTTTCTCCATCCACTCCACCCCATCACACCAGTATTCTTATCCTTCTATTAACCTCTTCCTGACACCCCCTGTAACCATCCCCTCTTTCTCGTCACTTTGCCTCTATGTAATCCCCTGCGCAACAGTAAGAGTATATCTGTCTTGCTTGGGGTGAAATTATTTTAAAAAAAACACACATACACACACATATATATATGTGTGTGTGTGTGTGTGTGCGTGTGTGTGTGTGTGTGTGTGTGTGTGTGTGCGCGCGCGCGCACGGGGTATCGTAAATGTGTTCTCAGTCTTTAAATGACAATAAATGCAGTTCAGTATTTATTGACTTACAAAGAAGATTAACCGTTTAATTTACGTACACTTTAATCCATGAAACGAAAAAACATGTTGCAGATGTCAGTAAAAAAGTGAACACATTTATTTTGGACACTCTATTATGAACTAACCGTTCTGGTATTTTATTTTCTGGTCCTCACGATGTTTCGTCGTTGTCTTGCCATTGGCCGAGATAGAACTCACTACACACTACTACCTCCAGTATTCCCTGTTCATTTGGAACCCCTGGCGCAGTTTTGTAGCGAAATTCATAATCTTGTTAAATAGCTGAATACTTGATGCTTCGCCATGGCTACCAAGGGTGTTTTTATTGTGACACCAACACTAGATGAGTTGCCTCCAGACCCCATCCTGTTATTTAACACATAACTGGAAGGAAGTGACGGATTAATACTTTTCCCAAAGATATCAGTGCTTAATTGAATGCAGGATACTCAACTGGAATTCGAACTCGGCTCACCGATTTCTCTTTCCGAGCCGATATCCACTGCACCACAACGCACATCCGTCACTAAACGCTTACAGCACCTGGTATTCCCAAGCGGTCACCCATTTAAGTACTTAAAAACAAACCGCAATGAATTTTGATACTCGAAAAGAAAAAAAAATATTACTAGACACAAAACTGATATAAAAAACAAAAACAATAAATTGTTGAAAGAAAAAGGTATTATCAGCAATAAATAAACACAGAGTTGAACTTTTTTAACTTTTCCGTCGTAACTGAAATGTATTGACAGATTGACAGATTAGATAATTGTATGGCGATCAAAAATAACATCATTGTACATTATTTTTTCTGTAACTGGAAAAAAAGATGTAACACATGAAATTTAATATACACTTAGAAACTACCTTACAAAAAACTTCAAATACAAAAATAAAATTAAAAACTATTTTAAAAATACGAAGGCACGACGATTTGTATTGAAGTTTTTAATTTTCGAGTCGCAAATTTAATCTTCACGTATTAAGTTTATAAACAAACCACAACAAATATTTGAAGTATTTTAAAAGCTATTTTTGAAACTTTATAAAATTTTATAATTAAAAAATGCAAACATTCCTTTAAATTTTCATTATTAATCGCAAAAAATTGTTTTTTTCAGACTATAATTTTCTAAATTTGTATTATTTGTTAACGCAATTAAAAGCTTATCAAATTAATATCATAGGGATATTGTATTTTTTATTTTACTATTCGGAGTAGATTTTCTGAAATAAAGGATTTTTTTTTCCAAAAAAATAATACATGGGTTACATTCTTTTCTCTCTTCTACCATAGCTTGTAGGGGGGGAATTAAATGTAAATCATATATTATTTTTATTAATTTAATTAGTAAGAAAGACTAGGCCCTATCTTCTGGGTTAGTAACTAGCTTATGGAAAGGGTTGGCAAAGAGCGGATGAACTTCATATAAGAGCCAACGTCCAACATGCAGAATGAAAATGGAAAACAACTATCTAATCCAGCCTGCTATTGTAGCATCATCTGATATGTAGCACACATTAAACCAGTAAAGAACATCATGATATTTTTGAAGGAGTGTGCATTGCAGGACACAGGTAACTGACCACTTTAAAACAAATTACTTGAGCAGGTTTTTAAGTAAAACGTATTTACGAAAGCCACACCCGCTGAAAAGCTGATATATACCAACACCAATATACTCCACCACGAAAATAATAAACAAAACCCTCAAATTCTTGAGGCACTCTATATAAAAAAAAAAACAAGCAACACAAAATTTATTACTTGCCTAGCAGCAAAATGCAGCAAAAACCCAGCTCCGATAAATGAAGGTCTTTTATCGCTGTTCTCACAAAACTTCGATATCGGCATGAACTTGCTCAGTTAAAGTGACAATTTCTTTGAGCTAAAACTAAAACTAACGTCGCTCTATCTCCACTCCGATAACGAGCACTTTACAATAAAAATACCTCCTTGCCAAAATAACTTTTATCATTTAAACTACTGAAAAACAACAATCCTTGCACAAACATTATCATTCCACAACAATATATATATATATATATATATATATATATATATATATAGAAAGAGAAAATTTTGAAACTTAATTCCGTTGGATGTTCATTACAACGAGGAAGTCCTCGCTTTGTCAGCAACGGTGGAAAAAAACGTGTTACAAGATTTTTATACCGGTTGAAATCCAAAAACATATTCATACACAATAAGTTAAAATGGGGTGGGATTAACCATTTTTGAATGTAAGAAAGTAAGAAAGGGTGAATCAGATAGAGATCCCTGGCTCGATATTAGAAGACTTTACAACTCATCTTTAAGAGCCAAGAGTTCAAATGTTAAATTTTGGCCATGTCACAGGGATAGAAGTGGTAACGGGAAGGGAAAGGAAAGGAAAGATTGGCTCTGTAAATGAAACATACTATTTACATCGAGCCGTCTATCGTGATGAAATTTAATTTTAATGAAATTAATATTAATAGGATCGTTTTTTTTAAAATGTACCTATTTGTTCACACTTCTGGATTTAATATATATATATATATATATATATATATATATATATATATTTCTAGAAAATACTGGGAATTAAAAGAAAGTAACATGGATCCTCAGATAGAATGGAAATGTATAGGCAAGGCAAGGACAATTAATAGATTAAGAGACAGATGTAATCTCTATTTGTCAAAAAAAAAAAAAATAAACTTTTAAAATTTCAAAGCCAAAATATACTCCTGAACAAATGAAAGGAGATCATAATTATGTGTCGCCATAGAAATAAGTATAGATTACAATAATTATTCGATTCTTCCAATTAGTCCCAAAAATATTTTAAAAATTTTGCCAAGCAATCACTTCCCTACCACCTACCACTGTTAACTCAAGGGTCAAGCCACATACCTCCCACTACCAAAGAGAAAATTACTACTAATTCTTTCCCCTAGCCTAAGCCAAATAAAACCAACTCATCCTAACCCCTTCCTTTACTAAGCTTACATTAGGGCATAGAAATTTTTCCTCATTCTCTGTTTATAAGGAGTCGAAGAATGCATGCTTTAAAGTGACATGTTGAAAATGGCTATTTGCCCACGAAGTTTTATCTGAATTTACAGATATATATATATATATATATATATAATAAATTGCAAAGAAAATGTTTGGTTATTTTTAATAAAAATCCGTTCATACTCACGGATAATCTTTCGAGTAATACAATCAAAAGATGTCAGAATGAGCTGTAATGTTGACAGATGTTATTTTCATTCATTTCTTAAGGTACCCAATTACTTTCAACCTCATTTCGAGGTCATCTTCAGGAGTGTGAGTTATGGTAACAGATGTAACCGGATAATTGTGTTGCTAAAAATTACTGTACTTTATTTTTCCTACTTCAAATATAACGGTTGACAAATGGCTAGCGTTCATTAGAACGTGAAAATTATTCAAAATAGAATGTTTCATATGATGTAATATCATCGTCATGCACGTTTTGATGCATGAAAGAACTGTTCTCTTTACAAACACATTAGAACATTACTACAACATTCAAAGCTGATTCTATTAATTGACGGCTTAAGTGTTTTAATGAATATTGCCTTGAGAATATTACCATAACTCACACCACTGAAGATGACCTCGGAAAGAGGTTGAGAGTACTTGGGTACCTTAAAAAATGAATGAAAAAAACATCTGTTAACATTACAGCTTATTTTTGACATCTTTTGATTATAATACGCGAAAGATTATCCGTGAGTATGAACGAATTTTATTAAAAAATAAGCAAACATATTGTTTGTAATTTATTTAATCTGACTTGTTTAAAATAAAATTTGCTGCCTAAATATACACACACACAGGCACACGCACGCATGCACGCGCGCACGCACGCATGCACGCCCGCACGCACGCATGCACGCACGCGCACCCCCCCCCACAAATATATATATATATATATATATATATATATATATATATATATATAATGTACATGAACAAGATAAAACTTGATTTCTTTAAAGCCACTGATTTTTTTCCTTATTTATAGCATTAGGAAAATAGATTTTAACTAATTTCCACTGAGTTTGTCGTGATTAATGTATCCGAAACTACTTCAATAATAATCTAGTAAATGTGTAGTAAGAAAAGAGATTCAATCGAAATATATCAGTTGTGTGTTAACCATACGTGATTCATATATCATGAAATTTTCAGTTCATCTACATCTGAATATGTTTTATAACGACTTTTTATTAAGATCTAATCGAAAAATATAGTCAGGAAATTTTCAGTGATAAACAAATGAACGGAGTTTATGTCAATTTATATTCGTTTGATATTTCTTTTATATCTTGAAATGAGTCAGACAACCTTTTGGGGAGTTATTGCTTATTTTCTATGTGGTAAATACTAGAGATAAATAAAATCAATTCTCGATTTGTTTGTTGTAATCATTGCACTCCAAGCAAGGCGGGGCCGCCACTAGTGTGCAACGTTTTACTGTGAAAGAAAACAGGGTACTATATTTGTCGAAGAAAGCCTAAAAGATAGATCGATTCAAGGAGATGGAAAATGGCAATTGACGTTGCATTTGAACGCTTGGAGATCTGAAGCAAGTAAACTGAAGGAAATTCCACAGGCGGAGTATGCGAGAAAAGAAACTATTTAAGTAGAAGAGATTGTTACATTTAACTATTTCAACCGTAAAAGGATGAGACATAGATGTCAACCTAGTAGGACGCTTAAATTCATTTGGTCGGAGTACCCGGGTAAAAAACTCTTCAGAGCAGTTACCATTAAAATATTTGTATAAAAGACAGAGGGAAGCCACATCACATCGATGAGAATTTGGTTGAAATCAGGACTGAATATTGCAGATCTTTCTTTGTATTATGTCGAGAAACTCAAGATATATAGCAGGAGTTCCCGACAAAGTTACCCGAAAATCCTCGCAGTAGATGCAGATATGGATTCGATATAGTCGTTCCTTTTGAGGTCGTTTAAGAAAATGAAGTGAAGTAGCTGCGATGTGTTGCTTCTCGGAATTCTAGCGTCATCGATTCCAATGGCTGATGGGAAAGTTTCTCTATTGTGCTTAAAGAAGAGCAATTTTTCGTTCTAAAATTTACAAGCCGTTCCCTACCCAAGACCATCCCTCATCGGATATCCTTTCAAGAGCAGCAACCAGGCTTACTTTATCAGCCGTGGCTGATTTTCTATTGAAATGGGAGTAAATGGTGGTGTCATCTGTATTGATGCCTTCTTGGGAACAGATGACATCAAGAAAATCATTGGTGAATATCAGAAACAGCGTAGAGTCTAAGCGAAAGCCTTGCGGAACACCCACTTTCTTATAGAAATATATGGTTGTTTTCCTGTTTAAAAAAAAAAATAATCATTTCACAATTTGATAGAAGTGCTTGGATTAAAATAAGCAATCGTCCAGAAATACCGTAATTTTTTCAAGTTCATTAGTCAAGCCATTTTTAAGTTATATATGTAAATGTGTGTGTGTGTGTGTATATATATATAACAAAATTTTACGGAAATTTATGAAATTGGTATTAATCAGCATACTTATTTAAATTTAATTTTTAGGCCATCATTTTTAATAGATAATTCTATTTGAGTAGAAAATCTGTTTTTTTTTCTATAATCAAACAATATAATTTAATTATCCACGGGCATAGATGCTCAAGAAATCTTTTTTGGAAAATATCTATTTTCCGGTAAGATTCGAACCTGCATACATCCATATACCGTGTGATGCCATTATGATATCTGGTGTTACAGATATATAGTCTGTATACCGCTATACAGACTATCTACTCAAATATGGGTATATAATTAAAATATTGTTTAAACAAATAAATTTAAATAAATATATGGATTAATGACAATTTCATAGATTTCCGTATAATTTCAGACTGTCTTCGAGTACGTTTCTTTACATTAGGATACGATCCCGAGCAGAAAAAGATGTTTCTAAAAGAAATCAGGAAGAGATCTATTTAAAAAGCTTACTCCGGACTTTTGTTAATATAATATCATTTCTGGTTGTGATACATAGTATTTATCTAGACAGATAATATTTAAAATCTTTAAGGAATCTTTTTTTCTTAAATGTGAATTAAGTTGTATATCCAGTTGTGTTTATTTTTATGTGAATGTATTAAAAAGGTTTCATTTTTCTGGCGAGCTGGCCAGATAGAAGAAATGAGAGACAGAGGAAGGCAGCGGATAACATATTTGCAGGGCCTGGTCAGGTGGATGACTGAACGGGGTTTGCCAGTAGTAACAGGAGCAAGCATACTAGGAGACACAAGGGATAGGGAGACGTGGAAAACCATGATCGCCTACGTCCTGAAAGGACAGGGCACATAGAAGGAGAAGAAGAAGAAGGAGGCTAGCGACAAATATAAAGAATAATGCATAATTCTTATTATATTTTATATTTAATATTTTTTTTAATCGTTTCACCCCGAGCAAGGCAGAAATGCCACTGATGAGCGGGGGGCTACATAATTGTAAAAAGATTAATTAGAAAAGAGTGAGGAGTCCAAACTAGTTAGAAAGGAGCATAGAAAGCTGAGAATGCAGGTGCGATGACAGATACATAGGTGGAGAGAAAGGGAAGGATATACGGGGGTGGGGAGAGAGCTAGAGTCCAGTGTTTAATAGATGAGTATGGACATTGCATTTAAATTTCTGGAGGTTGTAGGAAAGCAAGAATATGGGAGCGAGTTCCACATGCGGGAAGTGCGAGAGAAGAAGCTGCAGGAGTAGAATTGTCGTCTGCATTTGGCTAACCTTACTGTGAATGGGTGGGACCCAGTAGCCAGTCTGGTTGCACGAGTAAATACCTGTTGAGGAGGCACCAGTGACTTAAGTTCGTTCGAGCAGAAGCCATGAAAGTATTTATAGAACACACAAAGGGAGGCCACATTTCGACGGTGGGGAAGTGACTGCAGTCGAGCCGCCAGATCAGTACCTATCACATTACAGACTCTCATTTGGAGCCTGTCGAGAACACTGAGGAGAAAGCTGGGCGCCTGACCTTGCATGGCAGTAGTACTCAATGCACGGACGGATGGCTGACTTGTATATATGCAGGATGGATTCAGGCGGAAAAAACTTCCTGGGTCGACATAGTGACCCAACCTTCTTAGCAGTAGATTTTGCTATGGATTCAATATAGTGGTTCTATATATATATACACGCATACATATCTATCTATCTATCTATCTATCTATCTATCTATCTATCTATCTATCTATGTGTGTGTGTGTGTGTGTGTGTGTGTGTGTGTGTGTGTGTGTGTGTGTGGGTGTTGGCGTTTTCTTAAAAGTTCTAAATCAGATCCACTTCCAAATCATACTTTTCACGCTTTATTTGATATTGTGCACTCTTCACCCTAATCATCAGAGTTTATACATTATATATATATATATATACGTGTCTGTGAAAAAAAATCGTTTTAAGGTAGTCTCTATTTATATGCTAAAAGTGCTCAATATCCGGGAGAAAGCATGTGTAATTATAAGAACTGTGGACAGTGATGTCAACACCGAGTCGAAAGTGTCTGTTCTCTGTTTGAACACAACGTTCATTGCCTGAAGATTTCGTTGGTACATGAAACAGACTGGGTTGACATAGATGTTGAAATCAGTGTACAACTTTATGTTATGTATCAAGAAAATCTATCTATCAATCTTTCTCTCCCTCTCGCGATATCTATCTATCTATCTATCTATCTATAGATAGATTGTAATTTTCTTTTTACTATAATTTCTAAAAGCATTATATCACTGCAGAAAAATTTCATGTTTCAGAACAATACTCTTCTTCTTCAGGTGATGGTTTAAAATAAATTGTGAAAATGATTTATTTAGAAAATATGAGATGAATTCATATTTACTTAGAAACTGCAAAGTCATAAACCGAGGATTTCATTAGAAGGATGAAATGTGCAGCATAGATTCAGACGGAAAAAATCTTCGGGCCCTGCACAGAGAGCCGACTTTCATACCACTTTCAATGTGCGGTTTGATAGGAATGACTGGATTAGTTCAAACAATTGTCCAGCTATACCATAGCTCTGCAGTTTGCATAGAAGGCCAGCATGCCAAACTCTGTCGCACGCTTTAGAGATATCCAAGACGACGGTTCGGGCCTCGCCATTCCTGTCGAGTGCCTGGTATATATACTCGCTGATGGTTGTTAGCATATCGGCAGTAGACCTGGTGAAGCGGAAACCATACTGCTTGTCCGAGAGGAGCCTGTGTTCTGTGAAGTGCTGAACGAGCTCGGCGTTGATAATGGCCTCGAAGACTTTGCCAAAGATCGGAAGAAGGCTGATAGGGCGGTAATTTGCGGGGTCCGAGGGTTTTCCGGAGTTTTGAATATAGGAACTACAGAGGAAGATTTCCAACAGGCAGGAAAGCAGGAAGCAGAGAGGCAGAAGTTGTAGGGCTTAGAAAGGACAGAGGAGAGTTGTGCGAATCATTTGTTTTATATTAGAATCGTATTTGTGAAGTGTCAGTCCAAACTTCACATATCAGACATAAACCCGTGAGCATTAAATCTGTAAATCATTCATTTACCAGTAGACATTTAACATTGTGGGTGAACTCTGAAAAAGTAAAAGTTATGAAGAAAAGTCACATTTATTGCAGATAAATTAGAGAGACCAATGTAAATGGATGCGCATTGTGGTGCAATGTATATCAACTCGGAATGACAAATTGGGGTGCCGAGTTCGAATTCCAGTTGAATTCCTTGCAAGGTATGAATCCGTCTCTTCCCTCCAGTTATGAGTTAAATAATAGGACAGACTGGTTGCCAGCCAAGGTTATAGAACCCAATCTACCGCAGAAAGCAATGGCAACATACTGGGAGATAATCTTCTGCCCAGTCAGCCATGTCTCTTTCGAGACATGAATACCCAAAGCGTGTATCACGTATGGCACTTAACCTACTGCATATAAATCATTACTTGCACACCTACTTGTTTATGATAATGTTAATACTTACATGTATACGTTAATACCACAGGTATATATATATATATATATATATATATATATATATATATATATTATGTTTTAGAACATGTACATAATTTATTCTATATATGTCCTCTTCTCTACAATCATATGGTTGTTTCAGTATTTGGACTCAAACACAACCTCGAGAGAAGTAAGAGTTTGAAATCATTCTCCGTTCATATTTGGTTCGTTGTTGTCGTGGGGGTTGGCTGGGGCTACCGATAATTAATATCATTATGTGAGTACAACTTCATCCCTATTAAAATTAAAAATTGAATGTTTTAGATAATTATGAATTTTAGCAAATTCATGTGTCAATTCTTGACCGAAACGCTGAATTGTGTTCCAACAAATACCGGGTCTTTTTGTAATGTCTACCTTATCATATGCCGTAACAATTTCACGTTTTTTACAAGGTGTCGGCTCCTTCGATGTTGCAGGGAGAATGCATCCAATTCTTCTGTGATACAACGTCATCGCATCATATTACAGGCTCCCGTAACGTCCGCCTCCTTTCTTCCACTTGGGCATAAATCATTCTCGTTTATTGGCAAAATTTACCAAACAAAAAATCCCATTTTATGAATACAACAAAAACCAATAATTACTCTGGATTTTTGTAACTTACGCGTCAAGGTAACTTCATACTGGGGATTTTTGAATAAGCATTTGACCTTACCATTTCAACATAATCAATAAAAAACCCTGAGCAACGCCGTGCTATGCAGCAAATATATATATATATATATATATATATATATATATATATGTAAATGTAAATGTGTTGTTATACTCGTTTCGAAGAACCCTCCGAGTATATACGCGGAAGGAAAAAATGGTAATAGTAAAAGAACGAGCTATACACTTGAACATCACTCAAAGTACGTAGCCCAAAGAAAAAAAAACCCAAGACGAGTAACCTAAAACAAATACGCAAGTAGAGCAAACAATACATATATATATATATATATATATATATGTGTGTGTGTGTGTGTGTGTGTGTGTGTGTGTGTGTGTGTGTGTGTGTGTGTTTTGCTAATTTTACTTTTTCATTTAATTTGTTTTAAAAATATATCTACGGTAGTCTAAATTCTAGACGATTCAGGTAGATTCTTTTCTGTTTTCTTCCTGTTTCCATTATGTTTGTTATAAAGTCAGTTATGTGCCATACGTGATACACGCTTGGCGATCATATCTGGACAGAGATATGTCAAGTGAACGCAAACGAATTCCACTGAAATTCGAATTCAAACCTCTGATGCTATTTTTTTTCATCCTTAATAATTCTTGATATTACAAAAATCAATCTATTGTCAAAACTTTTATGTCCTTATTAAGAGGAACGCTCAAAGTATTTTTGAATATTAAAATATATTTTATTCTTTTAGAAGCTTCAAAATTTTGGTTAAAAATTTTGTTTTTCTTGTTTCAGCGAGTGACCATAATTTACTACGAGTTTTTGCGCCTTCTCGAGCTGGAAAATTCATTGATTTGAAAATTTTTGCAAAATGAGATAACTGTTTTAATGAAGCTTTCGCCTTTTACTCAAAATTAAATGAATGTATTTTTTTTACATTTTTATTTTTTAGATATACTTGATAATAATATTTTTCCCTCTCCTAACAATCACTTATTTAATTTTATGAAATTTCGTGAAATTATTTAATGTACTGCTTAATGTTCATAAAGGCGATAAAAATATGTCCTAGGAGAGTTTAAATCATTACATTTTATTGATCAAACAAGACCCCAATAACAGAAAATATGCTTTGTATCGTAAAGTAAAAAATTCAAGAAAAATAAAGAGATTTTTTTTAATCATCTCACCCCAAGCAAGGCATTCTACTGCCACTGTTGCGCAGGGGGTTGCATAAGAGAAAGTGATGAGAAAGAGGAGTTAGTTATGGGAAATGTCAGGAGGAGGGTAATAGACGGATGAGAATATTGAGGATAAGGGTGGAGTAGATTCAAAAATAGCTTGAGAGAATTGATACGAGTTAGTGAGATAGGAGATGTCTATTGACCTTACATTTAAATTCCTGGAGATTGTAGCTATATAAGCAAGTATATGGAATTCCACAGGCGGGAAGTGCGAGAAAAAAAGCTGTTAGAGTAAAAATTGCGGTTACATTTTATCGGTTTCACTGTAAAACGGTGGGACTTAGTTGCTAATCTAGTAGCTCGTGTAGATTCATAGATAGGGACACTGGGGAACTAAGTTCATTGGAGCAGAAGCCGTGAAAGTATTTATAGAAGAGGCACAGGGAAGCCACGTCACGTCGGTGAGAGAGTGACTGCAGCCGAGCTGCCAAGCCGGTATCGATCACATTACAGTTTCTACGTTGGATTATGTTAAGAACCCCGAAGTGAATAGCAGGGGCATCCGACCAGATGTGGCAGCAGTATTCAATACGCTGGCGGATGGTAGATTTATATATCTGCAGGATGGACTCAGACGGAAAAAAAACTTCCTGGCCCTGCACAGTGAACCGAAATGTCTTAATTGTTTTCATGTATAAATTATATTATGCAATCTATTGTCTTAAAAACACATTTTTTCGATGAATAATGAATTGTTAGAAGAAATGTTTTCATTTTTCAAAAATATTAATTAGAATAATTTTTAATCTTTGAAAGTTCTGATTTAATTTGTAGCGGTCAAGTGTTATTGTTCTTTAAATAATAGGATATTTACTAATCATAAATGTTAAAGCAATTCAACGGCACCTAATATTTTAAAAATAATTTTGAATCTATTTTATGTGTGTAGAAACGTTCATTTTGTACATGTGGATGTCCAAAAAGAAAATTATCAAAAAATAATAGTATTGCTCTTACTGTCGTAAATTTGAAATTTATTGGCAAGTTTCTAACATTTTGTCGACAAGCATTCTACTAAGATTCAATAAAATATTACATTACATAGAATATTTTTCTTAAATTTTAAAAATTATATAGTAGTTAATATATTTATATATGTAAAAGGGTGTTCGTGTTACATTCATCTGTTACCCCGTGAAAAAAAAATCCAATAATAATTCTAGCGAAAAAGTTGTTAACACCTCATAAAAACACCCATATTTTTAAAAATGCTTTACATCGATATTTTGAACTAAAAGTAAATAATATGTATTTCAAATTAGACTAAAGTTTAAATCTGATAAATTTCCTCAAATGATGTTTCAGAAAAGTACGTTTTATTTTTGAAAGTTTTTTTTTTACTGCAAACAACTACATTTTGTTGATAGATTTGTTAATATGAACAATTTTAGCGTTTATACTGAATAAAAAATTCCAATCGATTTAAATTCAGTTTCAAATCCAGTAAAGAATTTGGGTTATTTTAAATTTAATCTGTTAGAATGAAATAATGACTAAAATAAATGTTTCAAGGAAAATGTCTTATTTCATGATGCATTTTAAACCATATTCTTTTTTCATTTGGAAGTAACCACAGACACACGTACACACACACATACACACACACACACACACACATAAATATATACATATATTTGAAGGCTATTCATAGGCAGAAATAACACATAATTTTGTGATGGTGAGAGTTATTTTTTGAGATAATAGTGATTTAATGATAGAAGTCTTACTAATTGAAATATAGCTGCGGGAGAATACGTGGATTTATATCTTTCTCGGGTATATTTACTTCGAATTGAATAAAACGGGTTCAATGGCTTTGTAATTAACAAACCCAACCTATTATCCAATACACCACTGAGAGAGAGAGAGAGAAAGAGAGAGAGAGACAGAGAGAGAGAGAGAGAGTTGAAAATTTGACTTTGCATTTGCATAAAAATTGCAGAAACTGACAAGTAATATACAAAAAACAATATCCTGTCCGGTGGCAAAAGTTGATGCTTCATGAAGGGGTGGTAGTGCCACCTTAGCGATCGAAAATGAGTTAGCTTCTCTAGTTGGTGGCTTTTGTGTGAAAAGTTCTGACAAGAATATGGACAACGCAATAAACTCGGATTTTGTGTTCTACAAATCTCTGCATTTAGTTAGTACTAATTGTTTTTCAAAAGTTTTAGTTTTCCGCAGAAATCGAAAACTCACCCATTCTCCTGTCTCACGTTGGATATATATATATATATATATATATATATATATATATATATATATATATATATATAGATAGATAGATAGATAGATAGATAGATATAAATAACGAGATCTACAACAAAGTAGCCAAGTAGATAGATACATATGAACAGACGGAGATAGATAGATAGATAGATAGATAGATAGATAGATAGATAGATAGATAGATAGATAGATATGAACAGACGGAGATAGATAGATAGATAGATAGATAGATAGATAGATATCGGTATGAATAACGAGATGAACAACAAAGGAGCCAATTAGATAGATAGATAGATAGATAGATAGATAGATAGATAGATAGATAGATAGATAGTTTGACGTTGGTAAGAATAACAAGATCTACAACAAAGGAGCAAATTCGATAGATAGATAGATAGATAGATAGATAGATAGATAGATAGATAGATAGATAGATAGATATCGGTATGAATAACGAGATGAACAACAAAGGAGCCAATTAGATAGATAGATAGATAGATAGATAGATAGATAGATAGATAGATAGATAGTTTGACGTTGGTAAGAATAACAAGATCTACAACAAAGGAGCAAATTCGATAGATAGATAGATAGATAGATAGATAGATAGATAGATAGATAGATATGAACAGACGGAGATAGATAGATAGATAGATAGATAGATAGATAGATAGATAGATAGATAGATAGATAGATAGATTGATAGATAGATAGATAGATATCGGTATGAATAACGAGATGTACAACAAAGGAGCCAATTAGATAGATAGATAGATAGATAGATAGATAGATAGATAGATAGATAGATATTGCGTTGGGCTAATGGGCGAAATAGCTTTCTTTTGGCGACTTGCTCTTTTCTTATCTCAGCGGGTGGCAGTCGTGGGGCATCTGGAAAAACTGTCAATTCTGATCTCAGCTTCACTTACTGACACTCTGACGCTAACACCCATATTTTAGCTTGAGAAACGTTGTCCAATGAGAAAATAACATCTTCAATAGCATTAATGTGAAAGTGGTAAAAAGACCGCTCCTCTTATTCAAAAGCTGAAAAAAAAAAGAATTGTTTCTTTATTGACAGTCTCGTTCACACAGTGTTGAATTCTTCAGGTGCGGAAGTGACGGGGTCAGGGAAAACGCAAAACACACTGGCCAAGTAAGAATAGATTTTTGGGCACCTTCTTCTTCATGTTCCGTGTCTCTTCGGGACGTAGGCGATCATGGATTTCCACTTGGATTTGTCTCTTGTCGCTATCAATAATTTTTCTCTTGGTATTTCTTCTAAGCCCCGCCCCGTCAACCATTTGCTCAGGTCTAACAAGTACGTCTCGCGCTGCTTTCCTCTGTCTCTTCTTCCATTTATCCGACCTGTGAGTATGAAGTTCTACAGGCCTTCCTTCCTTATTACGTGTTCTAGGAACCTTATTGGTCTCTTCTTGATATTTATTATCAGTTTTCTTCTCGTTTGCATCCTTTTCAACACCTCACCGTTGCACATGTGCTCTGTCCATGATACCCTCAGTATCCTTCTGTAAAACAACATTTATGCTGCCTCAAGCCTATATTTCATCCTTGATGAGATTGTCCAGCATTCACTTCCATACAGAAGGACAGATATCACATAGCAATCTAGCTCTCATTTCTTTGTTTCTGATGAGATTTTCCTGTTTTTCAGTACTCTGTTTAGCCTGTGAAATGCGTCTTTGGTCATGCTTAAGCATCTTGGTAGTCCTTCATTTCATGTTTTGTTTCTTTTGAATATAAATGATGAGATCTAAATGACCCGCTTTCAATACAAAAGCAAATAAACTTTGTTTATCTTTAATATCACCTTCTCAATGTTATCTGCTTGTTTTTAGTTGCCAACTAAAGTGACAGCCGAAAGTATGAACTACATATAGGGGACGATATCAGCAAAACAATTTTAGTAACCTAGCACTCTTTTTTTTGTTTCTGATGAGATTTTCCTGTCTTTCAGTACTCTGGTTAACTTGTGAAATGCGTCTTTGACCAGGCCACTGCTTATGTGGATCTCCGTGTCGCATTTTCCATACTCTGTCGAAACACTTCCCAGGTATTTGAATTTTTTTTACTTGTTTTATTTTGGGAACCTTAGTTGGCATGAAAGAAAAAAGAACTCTGAACCTGATTATGAACCGAGACTTGCAATCTCCCCGTCCAACACACACACACACACACACACACACACACACACATTTAGACATAATACTATTTAGAATCTCATGGACTGAGTATGTGTGCAACAGGAAAGTTTTAAGTCAAATAGAAGCAACAAATTATGTTCTGCTTAAAATCATAAAGTCAGTAAATTAATTATCATACGTAATACATGCTTAGACGATCAAAAAAGACATGACAAAGTAGGAAAGATTTTTTCCGCAGTATGTTGCCATTACTTTCTTTGGTAGACTTGTCCGTAAGACATTTTGCACTTAAAAATGGAAGTAAGATCAAATAATTGCTATAACACCAAATGGCCTCAATGATAACTCATAACTTATTGGCTCACATCTTTTAAAGCATTTGTGTAAGCTCTAAAATGGCCTTAGCGAAATTATTCTATGTTCATTATTTTGATAAGCTTAAGCGTCTTGGTATTCTTTCATTTCATATATTGTTTCTTTTGAATATAAATGTTGAGATCTAAATGGTCCACTTTCAATACAAAAGGAAATAAACTTTGCTTTAGATTTTATATCACCTTTTCAATGTTATCTGCCTATTAGTTTTTGGTTGCCAACTTAAGTGACAACCGAAAATTGGAACTACATATTGAGGACAATATCAACAAAACAAGTTTTTTTTAATTTTTTTTAATTTTTTTAATCATATCACCCCGAGCAAGGCGGTAACGCCACTGATGCGCAGGGGGCTACGTAAGGGTAAAAAGAATGGAAAAGAGAAAGCCGGAAACCACATCCTAAACAGGAAACAAGGGATGAGCCTCTTCACCTGTTCAATAGATGTGGGTGGAGTGTGAACCGGGCGATAGTTTAGTCTATCTACTCCAATTGAAAAAAAAATAAAAAATAAGGAAAACAGTGAAAAGATTTGAAAAGAGAAAACCGGAAACCGCATCCTAAACAGGAAACAAGGGATGAGCCTCTTCACCTGTTCAATAGATGTGGGTGGAGTGTGAACCGGGCGATAGTTTAGTCTATCTACTCCAATTGAAAAAAAAAAAAGTACAGTAATTCAAATGTATGTGTTGATGTAACTGGTTGGGTGATTTGTTTAATGTCATATCAAAACCTTATAGGTAATCTAATGCCGAAATTTTATTTTGTTTAGAGCTTTGAAGTCAAAAATAAATGTTATTCTGCTTTCACAATTGAATACATGGTAAAAGGTACTCAGCTTTTATGCATATACATGTTTGTGTGGAAATGATTGCTGGAGACTGCTATATATGCGTTTTATGCTTTTTTATAAGTTATATTTTAGAATGCAGTTTGATTTGATAAATTGTACAATATATCAATTAATTTCTTGTGTATTTCTGTCAGTTCGTTCATGTTAGTTGTTTAATTGGTTTGGTGATTTTAGTGGTATATCACCCACTTATTTAAAGCCATAATCAAAATAATATTGACACTTTTATGACACTTTTTAAATATATTGCTCTTTTTTTTAATAAAATGTATTTCTGGTAATTTTACTAGAAAAATAGTTTTATACATTCATAGTTTTGTGTTGATAAGAAGAGATACCCGGTCTCGGTGAATCTGGGAACAACAGCAATTAAGAGGTCAAACTACATTCCTTAAAACCTTCAATATTCCAATCAGAGGCCTTACTGTCAGGTGTAGTTTATCCTCGTATCCAGGACTGTAATTTTGGATCCAAAATTACAGTCTACCATTACAGGGAGGCGGTTGACCCAGGGTAATAGGGATGAGGAACTGTACTGGTTCATAGTCTACAACCGACTTTATCGCGTGACTTTAAAACGTTGCATGTGCACTGCGACGGCCACACCCCGGTCAACAGCATCGACCTGTCTGCTAAACTGTGTGAGAATAGTCGGAAGGATTTTCCAAACCGACTGATAAGGGGGAAAGCCTCTCCCCTACCCACTATTTCCGAGGTCAATAGCTTTATGTGCGGGAGGAGAAAATTCTGAGCGGAGGGATGCGGTAACTTCAACGTCTCCGGTGCAAATAGAACCGGCAAGCCATTGTACTATTTTGTTTGAATGTTACCATAAATTACAACTACAACAGAAATAGGACGAATGGTGATCCACTGGAATTCGAGAAATTGTCGAACCGAGTTCGAATTCCAGTTGAATCCCTTGCATTCACTTAAGCGCAAATTCAACTGGAATTCGAACTCGACTCGTCGATCTGTCGTTCCGAGTCGATATCCACTGCACCACAACGCATATCCTACCGATTACTGGCACTGATAAACACGTGAGATTAATGCTGTTATATTTACTGCTCCATTTATCAGTGAAATTTTGACATCGTGAATACTAGTCCTTACAAAAGGCAGCGCTGGAAAAATAAAAGATTAAGATCTACTGTGGTGGCACAAGGCCGGAGTTATGGAGCACACCATTCTAGTTTGGAATATAATCGACACAAAATTAAAGTTTGCCCGATATGTGAATGTGTGCACAAATAGTCTAGCATATAATTTGCACAACTTCATTGTCTGCCGTAGAATATAAGCAAATTGCTCGTTCCCACGAATTGCTAGCTTGGAAGCGTGTCATCACAATGGAATAAAATGAAAAACAGTCTGTACAAAGCGACAACATGCATAAATATGCTAATCATCAGTCTAATTTGCATAAAGTCTTATTCTACACCATGTCTTCAAAGCAGGCTGCACAAATTGAAAGTATGCACAATGTGGCATTAAGAAGTCTTCTGCGAAAAGTGATAGTCTGCAGTATAATTGTGACGCCTTATGCCCAGGGCTGGCCGTCTAATGTGACGCTCGTTCTTGTGGACGGTCGTGACGATCCCAGTTGTGACACTGCCACCCGGCATGGCGGTTGGTTTGATCGCTGTTGCTGGTCGTGATGTTCTCGTCCGATGATGTTGTCACAAAAGCTGGTTTACAAGACGTCTCTTGCAACAACGCGTCGCTGTCCCACGTTGTGAATTGATCCCAGAGGTCGCGTCGTGCAATTTTAATAGTCGCCTTTTAGAGCCAGTCCGGACACTGGTGCACACTTGTGGTTAAAAAAATAAAAAAAACGGCTAAAAAAAAATCAAACTAATAACATAAATGAACAAGGTCTAACACGCCTGGAGAACTACGAAGAATGTCTTTATATAAAAAAAACAAAAAAAACAAAAAACAAAACAAAAAACAAAAAACAAAAACAATGTTTTTCTTTTCACAGTAGCAGATAAGACAGTTTTCAAAAATGACAATATAGTTGTCGGAATGCCGGTTACAACGGAGAGAGAAAGTTCGCTAAAAATATCAGAGCTTCCAATCTTTAAAAAAAATTGTCGTGTCTAAGTTTCGTTATTGTAGACAGAGCTCTTCAAATTTTCGCTAAAATATATTCCGTATTATCTAAAATTAGAGCTGTCCGTTTGTTTTAGGTGATGTTAAAAAAATAATAACTTGACGGGATTTGCCGGATCAGCGGCGGTCAATAGCGGCTAATGTGGCGGTGATGGCGTCGATGACGGCGGCGGTGTGGGGTTGGTTTCCATGTCGTCTGGAGGCTTGCTCCCAGCTCAAAACTGAAATTTTCTCGTCGAGTCGCTATTTTTATAATTCTTTTCAATCCCCTCTGCGGATCCAGCAGGCGCGAAGTCTCGGCCTATTTTCCGCCCACTCGATTTACGGAAGGGATTATCTCGCGAATGAGATATCGCCAGCTCACAATGTATTCAGATTTTTCCAATTTTCCAGAGGCTTCTCTTTACAGAAATGCCTGTTAGGAGACTTTAACCCCGCCTGACCCATCAAATATTTCTGACACTTTGTTTTGGCTACTAAAATATTTGGGATGTGCGTTGCGGTACACTGGATATCGGCTCGGAACGAGAAACCGGGAAGCCGAGTTCGAATTCCTGTTGAATCCATTGTATTCACTTACGCGCAAATACCCTTGGGAAAGGTATTAATCCGTCGCTTCCTTCCAGTTATGGGTTAAATAGCAGGACAGACTGGGTTCTATAGTCTTGGTCGCCAACCAGTCTACCGCAGAAAGCATTGGCAACCTACTACGGGATAATCTTCTGCCCAGTCAGTCATGTCTCTTTCGAGACATAATCGCTCAAAGCTTGTATCACGTATGGCACTTAACTGACTGACTAAAATATTTAGCTTTACCAAAAATATCCACTTCGAACACGAAAGAAGAAAAATTACATTTTCTCTTTTCTTTCCACAAAAATAGCTAAATTTTATATTCCCCGATAGTATTAAAATAGTTAATTTTTCTATTCCTCATATTTTACAAGTATTTGATAGTATTAAAATAGTTTTTACATAAGCTCACATCGCGTATTACAATAAAGCATAACTAATAATTTTCTAACATCAATTTCTCCCTCGCCGCCGTATTAAACAAAACAAGGAAAAGTATCCCCGCGGAAGATATTGTCACATAATTTGCAAAAATCATAGTCTACGGCAAATTATAGTCGGCATTTAGGGAGAGTATACAGAATAATAGTCTGTACCAATGATGGTCTTTAATCTAGTCTGTACAACGACATAGTCTGCACTTATTGATTTGGGCACCCCAACGTGTTAACATGGTTAGCAAGCTTGTCTCGCTAGAGTAGTGAGTTCAACCCACACTGGGTACCCCATACTTTCGGCCTTGTGCCAAATCAAAGCCTCGTAGTAAATCAACTGAGGCTGCTCGGCCCGCCGGTCAGGATCAAAGTGTGGAATCTGTTGTCAGACACTCACTTCCTGCCCGCCGGCCGGGTTTGAAAGCAATGACCAGCTTGTGTACCCAGTTACCAAGTAAGCGAAAGCTGGGTAATCTTTGACCAATGTCTGGAGCATACGCGCTCAGGTTCTCCACGTTAAAATCTGACCTTGTGTCACATCTCGCTCTAGTAGTGGGGTAGGGTGAATACCGTCTGCACTTATTGATAGTAAATAATATAGTCTGCAAACAGCGATAGTCAGCAAGATAAGATTCTAAATCCACTGTTTACATCGCAAGTGAACTTGTGTACAAATTACCTCGGAGTTGACTACGATTGCCACTGCTTCTCTTTCTTATTTTTCAGCTGATTTTCCTTGGGGAAAGTTTTTCTTTTTCTTTTCTTTTCTTTTTTTTTTTTTACTAACTCTCCATTTTTTTTCTCTTTTTCCTTTTAATTCTTCTTATTGATTTTTTTCTTTTCTTTTTTTACGATTCATTTATTTTATGTATGTATTTTTCCAAGCAAGTTTTTACTAACTGGAAGTGTCTGAGCTGGCCACATTTTTCCCAACCTTAGCCAAAGTGCGAAAAAAGAATAAATGAGGGAAAGATAAAAGATAGGGAAAAAAAACAAATGAAGAATGAAGAGAGAGAGAAAATAACTGAATATAAAAGCAGTAAAAATAAATAAATAACAGCGCGAGACAGATGAAAGAAAGGGTTTGAAATGATAATGTAAGGGGTGGGGTTTCAGGGAAAGGCAGGGTAGAAGAGATAGAAGGCTGGTTAGAATCAATAGCCGTCATTTCCTGAATTTTCCCTGCGGTCATCTGGACATTAATAAGCTTTGCATACACCTTGTTCTGACAGGTAGGATAATCGCTTTGTAAAAGGAAGTTTGTGATACATAGAATCAGGGTTGTACAGAAAAAGTGACGCGGGAAAAGCGTGGCTTGGAGAGGTAAGTTGCGTTGTTAGCGAACAGTCAGCCGTTAGATGTGTAGAGAGATGCACTTTAAAATGTACTGGGCCTAAAAAGACGCATAAAGAAAAGTGAGGGCAGTGAATGTATAACGATAAAACGGAATTAAAATATGAAAGAGATTTTTATTTTGAGCAGGAGACAGATGGAGAATCCGAGAGAGATACAGACAAAAAAAAAAAAAAAGAACAAAACAAAACAAAATGAAAAAAATGAAGTTACAAAAATAAACAAGCTTAAAACTTATAGAAAAAAAAATCATGTGAAAGAATCCTGATTAGTTAAAGATTAATTCTGTATAAACTTTAATTATATTTTAATATATTTCAGTGTTGATTTGCATCAACTTAAGATTAATATGGTTTTATTCCAAAATTTCGTGTTTCATTGAACCTTTATAAGATTAAAGGCATCTAAATTAAACTTTGAGCTCTTTTCTGAGAAGACAACAAATAGTTTACACTATTACTCCTATCAAACTGTAGGCATCAATCAGGGAGGAGCATCTAGAACGGTTATTGAAGCGCTTCGTCATTAAAAAATATAATTTAGATAGTTTCACGGACGAATGTTGAAGTTTCAATGTAAACGTTGTGAATATTTAATGTTAATACGACAGTTATACTCTGAACACTCTAATTCACTTGTCTCTTACGGTAGGCAGATTAACGTCACGGAAGTATCTGTTCAAGCATGTGCAGTGTGCTTTTCTATGATTGAAACATTTCGTTGAGCAATATACTTACTGTTTTTTTATTGAAACAAAAAATATAAAAGTAGTATACCTTTTGAATATGGTGGATGAATGAGGAATCTTGCTAGCCATCTTGCTTCAATTCTTGCTAAGTCAGCAACGAAAGAATAAAACATTTGATATGAAGGAAAATCTAAACTTATTCATAAATGGAACTTTGTCTGTGTGTGTGTGTCTGTGTGTGTGTTCGTTACCTATAGACTCCGAAACAGCTGAACCGATTTTCTTGAAAATTTACACAGTTGTACTATCTACGGCTGCGAGTGTTCTTAGCTAGGTGTTATGTCGAGGTACCCCCGATAAATATCGAAAATCGAAAATCGAATAAATTGGGTTATAGAAGGAGTAGTCCGATTTTAATCAAATTTGATACACTCATAGACAAAGACATAACAAAAACAATATTCAGAAGGTTCAAGGTTGCAGTTCTTATAATAGTGCAGAAAATCGATAATATATATATATATATATATATATATAAGGCAAGATGCTTGTGTGTGTGTCTGTTTATCTGTCTGCCAATCTATAATTTTTCAGCCCTTTTATTTTAGTTTTTGCTTCGGGTTTGGCTCTAAGTAGGTATAATTGTAGTCCTTAGTTTTAGCCATGATACCATTTACTCAGAGGACGTATTTAGCCTTCAAATTTCAGTTTACGACGAAAAAAACTTATTTGATATCGATACCAGGAAATCAAAATTTGACCTACATCCGTTCATTTTTCTTTCATTCTGCGGTTTTGCTTTAACTGGAAACAACTATTGCTTTTTAGTCTTTCGTGCCAACGTCCATTCTGCCCAAGATGTTAAGAATGGATAGACTAGTTATTTAAAATTACTTTATATTTTGAGAACTGTCTGTGAGATTCCCAGGCATTCGTCCTACTCTTAAACCATAACTTACCAATATTTATTGATTGCACCCAACACATGTTCTAGTTGTTGAATTACAGACCGAACTTAGATCGCTTTCAACAGAGTAGCGGCCGAGTTCTGAGGCATCATTTGTAAAATTTTAGCTGGGATACATTAATCACTTTAGTATATTTTAGTCATTCGAATATATTCTACGAATTTTGTTTAATGGGGAAAGATGTAAATTAGTAGCGAAAATAGATGACAATTTTTTACAAATATAGTTATTGTGAGGAAAGTTAACAATTTAACACTTTAAAAAAATAGTTGGTGTAATTCTCTACAAAATTTTTGACTATTTACTCATGTTTCTCTCTCTCCCTCTTTCTCAAACGCTTCTTCTTTTTTCTCTTTCTATCTTTCTTTTCTTAAAATAATCATTTACATTTTAGTCTCGAATACTTTAGTGTTGTATATATTTACGCATATAACACATCACTCAATAAGTCAAAAACCTGACATATAGATGGCAGACCTAATAAAAATTTCATATAATTTTTATGAAGGACTAAACTTCAAATCTTCAAATGGCACGTGACAAAATTTGGGCCCAATCGGATTAATACTTTCCAGTTTACAGATATCTAAATGAAGCTATTGTTGCAAATTTTCAAAACAATGGAAAAATGGAAAAATCTGAATTTCCTGTGTTGATAAAGCATTGCTTTCTGATGGGAAAAACACTGTTCACGCAAAGCAATGGATTCATATGTGTTATTTCGACTCTGATTCGTTGGGGAAAAGGTTAAGAGATGGTATGGTGATTTTAAAGGAGGTCCTACAGATACATATGATATTGATTGCTCAACATCGTCAGTTATCCCGGAAAACACACAAACAATCCACAAATTCATTTTAGCCTATCGTAAACTGAAGTTGCGTGAGATAGCAGAGAAGTTGAACATATCGGAAGGCAGTGTATTCTCTATTTCGCATGAACATTTGTCAACGAGAAAGCTGCGTTCAAAGTGGGTGCCGCGTCTGCTCACAGTCGATCAAAAACAACAACACGTCAACGATTCCGAGCGTTGTTTGCAACTGTTTCAACGCAACAAGATGGAGGTTTTCCTTAAATATGTAACAATAGATGAAACATGGATCCACACTTTCACTTCGTAGTTCTACATTAGTAGACTAGGTTTGGGCCTCCGTATTTTGACAGGCGCAAGGTATTCTATTCATCCATTACCTTGAGAAAGGATATACCATCAATACCGAATATTATATAGCATTGTTGTAGAAAGAAATCACAAACATCAGTCACAGATGAAGAAAGAAGTTATCGATCACCAAGACAACGCACCGTGTCTCAAGTTGATCGCAACGATGGTAAAATTACATTAATTGCACTTCGAATTGCTTCTGCATGCACCCTTACATTAATTGCACTTCGAATTGCTTCTGCATGCATCCTGTTCTCCAGATCCGGTACTCAGCGACTACTGCCTGTTTGCAAATCTCTAAAGAATGCCCCAAGAAAAGAAATTTGTCTCCAATGAAGAAGTGATATTGGAGACTGTGTCGTATTTTGAGGCCAAAACAAATCGTTTTACAAAAATGCATCGAATTTTTAGAGAAGCGTTGGAATCAGTGTATCACCCTAGCAAGAGATTATGTTGATTAATATAGTTAAATTTTTCCTATAAGTTGTTGTTTTATTAGTTTGACCCGGGATTTATTGAGTGAGGTGTTATTCTTATCTCTCTCCCTATCTCTCTCTCTCTCTCTCTGTCTCTCTGTCACACACACACACACACACACACACACACACACACACACACACACCTTTACGCTTTCTTTATTCCATCCTTTCGTTCTTTCTTTCGTTTATATTTCTATTACTAAATCCTAAATTACCTAACTTCCGTTTCTTGCATTCTTTTTTCTTTCTTTCTTTTTTCATTCTTTCTTTCTTCTTTTTCTAAATTCTAAATTAACTGTATATTATTCGCCTCTTTCCTTTTCTTTATGTAGAATTTCTCTTTTTTTTTTTACATTTCTCTCTTTCTTTCTTTTTATTTGTATTCCTTTTTTCTAAATCCTGAATTGTCCATTTTTTGTTTCTTTCCGTTTCTTTATCAAGAGTTTCTCTCCTTTCTTTTTTTTATTTCTGCTTTTATTCTGTCAGTTAAGTGCTATACGTGATACACGCTTTGGACGATCATGACTTGAAAGAGACATGACTGACTGGGCAGAAGATTATCCCGCAGTAGGTTGCCTTGCTTTCTGTAGTAGACTTGTTCCCAGCCAAGGCTACAAAACCCAATCTGTCCTGTAATTTAACCCATAACTGGAGGAAAGTGACGGATTAATACCGTTCTCAAGGGTATTTACACGCAAGGAATTCAATTGGAATTCGAACTCTGTTCCCACAATTTGTTCTTCCGAATCGATATCAACTGCACCACAATGCACATCCCTCGCTTGTATTACCTTTCCTATAACTGAAATTATCTGTTTATCTTTAAATTATTTTGTTTTATATATCTAGAAATTTTCATTATACTTTCTTTCATTCTTTAACAAGAATTTTTCATTTTTTTGTTTCATTCTTTTTGTTCTCTTTTCTTTTTCTCAGTTCATATTCCTTTTCCTTTCGCTTCTTAACTTTTCTGTTCAGAATTTCTCATCTTCTTTCTTTCTTTCTTTCTTTCTTTCTTTTAATATTCCTTTACTTAAATGATAAATAACCTGTTTATATTTCGTTTCATTCCTTTTTTATCTAAATTTTCCCATTCTTTCTTTCTTTCTTTCTCTCTCTCTTTCTTAATTCCAAATTACCTGTTTTTACATTCGTTTTCTTCCTCTTCATTACCAAGAATTTCTCAATATTTTTTAATTTTTAAGTTCATTTCGTATATCCTAAATTACTTGTCTGTCTTCCGACTCTTTCATTTTATTTAGATAGAATTTTGCATCAGTCTTTCTTGCCTTTCTTTCTTTTTATTTTGAATTTCTGTTTCTGAATGCAAATCTTCCTATATTTCATTTCCTTCAGTTTTTCTTTAAAAATTTCTCATCTTTTGCTCGGATTTTTTCTTTTTCTTTCTTTCATTTTTTTTATTTATTCGTTTCTTTCTCCATTATTTCTTTCTTTCTTTCTTTCTCTTTATTTTAATTTTTCTAAATAGTAAATTACCTATCTTTCTTTTCTGTTCTTCATGTAGAATGTTTCATCTCTTTCTTTCTTTCTTTCTTTCTTTCTTTCTTTCTTTCTTTTTATTTTCCTTGTCTTAAATGTAATATTTCTTATTTACCTTTCGTTTCATACCTGTCTTATCTAGATTTTCTCATAACTTTTCTTTCTTTCTTTCTTTCTTTCTATTTATATTTTGTCTCTCTGTCTGTCTTTCTTTACATTCATATTAGTCTTCCTAAATCCTAAATTACCTTTGTAGATTTCGTTTTTTCTTTTTGCTTAACTAGAATTTCTCGTCTTTCTTTTTTTCTCGTCTTTCTTTCTTTCTTTCTTTCTCATCTTTCTTTCTTTCTTTCTTTCTTTCTTTTATTCTTTCTTTCTTTCTATATTCCTTGTGTTTCTCATCTTTCTTTCTTTCTCGTCTTGCTCATCTTTCTCGTCTTTCTTTTTGTTTATATTAATTTTCCTAAATATTAAATTACTTATCTTTCTTTTCTTTTCTGTTCTTCATGTAGAATTTCTTTCTTTCTTTCTTTCTTTCTTTCTTTCTTTCTTTCTTTCATTCTTTCTTTCTTTCTTTATTTATTTATTTATATATTCCTTGTCTTAAATGTAATATTTCATAAATCCTAAATTAACTTTGTAGCTTTCGTCCTTTCTTTTTGTCTAACACGAATTTCTCGTCGTTCTTTCTTTCTTTCTTTCTTTCTTTCTTTCTTTCTTTCTCGTCTTGCTCATCTTTCTCGTCTTTCTTTTTGTTTATATTAATTTTCTTTGTAGAATTTCTTTCTTTCTTTCTTTCTTTCTTTGTTCTGTCTATATCCCTTGTCTTAAATGTAATATTTTCTAAATCGTAAATTACCTTTGTAGCCTTTGTTTCTTTTCTTTTGTTTAACTAGAAATTCTCTTCTTTCTTTCTTTCTTTCTTTTTTTCTTTCTTCTTTCTTTCTTTCTTTCTTTTAAACCAGCCATTTACATTTTGCTTGCGTTTCCATTCCTGCCTTTCCCTGCCGACTACATTTCGGTTTCTTTCTCTTCCCCCAACAATCACCATAGAGGCTCGCATATTTTAACTAACGTAATCTCTACATTTATGCCGTTGGTCAAAGGTTTCGGACTCGGGATCACATCAATATGTCATTTTGTTTTCAAAAAAATGAAACGTCCAACCACAACCACTTCTGCCACATGCTCTTTTCTCTTCACTTTGCCAACCCCCGTGTGAAAAAGATTGTTAATAGAATAAATTCGAGCCGTGTACTGCGACCTCTCTTTTTATGATCTGTATTCTTATTTCTTAAAAGATTTGTCACTGAGAAAAGTTGTTATCCTTGACTAACAGCCATGAAGATACGTGAATAAAAGCTCTTTTTTTCTTTTTTGTCTCCAGCGAGTTTTCAAGAATATATATACATATGAACTCAGGACAAATTTTGGAAAATATTGTCTCATGGATGACGCAAGAAAATTAATTATCATAGGTGAAGATAAACAATATTATTCCAGCAGCTTCTTTTCCCGCGTTTCCCGCCTGTGGAACTCCATTCCATATACTTGCTTTCCTGACGGCTATAACCTCCAAAGATTTTAAATGCAATGTCAATTTCCATCTCTTCTCGACTCAAATGCAGCCCTTTCCACATCACCTAGTGTATCTTTTTCTTTTTTTTCTCTCTACTTTCGTAACTGTCTTCACCCCCGTGTTCATATCCTTCTGTTGTCCTTTCTCTTTCTCCACCTGTAGTTGGTTCGTCTTTCTCTTCACTCTTTCTACATCACCCCGTGTATCTTGTTCTTTTCCTTTCTCTATACCTTCGTAACTGTCTTCACTCCTGTGTTCATATCCTTCTGTTGTCCTTTCTCTTTCTCCACCTGTAGTTGGTTCGTCTTTCTCTTCACTCTTTCTACATCACCCCGTGTATCTTTTTCTTTTCTTTTCTCTTTACTTTCGTAACTCTCTTCACTCCCGTGTTCATATCCTTCTGTTGTCCTTTCTCTTTCTCCACCTGTAGCTTTGTCTTCCCTCTTTTCCTGTCTAAAACCTTAACTGTCTTATGTAGCCCCCTGCACATTAGTGACGGTAACGCCTTGCTTGGGGTGAAATGATTAAAAAAAAAACGATAGTTGTGTTTGTGAGAAAGAATGAAATCGCATCAGAGGAAAATATAGCAAAGAAAACAAGACAGAGAAAATTAAAAAAAAGTTCTTATTAAATACAAAACTGAACAAAATGGGGACACAGAAGAATGTTACTTCATCTGAATGAAATATCTATCAACCTGCTCGAAAACTTCGGAGATTTTCTTTCGAATTATTCCCGTCATCGATAGTTTTACCCAATTTTTTTTTCGGTATCATCATTATGACTTGATCGATGCAGTTCATTGCTGTTCGATCTTTTGATCTTTCCCCATAATTTGCATCCATAAAATATTCTAGTCCATAAATACATTTTTACCTCTCAAGCTGTTGTATCCCGGAAAGGGATAAACAGTGAAAGAATAGTGCAAGAAATAACTCTTCACACTGAGTGTATATAAACAGAGATTTATTATACCTCAGTACAATCAACCAAATACAAGTATACCAACTAACAGTTAACTCGAAAAACAATTAAGAAGGCAATGTCTCTGTATAGCACGTATGCGTCCGTCTTGAGAAGTAGGCTTCCGTCTAGTGACGTCTAACTCTCGTCTTAGGCCGATGGCTCTCGATCACTCTCGTATAATGACGAAAACTCTCGATCACTCTTGTATAATGACGAAGACTCGTATAGTCACGAACACTCTCGATCACACTCGAGCATTCTCTATATTTCTTTCTCTTCCAGGTCATTTATAACCCGGACCATACCCATTCCTGGATAGGACAGTATATTCATCCACAACACAAGTAATGGCCAATAAACTGCACTTGCCTCTTAGATTATGTCCATAATATTTTGTCGGATTCCATATAGTTCTTCAGTGAACATTTATTTTTTCCTCCTGACATTTAGCGTTGCCTCCAATAGTTTGGTTTTTGGACTATTTAGTGTTTTTCAAGTGTTTTTCTTTTACATTTTTTCTTCTGGAGCGAATGAGATGCTCTGTCAGATTTTATTAATTATTTACTTCTAAATGTTCCTCATTTCTGATCTATTGTCAATGTCTTTGCAGTTCTGCCATTTATCCTTTTTGTGAAAGGTTCAACCATGAACCTTGATAAGAATGTTTATTCTCTAATAATGATTTGAATTTTTTTATTGTTATAAGATCTCTTTCTTCTTTATTAAATTTGGAGTGCTTTGTTCATTGGTAGTTTATGTTTAGTCGTCAAGCAATCTCTAAGGGTTATTTAATACCAACATCTAATATTTTTAATACAATTTCATGCCTTCAATTACATAAATTTTGTACATTAAATTAAAGTTTCAAAGTAAACATATGTTGTTTTTAAATATATAGTGCGTATATGATATAAATGTATTGCTAGTAATAATAATTTAAAAACCTTTCTTATATTAATTTAGTGTGGCATTGTAAGCCATTTTACTATAAAAAATATATTGCTTTTATTCTGAATATTAAAATATCTTCTTCTATGTGTTGTGTTCATTCATGACGTAGGTGATCATGACTTTTCACATCTCCCTATCCCTTGTAGCCCTTAGCAAGCTTTCTCCTTTCAAATCGCGCTCTGGCATCCACTTGCTCAAGCCCGTCAAGTATGTTATGCGGTGCTTTCCTTTGTTTCTCTTTCTTTCCCGCTATCTGACGTCTGAGTATCAGATTCTTCAAGACTTCTTTCCTCATGACATGTCCCAGGAACTTCAGCTGTCATATTCTGATGATAAGTATTAGTTTCCTTTTCGTTTTGATCCTCTTCAAAACCTCATGATCGGTCCACAGTATCCGCAGCATCCTTCTGTAGAAGCACATTTTGGTTGCTTCATGCCTTTTCTTCATCTTTGAAGAGATTGTCCAGCATTCACTGCCCGATTAAAGAACAGATACCCCATAGCAATCCAGGTCTCTTTTCTTTGTTTCTAGCAACACTTTTCCGTCCCTCAGTAATATATTCAGCCTCTGGAATGCATACTTGGTCATGCCGATTCATCTTCGGATCTCACTGTCACACTTTCCGTATTCTGTTAGAACACTTCTCAAGAATTTAAAATTCTTTACCTGCTTGATTTTAGTACCCCGTGAATGTAATTGATATGTTGGGTTCCTCTTTCTACTCATGACTATGCATTCAGTTTTCTTGTAGTTTATTTGTAGTCCTTTCTTTCTACTTTCTTTAGTTATCTTCTGTAGGAGGATTGTAGTTTTCTTTTCCGTGTCACCTGGGAAGTGTTCTGATAGAGACAAATGTGCGACTATTTTTAATCGATACTCGTATTTAAGTAGATATTCTTTTTCTAATGAAACAGTATATTTATATAGTAGATTAAACTGTAGAATAAATTTGTGGTCGAGCAGTCTAAGACGCACCAGATCAATTACTGGCTTCTAATATGTTGATAGGTTTCTTAAATTTGAATCCTACCGAGTGACACATGTTTTCGTAACAAAATGCATCGTAAATAATCAGGCCGGTATATATAGATATATAAATAGACTGTTTTATTAAAAACATAATATCTATTCAAAAGCGAGTATCGATTAAAAATAATATTCACACAAATAAATTAAAAATGTCCATTTTTAAAACCATTTCATTAATTTTCGGTATTTTCTGTAATATTATTTGTTTACATTTGTTGACATTACGATATATTTCAGAGCAGAGATGGCTATTTACGTAGAACCAAAAATTATGTTATATAATGCTGGATTTGACTTCGATTAGACCGTGGAATCATTTGTGATTAAGTGGTCTAAGACGCACCAGATCAATTGGTGTCTCCTCTATGTTGATAGGGATCGCAAGTTCGAATCTTGCCGAGTAACACAGGTTTTCGGAACAAAATTTATCGTAAATAATCAGGCCGGTAGATATAATTATATAAACATGCTGTTTGATTTAAAACAGAATATCTACTCAAATACGAATATCGATTAAAAATAATGTGTGTGTGTGTGTGTGTGTGTGTGTGTGTGTGTGTGTGTGTGTGTGTGTTCAAGCATGCTTGATTGAATACTCAAGACATATTATGTCTTTTTTTATTTTAAATCTATCGAATTCATGGATTAATTACTTAATATCGCAATTAAACTCATTTAGAAAGACACCATAGTTTTTCTCATTCTTTTTATTTTCTAAAGTACTTTCAACTCATCCGAGATCATCTTCAGAGGAGAATTACTAAGACAAGAATTAATGTAGTTGACAGTTGAGAATGTTTTTTTTTTTTTTGTGCATGCACATAAAACGCGCTCTGTTAATTAAAAAGTCTCGATATATCGGCTTCAGTCCTTTTCTAATTGTAATGTAGATTCCCTATGCTTTTTTTTATAAATACATTCATGGTAATGGTTCTAATGAGTTTACTTTTATGGTACTTAAACTTTATGAATTTATGCTCAATGCTATACTGTTGGCAAGTACTCATCATTTTAAAGTTAAAATAATTATGTGTAACTGTAAGTTCTTGCTAACAGTTTCTGTTTTCGCTCTTCTAGATTGTAGAACTCTCTGATGGATTCCTGCTGCCCAGTCATCTATGATTTTCAATAATGTAAATGAAATACAAGACATCCTACAGAAGGTAGCTGAAGAGAGTGACAAGAAAAAGCTACAAATAAACTGCAAGAAGACCGAATGCATGGTCATCAGCAAAAACTACAGCCCAAAATGCAAAATACAAGTAGGGGATACTAAAATCAAGCAGGTACAAAAATTTAAATACATGGAAAATGTTCTAACAGAACGGAAAGTGCGACACATAGACCCGAAAGCGAATTGGCAGGGCAAAGGAAGCATTCCAGAAGTTGAGTAAAGAATTAAGAAACAGGACAATTTCGCTTGAAACAAAGAAAAGAGTACTGGATTGTTATGTGATGTGAATTCTTCAATATCGCAGTGAATGCTGGACAATATCATCAAAGATGAAGGAAAAACTTGAAGCAACTGAAATGTGTTTTTATAGAATGATGCTGCGGATATCATGGACCGAGCACGTGAGCAATGATGAGGTTTTGGAAAGGATGAAAACGAAAAGGAAATTAATACTGAGAATCAGAAAAACACAGTTAAAGTTCCTGGAACATGCAATGAGGAAGGAGGGCTTGGAAAGCCTGATACTAACTGGCCAGATAGAGGGAAAAGAGACAGGGGAAAGCAGTGGATAACATGTTTAAAGGACCTGATCAGGTGGATGACGGAACGAGGCTTTCGTGGTGTAACAGAAGAAAGCATTCTAAGAGCCAACAAGGATAGGGTGATGTGGAAAGCCATGATCACCTACGTCTTGAAAGGAGAGGGCACATAGAAGAAGAATAAATAATGAAATGTAAATCTCTATCTACTTAATTATTATTTCCTGTTCTTTTACTGGTGTCTCCCTTTAAAAGAGTTTCCTTCTCATCTCGACAAGGTATAGCGGAGAGTCTGTAATGTGATCGATACTGACTTGGCAGACCGCTTGCAGTCTCTCTCTCTCACCGGCACGACGTGGCTTCCCTGTGTCTCTTCTATAAATACATCCATGGCTTCTGCTCCGATGAACTTAGATCACTGGTGCCCCCTAGGTTCGAATTTGCACGAGATACTAGATTAGCAACTAGATCCCACCCTTTTACATTGAGACCGATAAAATGCAACCGCAACTTCTACTCCAACAGTTTCTTTTATCGTACTTCCCGACTGTGGAATTCCCTTCCACATGACTGCTTCCCCGACGGCTACAATCTCCAGAAGTTTAAGTGTAAGGTTAATAGACACCTCCTAACATAATAACTCGCTTCCATTCTTTCAAACACTCTTCCCATCCTCCCAACTACCTATCACTCCCCTTCTGTCATTTCCTATATCTAACCACTCTTTCTATTTACCTTCCCCTATGTAGCCCCAAGCGCAATAGTGACAATGGAATGCCTTGCTTGGGGTGAAACGATTAAAAAGAAAAAATGTGTTGACATGATTAGCCAAAAAATTAAAAAGAATATATTTTCACCTTATTAGCAGAAACCATGTGTTGAGTTGTAATCTCAATATTCTTTAAAAGTAATTCATTTTTGTTTGAATCTTTTTAGTATGTATTAATTTTAAATTTGTTTTTGATGTGTGTCATGCTTAATTGAACGTTTTTTTAACTTGGTAGAAATTTCTCTGGTTGTTGAACTCTTTCTTTCTTTCTTTCTTTCTTTCTTTATCTTCTGCGGCTGTTAGTCTCTTGCTTTCTTTCTCTCTTTTCCCAGTCCACGTGTTTCATACGGCCTAGTTAGTTGGCTTTCACCCCCTCTCCGTCGCTTTGGTTATAGCCAAAAAGTTAGAAAGAATGTATTTTTACCTTACATATTAGATATAGAAGAATCCAAATGAGTATCCTCTACATGGAGTGGTAGGATAATTCTCTAAGAGAGCTCTAAATATATATGTATATAAATACATATAGAACAAATATTAGAAAAAATTAAGACAGACACGTTATTTTATGGGAAATCGGAAGTATACCATGAAATGACGTGTCTGCCTTAATTTATATATATATATATATATATATATATATATATATATATATATATATACGATGTCAATTTTATATATATATATACGATGTCAATTTTTTCTTTTCTTGTTTATTTGATTTTATTTTGTTTTGTCTTTTTCTTTTTTAATTTCTTTGCAAATCTATTTAAAAAGGAAAATTAGACTGATTTTTCTCCAGTTTTTGAAAGGATTTTTCTGTTGCTGAGGTGATGTGTTATCCCCCGTGGGGATTTTCATATCGAAATGATTATCCAACATCATTGAATGAATCCTTTTTTAATTTATATTTGCTCTGTAATATTTTATTACATGGAGTTCTCTTCCTGTTTTAATATTAAAATAAAATTTTTAATATTAATTAGGATCGGGTTTTTGGAATTTTTCTTCCTGCTTTTTCCGCTTGGATTAAAGTACCTGAATTAATATATATATATATATATATATATATATATATATTAGTCTAACGCAGAACAAAGAAAAGAAATTCAGATGGTCTTGTTAAGTTTTTATATAATTCTACAAGTGGTCATATATATATATATATATATATATTGTGTGTATTTTGGCAGCATTTTTTCATTAATGCAGGTTTCATTGAATAATATAGACAAGTTTTGTCTATTAATTTTGTGTAGGATCCGTTCATACCGTCTGATATACTTGATGGTGATGTCGTTAAAAGACAACAAAAAATCACAGTATTTGTTGAATTTTTTATCAGGTCTAAGCTTTCGGCTCACATAAGCCATTATCAAAGAGTAAATAATAACACACAGTAAACATAGAACATTTAAGCTATTAACAATAAAGATAATTGAATTGAAAATATAAGTCCATCCCTACCGTGGCGGATGGCCGAAGACAGTGACAAAATAGTGGTGTTGTGGTCCCTGGTCTGATTACAGACATTTGAGTACGTTGTTGGAAATATCAAAATTGATTGTATTCAAACCAGGTTTAAACTGTTTAATGTAGAGTGCTTCGAGGATTTTTAGTTTCTGCTTATTATTTTCTTGTTTGAGTATGTACGTGTTATCAACAAGCGTTTTTCTCAGAAGTGTGCGTTGATAACCGTGTTGTTCTAAATGACGGAATATATTTGAATTTTTATTTAAGTGCAACGTCAGACGCCGTGAGAGCGAATTTGTGGTGTGGCCGATGTAGATATTATTGAGGTTGTTAGAGATACATTCTCTAAATGGACATATGAATTTATATACTACATTGGTCTTTTGCAAATCACTAACGGTGGGGGAAGATCCACTACATCTAATTCATTTGTCCGCAACGACTCTTCCCCCACCGTTAGTGCCATGCGTGATACACGCTTTGGGCGATCATGTCTCAAGAGAAACATGACTGACTGCGCAGGAGAATATCCCGCAGTAGGTTGCCATTGTTTTCTGCGTTAGACTGGTTGCCGGCCAAGGCTAGAAATACCAATTTGTTCTATTAATTAACCCATAACTGAAGAGAAGAGACGGATTAATACCTTTCCCAAGTGTATTTGTGCGTAAGTGAATGCAAGGAATTCAACTGGAATTCGAACTCGGCACCTGGATTTGTCGTTCCGAGTCGTTATCCACTACACCACAACGCACATCCAACAGTATAACGTTTTCAAAGTTCTGGCGGAGTGAATTACGTTATGGTTTTCATCTTTCTTTTTCTTTTCTTTTTTTTCACAGACGTTGCCCTACTGATCCTACTCTACTGTGCAATATCTAAATAGCGATAGGGTTGTGAGAAGCTCGCATCTTTTTGTCAGTAGAAATATCAAAACAAACAACGCTAATGTGTGAAATTAAAAATAAAATATAGCTAAAATTATGGCTAATCTAAATCAAACATACATTAACATATGAAAGCTTAAATATAGTCATAAGTGTACAATACTTTTGTATAAGTCGAAATATAATGTTATACATTTAGTTATTTGGGGGAAGAGTCGTTGCGGACAAATGAATTAGATGTAGTGGATCTTCCCCCACCGTTAGTGATTTGCAAAAGACCAATGTAGTATATAAATTCATATGTCCATTTAGAGAATGTATCTCTAACAACCTCAATAATATCTACATCGGCCACACCACAAATTCGCTCTCACGGCGTCTGACGTTGCACTTAAATAAAAATTCAAATATATTCCGTCATTTAGAACAACACGGTTATCAACGCACACTTCTGAGAAAAACGCTTGTTGATAACACGTACATACTCAAACAAGAAAATAATAAGCAGAAACTAAAAATCCTCGAAGCACTCTACATTAAACAGTTTAAACCTGGTTTGAATACAATCAATTTTGATATTTCCAACAACGTACTCAAATGTCTGTAATCAGACCAGGGACCACAACACCACTATTTTGTCACTGTCTTCGGCCATCCGCCACGGTAGGGATGGACTTATATTTTCAATTCAATTATCTTTATTGTTAATAGCTTAAATGTTCTATGTTTACTGTGTGTTATTATTTACTCTTTGATAATGGCTTATGTGAGCCGAAAGCTTAGACCTGATAAAAAATTCAACAAATACTGTGATTTTTTGTTGTCTTTTAACGACATCACCATCAAGTATATCAGACGGTATGAACGGATCCTACACAAAATTAATAGACAAAACTTGTCTATATTATTCAATGAAACCTGCATTAATATATATATATATATATATATATATGACCACTTGTAGAATTATATAAAAACTTAACAAGACCATCTGAATTTCTTTTCTGAGATATGAGGAAGAAGACTTGGAAGTGTTGACAATATGAGGTTGTGTAAATAGAAGACAGATCAAGAAGATGATTTGATGAACTTTGCTAAGATGTAGGGAGACAGAAATTTGAGGAGCTCGGTTAGTGCATACGTGCTGAAGTGACACCCCACATAAAAACAGTAAATGCATTCTATACTGGTTTCAATGGATGGATTGATATTTATTTAGTCATAAAATAACTAAATGTATAACATTATATTTCGACTTATACAAAAGTATTGTACACTTATGACTATATTTAAGCTTTCATATGTTAATGTATGTTTGATTTAGATTAGCCATAATTTTAGCTATATTTTATTTTTAATTTCACACATTAGCGTTGTTTGTTTTGATATTTCTACTGACAAAAAGATGCGAGCTTCTCACAACCCTATCGCTATTTAGATATTGCACAGTAGAGTAGGATCAGTAGGGCAACGTCTGTGAAAAAAAAAGAAAAGAAAAAGAAAGATGAAAACCATAACGTAATTCACTCCGCCAGAACTTTGAAAACGTTATACTGTTGGATGTGCGTTGTGGTGTAGTGGATAACGACTCGGAACGACAAATCCAGGTGCCGAGTTCGAATTCCAGTTGAATTCCTTGCATTCACTTACGCACAAATACACTTGGGAAAGGTATTAATCCGTCTCTTCTCTTCAGTTATGGGTTAATTAATAGAACAAATTGGTATTTCTAGCCTTGGCCGGCAACCAGTCTAACGCAGAAAACAATGGCAACCTACTGCGGGATATTCTCCTGCGCAGTCAGTCATGTTTCTCTTGAGACATGATCGCCCAAAGCGTGTATCACGCATGGCACTTAACTGTTTAACTGATATTGTTTGACATTGAGGCTGAAAGCTCCAATACGAACATTTCTAAGTGTTCGTGTGTCAATCTGAGCGGAGTGCACAGGATTCGGAAAGTGTTGCGTGCGTTTAAGGAAGATTACAAAACTGTTTGAAGTGATCACTCGTGATCGCAACGTTATTTTACGATGAATCTTCCCATTGGGACACATTCAACACGGAGGAGGTAGTGCCGCCCTAGGTCAAGAGGGTGGCTGATGGACGACCATATTTTAGACAACGAGACTATGCATCTAGTCACACAAGCAGAAGAACACAGTCATTGCTGTCAAACAATTGCTTCGACCACATCTCCTTTTACATCTGGCCACCTAAGTCGCCAAAACGCAAAACTATTTATTATTATGTATGGGGCATAGTTGAGCAAGAGACGAATAAAACTCCTTGCAATAACATAGAAGAACTTAATGCATTGATTATAACAGTATTTATCAACTGGATGAAAGGTGGAAACAAAAGCAATTCGAAGTGCAATTCGTGTAGTTTTGTCATCGTTGTGATCAGCATGTGAAACAGTGCGTTGCCTTGGCGAAAAATCACTTTTTCTTCATTTGTGGACGTTTTTTTGGTAATTTCTTCCTTCAAATGCACAAATAATGCTATATAATATTTACTATTCATGGTTCATCCTTTCTCAAGGTAATAGCTGAACAAAATACTTTGCCCATGCTAAAATACAGAGGACAAAAACCTTGCCTACTGATGTTTGCGTCTTTGAGCAGCTATCACTTGCTTGTGTCCATTCAGCTGAGAGCTAGTTTGACTTCAGAGTGAAAGGGTGGATTCATGTTTCATCCATTGTTACATTGCGTTGAAACAATTGCAAACAACGCTCTGAATAGTCGACGAGTTTTTTGGGTTTTTTTGTGTGATTGTGTGCAAACGCAGCACTCACTTGTAACACAGCTTTCTCATTGACAAATATTCATGCAAATGGTGAATACACTACCTTCTGATATGTTTTCCTATCTTACGCAATTTTAATTTACGATCGGTCAAAACGATTTTGTGGATTTTTTTTTTTTTTTGCGTTTTCCGGGACAAATGCAGATTTTGGGCGATCTGAACGATCAACAACATTAATGTCTGTACGACTAATTTTAAATTCAGTATACCACCACTTAACCATTGATTCCAAAGAAGCATAGTCCGAATAACTCTTATGAAGCCATTGCTTTGCGTGAACATTATTTTTATCATCAGAAAGCAATGCTTTATTATCACACGAAATTCAGATTTTTCCATTGTTTTGAAAATTTGCAAGAGTAGCTTCACTTAAATAACGGTAATTTGTAAACTAATAATCCGATTTGGCCAAATTCTGTCACGTGCGATTGAAATATTAGCACTTCTCATATATCTTATGAATTTTTATTAGTGGCACGATTTATATGTTAAACTCGGGATTTGTCTTACCTATAAAAATATGCTGTCAGTGTTATTTTCATTTGCGCAATTTATTCATCGCACCCTGCATATATATATATATATATATATTATTGTTATTATTATTATTATTATTCTATAATTATGTGTAAACATAACTTGGACTTATAATATTGATAATAAATACCAATGTGAATATGATTATTTCTGTGCTTTATTACTGATATATGTAGGAAAATTCTCAGCTCGATGCAGATGAAATTACAGTTCATGTACACACTTCAAACATTAAACCTTGGATCTGATGTAGCTCTAACAAAACAATTAGGAGATAAAGACTGGCTTCAATTTTCAATACCTCAAAAATCATGTTTGTATTGTTATAACATCCATTACCCTGTATTGGTCCATATATTAATTACAGACCTCCATTTGAACCCTCTCTTTCTCTCTCTCTCTCTCTCTCTCACTCACTCTCTCTCTCTCTCTCTCTCTCTCTCTCTCTCCCATAAGCATAAGTGATTCTCCCTGAGAGCAACACACTACGCCTCCTTGGCCTTACCCTCTCCTCAGACCTCAAATGGAACACTATATTGAATCCATAGCTAAATCTACTGCTAAGAAGGTTGGGTCACTATATCGTTCCAGGATGTTTTTTTCCCGCCTGAATCCATACTGCATATTTCCAAGTCAACCATCCGTCCGTGCATGGAGTACTGCTACCATTTATGGTCAGGCGCCCCAGCCGTTCTCCTCAGTGTTCTCGACAGGCTCCAAAGGGGAGTCTGTAATGTGATAAGCACTGATCTGGCGGCTCAACTGCAGCCACTTCCCCACCGTCCAAATGGGGCCTCTCTTTGTCTGTTCTATAAATATTTTCATGGCTTCTGCTCAGACGAACTTAACTCACTGGTGCCTCCTCAACAGGTGTTTACTTGTGCAACCAGACTGGCAACTGAGTCCCACCAATTCACAGTCAGGTTAGCCAAATGCAGACGACAATTCTACTCCTGCAGCTTCTTCTCTCGCACTTCCCGCCTGTGGAACTCGCTCCAATATTCTTGCTTTCCTGACGGCTACAACCTCCAGAAATTTAAATGCAATGTCAATACTCATCTATTAACCACTGGACTCTAGCTCTCTCCCCACCCCCGTATATCCTTCCCTTTCTCTCCTCCTATGTATCTGTCATCGCAATATATATATATACGTGTGTATGTGTGCGCGCAGGTGTGTGTGGATTATTAACTATATATATATATATATATATATATGTGGACAAAATGTATTTGTATTAATGTATATATAGAATAGCTCTGTTTATAACGCATTGAGCATTTTTAACACCTGAATAATATCATATATATATTAACACCTGAGTACTATCATATGTATATTTTTAATTAATGTAACTATATAGAAGTATATATATATATATATATATATATATATATATATATATATATATATATGTGTGTGTGTGTGGGGGGGGGTGCGTGTGTGTGTGTGTGTGTGTGTTTAGGCAGCAAACCTTCTTTTAGACATGTCAGATTAAATAAATTGCGAACCTTATGTCGTTTTAATAAAATCCGTTTATACTCTTATAATCTTTCGAGTATTATAATTGAAAGATATCAAAAATGAGATGTAACCTTGACAGATGTTATTATCATCATTCATTTCTCAAGGTATCCAAGTACTTTCAATGTCTTTTCGAGATCATCTTTAGGGTTGTGATTTATGGTAACAAAATTAACCGCAAAACTGTGTTGCTAAAAATGACTGTCATTTTTTCTTTTTACCGCTTCAAATATAACGGTTGACAAATTTGTCTTAGCTGTGATAGGGTTGTGAGAAGCTCGCATCTTTTTGTCAGTAGAAATTGGGTTGTATGTTAAAAAAAAACAATGATCTATGAGACTGCAGGGACAGAAAATTGAGAACTGGGTAGCTACTGTCCATATATGGCAGCGTTACTCTCTTTGCTGCCTGTTTTGGCTCTTGTAAAGATAGTAGATGGAGTTTGCTACTCACTGTAGTAATACAAGGAACCGATAATTATTGCAGAATTATTAGCTGAAAATCGTATGTACAATTTTTACAATAATTATCTCCGCAGTACGTTGATTTTGTTTCGGTTTATTAAACTTTCTCTTCTGTCTGAAATATAAGTGCCAACACGATTAAAATAATTTGTTATATTTTTTTTGTTATATTTTTTAAATGACAATGTCTTTTATTTAATACGGCACCTTACTCAGCATCACGTTCATTTCTTCCCAGGTAATTTTTTTGTACCAAATACAAGTGCCGGCACGATTAAATTTTTCTCCTTATATTTTCTTCCTGTAATACTGGTTATTTGATACAGCATGCTGATGATTTCTCAAATAATTTTCTCCGGTCTACGATTATTTCATTCATTATAGTTACTCTTCAGTGTACAAAATACAAGTGCCGGCACGATTAAAATATATTGTTCTGTTTTTATCCTGGTCTTGTGCTTATTTGATACGGCATGCTTATTATTTATAAATAATTTTCTCTGTATCACGATTATTTTTTTCTAGTTTGTGAAACGTTCTCCTGCGTAGAAAATAGAAGTGACGGCAAGATTAAAATATTTGAATCTATTTTTCTCCTGGTATGATTCTTATTTATTACGGTTCGCTTATTATTTCGAAAATAATTTTCTCGCGACACGAATAATTTTAACAATTTTTTTTTTATTTTGTACCAAATACACTATTAAATTAATACTTTATTTTCATTCCGGCGTGTTATTTGATACGACACGGTTATTGTTTTTCTAATAATTTTCTCAACGGCCTGAATATTTTGTACCTATTCATTAAAGTTACACATGTATACCAAATACAAGTACCGGCACGATTAAATTATTTCCTTCTATTTTTTCCCGGTATGGTGCTTATTTTGTCCAGTATGTTTATTATTTTTCAAATAATTTTTTCCATGGAACGATTATATTGTTTCAGTTATAAAAAAGAAACGAAAAAGTAAAACCTGGTGTAACGTTCATTTTATAAGTTCAAAATTCCTACTGACATGCCTGTTCCAGACGGCACTTATATTTCATACAATTGAATCTCTCTTTCTCTCTCTGTAACACTTTAATTTTTATTATATATATATATATTTTTTTTTAAATATTTATTATATATATATTTTTAATTTTTATTATATATATATATATATATATTTATTATATATATATATATATATTTAGATTTTTATTATATATATATATTTTTAGATTTTTATTATATATATATATATTTTTTTTTTTAAATCTCACTTTAAATTATTATTTTTTTTTTTTTTAATCTATCAAAGACTTCTTCCTATTGAATGTTACCTCTCTCTGTTTGGAATTATACCTTTCTTTTTTTTAAAAAAAATTCCGACAACGATTTATTTTTCTCCCGGTTCTTTCTACCTCAACCATTCTATCTATCTCTATAACACATGAAGATATATATACTGAAATCGATACCCATGCAAACAGCTGCTCATATACACGTTAACACACAACCACTCTCACAAATATACACGCAAATGTACACAAAGATGGACAAAAACACACACAGAAACAAGTACACTGCTTAAACCTAAAGATATGAACACACATGTAAGCTCATAAACAGCTATATGCATACAACATGCACACGCAAGAACAGACATATGTATTTGTACAATATACAAACGCATGCAGAAAGAAACACACACGACATACATAAATAAAAACGAGTTTACACACAGCATAACAGAACCTGAAAGAGACGCGGAACCACGTTTTCTTGCACATGCGCACGTACCATTGCATTCCCTGAATTAATTTCATGTTATATTTGCTTTAAATGAATGCGATCACGCTTTAAAACAATAGGCACACACTTTGCGTAACCAGTAAGCATTTTTTGCGTTTAATTGTTCTCTTAACCCCTACATTATACTATTTTTTATTTTATTTTTCGGGCTTTTTTTTTCAAAGAAGCGAAAAAAAAAAGACCTTTATTTTCTTTTAAACTTGTATTTTTTTGGTTGTCTGTTTTCTTCCAATTTCTCTACTTTTCTTCTCTTTCTCGTTTTTTTTTCACCCTCTTCCTTCATCTGTAGAAGTGTTCGCAGAAATGTCATGCCACGATCGACAGATTGCAGAACGAATCATGAAATACCACGAAAATATCAAATTCGTCACGGAAAGGTGGGCAAATGAACGCCAAGCAATCACGATTGTCTCTCTCTCTCTCTCTCTCTGTCTCTCTCTCTCTCTCTCTTTCTTCAGATATACGCGATCGTTCGTATTTCAGAGAACAAGGAATACAAATGTTTTATACAGATGTACTTTTTGCCACTTTTTTTTTAGCTTCGATTAATAATAATAATCACAGCCACTGTAATATTGTTAGTAATAATAATATTGATAATAACGGTAGCAACAAAAACAAAAATAATAATAATAAAAGTAATAACAAAAGTGTTAAGGAAATATTACTAATACTAATACTGCTACTACTACTACTACTACTACTGCTACTACTAATAATAATAATAAGAAGAAGAACAACAACAACAACCACAACAATAACAACAAAAGAAGAATGAACATCAGCATTAAGAACCATGGTAATAATAATAATAATAATAATAATAATTATTATTATTATTATTATTATTATTATTATTATTGTTGTTGTTGTTCTTGTTGTTGTTGTTGCTCGCATTATTTATTTTTTATAGCGTTTGTTATTTTATGTTATTTTAATTTATGGTATTGCTGATATGTGATAGCTTATAGTTTATTTAAATTTATTATTATTATTATAATAACTAATATTATTATTGTGTTATTACTATTACTGATTCTATCACTATTAATTATCATAATCTTTAATAATTCTATTAATAAAGATTAAATCATTAAAGTATTCTTGATATCATATTTATCATTTTTATCCTCAGATTACTATTATTTCATCACAATCACCTTCAACATGATATTCTTCTACTTCTTCTTCTTCTTCTTCTTCTTCTTCTTATTATTATTATTATTATTATTATTATTATTATTATGTCATTTTTCATCATATTTCGATTTCTGCTTTGGTCTCACTACCAACCAAGTCTGCGGGGAGACCTAAGGCAGGTAGTGGCGTGTTGTTATGGCTCCATTTCATGTTTTTCTATCTTCCATATCATCCCCAGCATTACATAGATAAAGTTTTCCTTAGTGTGTGGGCTGTACTTAATAAGACAATTTTTTGTATATCTCTTAAGCTGGGGTTTCCAGGGATTCTTTCAATGTGTTGTTTTGTTCCATTTTTTATCATTCCAAGTGCACCTACTATCACTGGCACAACTCTTGTTTTCAATTTCCACATTTTTCCTATTTCAATTTCCAGGTCTTTATATTTTGACAGTTTTTCAAATTCCTTGATTGCTATGTTACAATCCGCTGAACAAGCCATATCAATTAATAGACAAGTTTTCTCCTTCTGGTTTTTAACAATAATGTCTGGCCTGTTTGCTTCAATTTTTCTGTCTGTGTAGATGGTGTAATCCCATAGAATGGTTACATCTTCTATTTCTGTAACCGGTGCTGGGTGATGTTCATACCAGTGTTTGTTTACAGCTTTTCCATAATGTTTGCACCATTGCCCAGTGTAAATATTGCCCAACTCTATCGTGGCGATTTTTATATTCATTTGGGGCAAGCACAGAACAGCCTGAGATTAGGTGGTCTATTGTTTCTTGGTGTTTATCACAAAACCTGCATTTTGGATCCATATTATTATGCATAATATTTGCCTGTAAGTTTCTAGTGACAAGACTTTGGTCTTGTGCTGCAAGTATAAAGCCTTCAGTTTCAGACTTTAATCCAGATGCACGTAACCATCGATGAGTATTAACTTTATCAACATTGGATTTATTGGCACGTACTGGATATTGGCCATGCAGAGGTTCGTCTTGCCAGCGCTGTTTCATCTGTTCAAGAGCTTTATCTTTGGCTTTCATTTTGATATTTTTTGCCGCAATAGTTGGTTCTTGGCTTCTGTTTTGCTTTTCTACAGAATCTACTAACTGTAAATCTTGTTTGTATTTACTGCCTTCTTTTATTATTGAATATTATTATTATTATTTTTATTATTATTATTATTATTATTATTATTATTATTATTTCCAGTTACCGTGATTGGCTGTTTGAGCCAATCTTTTACTATGTCCTTTTCCTGAGATCTGAAGTAAGGGAGATTTTTCTTAGAAACACGTTGAACATATTACTTTGAGGCATTACTAAAATCTACAAAGGATAGGATGTATTCGAAAGCCACAATCGCCATCTTCCTGTATTGATTCGCTACGTACAAGATTAAATTTAAGAAACATCGCTAAAAATTATTTATATTGTTCGGACTGTTGTCTTCATCTTCATTGCCATGTTTACGACGTTTCGATCGTTATACGCTCCGGCCTTCTTCAGTTGATAGGAATTTCAAACCGAACCCTTTATTTCAATGTGAGATATATCATTCTTATTCAGTGTGCGCTTCCACTTCAGATAACCAAATATCTCCCTTTAACCTAACTCTCTAGTTTATTTGTTCACCACGGCTATAAACTGGTATTGAACTTACTACTCTTTGGGTCAATTCACTGAAACTAACCAAAGCTTATATCCACTGGGCTATATATTCACATGGAATAAGAATGATATTCCGTAGTGATCAAAATTAAGGCACCTAATGAAGGCCGGAAGGTAAATCGACCGAAACATCGTAAGCATGGCAATCGTGATAAGGATAAGAGTTCGAACAATGTAAATACTACCTCATCTCAGAAGTATAAACAAATATTTCTAAAGAAGTTGCGAAAAAGGTGGATTTAGCTTATCAATTCTGAGAGTAGCTGGATCTTTCTGCCAAGCTTTGACATTAAAAGTGCTAAATCAAATCAAATATTTAGATGTTTTGCTATATCACATTTTCCAGTGTTGATCAAGTCTAAATGACTTTACTCGGTCTTAAAGAAAATGAGCCATATTGATGGCTGAATATCGGTTTTTGATCAGATTCGATTGAATATCGGGGGTATCGATTTCCGATATCGGGAAAGATAGGTCGTCTGAGAAGATCTACTAATGTTTGGGACAAAAAACTATAATTTTACCATGTTAGAGCAAATTATGCAGCAAGAACCACGATAAAAGGGCTGAAATCCTGATCTTGATCAGACCTGATCGGATATCGAGGTATCAGCTTCCAACATTGTGAGGAAATCGGAAAAAATAAGTAGCCCACGACCTGACCGGATGTCCAAAAAATATTTGTGCGAAGTTTGGTGAGAATTGAGTAAAAAGTGTGGATTTGTATAAAGAACATACAGACAGACAGACAAGTAGACAGACACACACACAAACATCTTGCCTTATATAAAGAGAGATTGATATTAATCCATTTCCGCAATGTCTCTATTTGCCATTTTGCTATGTCCTCTCTTGGAATTAATATGATCACATTTTGCAGCATGTTTCTATTCCACTATTAATAGACATTACTTTCTGTTTTGATACGCTTTCTTTGTAAATATGCCCAAATAGTTTTGCTTGCATTTTCTTTTGTTTTTCAGAATAGAAGGTCGTTTGAAAGTAGATGGAAAAGTAACAAAGTAAGCCGAGCGTTCATTCAAGTAGTGAAACATGCCACTCATAAGCTAAACAAAGTAATTACAAACAAGAATATGCTATTAGAAACAAAGGAACCATACAGAATATCATTATTCCAATATAGCAGTGAATTCTAAGCAATATATTCACAGATGAATCAACAACAGAAATCTTGTTCAATAGGATGATAATAAGAATACCGTGGATAAAATAAGTGAGCAACGAGTAAGTTTTAAGAAAATTAAAAAAATGTATACTTGTGGAACAGTGGATATCGAGAAATCAGGAGTCGAGTTTGAATTCCAGTTGAATTCGTCGTATTCTCGTTTGCGCAAATATCCATGAAAAGGTATTAATCCGTTGTTTCTTTCGCAGCTATGAGGTAAAATAGCAGAACAGATTCGGTTATATAGCCTTGGTTTGCAACAAGTCTACCGCAGAAATTAATGGCAACCTACCGCGAGAAGATCTTCTTTCCAGTCAGTCATGTCATTTTCGAAACACGATCGCCCAAGCGTGTATTACGTATGGCTCTTAACTATCTGAATGATCAGAAAGAGATAGTTGATATCTATTGAAAAGGGATGTGGAAAAAGAGGTTGAAGCATTTGACACTCACAAGATATATCAAGGATTTATCCTCTCATTTTGAAACATTCTAATAATCGATTTCGACCTTTATCGTTTACTATGTATATTCTGTCTGTCATAATTAACCTTCCTATATTATGTATGGTGTATTCATCAAGTCACTTGATTGCTGAGTTAACCTATTTCAACGAAACCTGCAAAAGGTAGAAAGTATTCCGAAATAATTATGATGGTGGATTTAAATTTATTCTTTATTTTTTTCCTCTGTGACCAAAGCAATAGTAACTGGTGATTTACTCTGGAAATTAAAGAAAATGCAATCTCAACATATCCACTCTCATTTTATGCTCATTCATTTTTCAGAAGCGATAAGGTGTGTATCCTTCCTACCGGTCACATTTTTGTAGTTGTTCTCGTCTTCTACATATGCTCTTTGGGATTGTTCTCTGAGATCCAACAAAAACTAGCTCATCTTTAGATCATAAAACAATTTCATTTCCCCGGCAAGGTCCTAATATTAGGTTGTCACAAAAGTTCGTAAACACTTGCGAAATGGGGTCTATCTGGTCCAGCACAATCGGGACAAGCGATGGGTTCAGAAAGGGAAAGAGACACCGTAGGTTCCAAAACAAGATCGATTCAGCAAGAAATTAATGTTGTGCGTTTGGTGGAACTTTGAAGGAATTTTGATTTGGTTCAGAATGGTCGTGCCATCAGTGCCAAACTTTACTGTCAGCAACTTGAGCGGGTCTACGAAAAGTTGAAGCAAAAGTACCCGGCTTTGATCAACCGAAACCGCGATTTGATGCAGCAAGACAATGCCAAACCACACACCTCCAGTAAGACCAAAGACAAGTTTGAAGAGCTGGACAGCGTTGAGTTTCTGTCACATTCAGCCTACAGTCCTGCCTGTGCTCCATCGGATTACGGTCTTTTCCGCTCAATGCAACACTTTCTGAAGGGCCGCCGATTCGACTCGTTTGATGAAGTCGAGGAAACGTCGAGAATTCTTTGATTCTAAGCTGGCTGAATGGTACTTTGACCAGATCTGAAAGCTTGCAGATCGATGGCAGACAGTTTATTAAATTGATGGTCTTTATTTTGAGCAATAATGTTTGTTGTTTTTTGCGAGTAAAAGTTCAATTTTTTGCAAGTGTTTACAAACTTTTGGGACAACCTAATATCTATTAATCTTTTCAACGTCTTTCGGATTTATTTTATTGCCTGCCGATACAGTAAAATTATGTGACTATTATGTTTGTTGTTTTCATGTTTACAAATATTAGATCCGTTTTTTATTATTTTATTTTAACCGTTTGAATTACAACTCATAAGAAGGTTTAATGTTTTTCAATTGCAAGAATACGTCTAGAATGTGGCGTTAATATATAATCGCCGAAAAATAAATCCTGATAGACCATTTTGCAAAGACAACATATCTAATTTGTTTTGGATGAATTCTCCAAGAAATATTTTAAACTGTAGCAACAGGAATGACGATGATGTTTTCTGATTTCTCAGTACGTCAAGAATGGTTTTCAAAAATATAAAAAGCTTTGGATTTAAATTTGCAATAAAAATTATTAGGCCTATGATAAATCAGCGTTTCATATTTAAAAATATATTCAGGTTGGATACGATGAATTTTGTGAATTACTTTTTAAAAAAGACGGTGATAAAACAAATAGAGGCCCTACGTCTTAACAAAACAGCCAATAATCCGAATAGATACCCTTCCGATCAAAAATATAAGACCACTTAAAAATCTTCAAAAGAAATTTATTTTTTACAGATAGATTTTAAACTCCTACCACTTAAGGTTACCAATACTACAATCTAAAACGTTATGGAAACAAAAAGCTACATTCCAAACATTTTATTTAGAAATTTACATTTTTATGAAATGAGGCAATTTACGCATGATCAAAATTATAAGACCAGGGGTATAAATTGTTAGATCTATGGTAATTCCAATGTGTTTAGTTCAGTTAGAGATTAGCAATCACTGCGTAAATGTGTTACCATGCCTAAGCAAGCAAACTTACCAAAATTGAGCGTTCTCGAATTCTAGAATTCCATAAGCAAGGTTCGTCACAGCGGGCGATCGCAGCTAAGATAAATCGCAGTAAATCTGTGATTTGCAACTTTCTAAAGAACAGTGAAATTATGGAAAATCCTCTGGTAGGCCCTAAAAAATTTCTCCTGCATTGAGTAAGAGAATAAGACGGGTTGTTATGAAAGAGGGGGGGAATTTCTTCTAGTCAAATTAAGGCAGTCAAAGATGCTGATTGCAGTCCCGTAACCATCAGTCGACAATTACGACAAAAAGGCATGGTAAATAAAAAGCGTAAACAAATTCCTCGGCTGCTTCCACGTCACAAGGTGGACCGCTTAAAGTTTGGTTGTGAATACCAAACATGGGACGTTGAGAAGTGGAAGAAAGTCCTGTTTTCTGATGAGAAAAAATTAAATCTAGATGGTCCTGATGGCTTCCAACGATATTGGCATAACAAAAACATGCCTCCTGAAATTTTCTCCACACGTCATAGTGGTGGAGGGTCCCTAATGGTATGGGGTGTTTTTCTTACAGAGGGACGATGGAGCTCCAGATGCAGCAGGGTTGTCAAACAGTGGCTGGTTATGTAGCATGCTACAAAAAGCATCATTGATGATGGAAGGCCATCGATTGTGTGTGAATGTATGGTTATTCCAACAGAATAATGCTGCAATCCACGCTGCAAGACGGACCTTGACCTTTCTACAAGAAAATGGGGTCTATCTCTTGGGACATTCTGCATGCTCACCAGACTTGAACCCAATTGAAAATGTTTGAGGATGGATGATAAGAGATGTTTATCGAAATGGCAAACAATATTCAACAAAAAATGAACTTCGTGAAGCCCACTTCAAATGCTGGAGCAACATCCTCCGCACCTTAATGGACACGCTTATTTCTAACGTGCCCGACAGAATTTTTGAAGTCTTCAAAAGTAGTGGAGGTAGAACTCATGACTAAATTTGGTTGTTGAATGTTTTCATACACTTTTCATACACTCTTGTACAATTTTTGTCTCTGGTCTTATAATTTTGATCAGGTATAAATCGCCTCATTTTATAAAAATGTAAATTTCTAAATAAAATGTTTGGAATATAGCTTTTTGTTTCCATAACCTTTTAGATTATAGTATTGGTAACGTTAAGTGGAAGGAGTTTAAAATCTATCCGTAAAAAAATATTTCTTTTTAAATATTTTTAAGTGGTCTTAAAATTTTGATCAGGAGTGTATAATGGGGGAAGATTTCTTATAGAATTTGACACTGGCGGAATGTATTGAAAGAAAGACGGACAGACATAAGCAATGGATAGCATATCTAACTAGATCGTGAAAATTGAAGAATACGAGAGAGAGAGTGCAAATGACAAACGTTACTAGGAGCAACAAGTCACAAGAGACTGTAGAGATCTATGATCGACCAGGTCCCGAAGGGAGACGATAGAAGAATAAGAAAGAGGAGGAAGAAGTAGAAGAATGAAGAAAAATGAAGTGGAGAAAGTAGGAAGAAAGAGAGGAGAATGACAAAGAAAGATGAGAAAAAAGGAGAGAAAGAACGAGAAAAGAGGAGAAAAAAGGGGAGGAGAAGAAAGATGGACAAAAGCGGGAAAATAATAATAATAATAATAATAATAATAATAATAATAATAATAATAATAGTAATTTACACACACCGAATAGCTTATACTAGCAGTTTCAAGAGTGTTCTCTATACGAAGAAAAACAGTAATAAATAAAATATGTTTACTTATCTTTCCCTATTCTGAGTTTCAGGGAGTTCGGGTCAAGTTGTCATGGTACTTACTAGTAAAAGATAGAGTCATGTAAACACATATTTAATCTTTTTATTATTAAAGCTCGTAGCTTGATACTGAGCACTATAATTACAAAGGCCACTTGCTGTAATAGCGATATCTGGTTGACATTTTTCTTGTGAAACACAATCTTTGTTAATATTATTATATAGAAATATGTAAATAATTTTTTCAAAGTTTATATTGAGAACACGAGTTTAGTAATTGAGGTTTTACTTTACAGCAGGTATCGTTGACAGAATTGAATAAACAGTCAGAGTAAATATTAAACCTTGCATTTATTCGACGCTTAACCATTAACAAAAATCTTACGAAGCAAGAAAAACAAACACACTGTTATAATAGAAATTAAAATAATTAGCAAAAATACACTCATGCTGATCGGGAAATATTTACAAAAAAAGTTCTTGTACTTTGTATAGAATCATATTACACTCTAGAGATTTTACTCGTTTTTCGGTGACAAACCAAGAAACGTACCGGAGAAGATGGATATACTCTTAGAGTAATGGAACTGGCGTGCCGCTTTCAAATTTCCGCTAAGGCTATTGCGTTTTCTGCCGAAGAAATACACTTGGAACGGTATGAATTCATATCTCTTCCCTCCAGCTAGGAAATAGTAGGGCAGATATGGATCTCTAGCCTGGGAAGGTAACTCGTCTGGGAAAAAGAAATCGATTCAAAACCAACTTGTATTAGACATACTACTGCTTCTAGGGTTGCTACGGTTGCAATACATATGGTGTTCCTAAGAATTTAATGGATTTCAGGATTTGTGACATGACAGGGGAAGATATTTACCCATTCTCATATTTCATTTTCGTTTTCGCACTTTTTATTTCTAATTGTTACGTGTAATATAGACGTATTCAGGCAAGCATGAAATAAAATTATGTTCACGTGATCATTAAACGGCATCAAAGGAACCATGCAAATATAAGCACGTAACTGAATTATTCATTAAACAGTAATTCACTAGTCTGGTGGTATCGCCCGCACTTAAAAAACCTCTCGGGAATTATACCCCTATGACTATATAGTTTCAAGATGCCCGTAGTGTTTGATTCAGTATGAACTTTGAAATGAATGACCTATACATACATCCACATAGTCATGGATATATTCTCTTACATAGATGTGTAGCAAATTTACCAGATTCATGAAAAAGGTCTCAAGTGTATTAACCGATGATGTAATTCTCTATAGCAACAATGGCTTGCGAATATTTATAAGTCTTCGTAGTATATCTTTGCTGAGGTTAAAGGGATGCAAAAACATTCAGTTTAGCGACTATTTAAATGAAACAATTTGATACTGGATCTGAATTTCATTCTGGAAATATATTTATTCTTGTTGTTAAGGGAAGAGACAGACACAGTTAAAAAAGGAAAAAAATGTGCATTTATGAAAAACATTCGTCAATTTGTGGGTTTTAAGATTTCCTGAGATCGTCTTGCATAGATTAGCTCTTTCGTCAGAATTATAGATTGCACAGATCAAAGACCAATTCATACAGTACCAGCTTACAGCCATTCTGTGTCACTTATGTAAGCAGGGTATCACTTTCAAAACCATACACTAAAATAGAAACAAATAGTAAAATAAAAAATAAAACTCTTTAATAACCGCTTTTTCAGACGATTATACTACAATATCTTTTTTACAATTACTAATATTATCTATTAAGTTGCTACAAACATAATGGCCGATTTCGGAAACAATTTTTTCTTGAAAAATTAACTGTAGAAATGTTGAAATTAGTCAAAATACCAGCTTTGAGCATTTATGCATCTCTGCCATTGATCGACGAGATTATTTATAACTCGTTGATAAAATTGGCTGTGATGCAACAAAATCTTTGAAAGCTGATTCCATCTCTGGTTTGAGACCTAAAAGTTTTACCAATTAAAAATGTACATAAGTGCTTAAAATAAATGATAATCAGTGGGTGAAAGATCAGGAGGATATGGAGTATATAGTACACTCTCGTATCCCAAGTCGGTGAGCTTTTGCAACGTCATTCTTGCAAGATGTGGCCGCGTATTATCGTGGAGTAGAATTAGACCACATCAATTCATAAATGCAGGTCTAAAGCTCTACATTAATGCTCTGATTGGCTTCCAGAAAGCTGTGGTGGATAGCACCAATGGCAGACAACCAGGCACTTACCATAATATTTTGCTGATACAACTTTGGCTTTCAGAAACGTTTGGGGAAGTTATCACGATCAAGTCGTTCACCTTATCATTTACGATTAGCCTAAAAAATCCACTTTTCATCACAAGTGACAATTCGCTCAAGAAAGAGATATTTTTTTTTATTTTAATCATATCACCCCAAGCAAGGCGGTAACGCCACTGATGTGCAGGGGGCTACATAAGAGTGAAAAGACTGAAAAAAAGAAAGCCGAAAACCACATCCTAAACAGGGAACAAAGGATGAGCCTCTACACCTGTTCAATAGATGTGGGTGGAGTGTAAACCGGGCGATATATAGATCTAACTACTACAATTGAAAAAAAAAAAACAAAGTGAGAAGATTAAAAAAGAGAAAGCCGGAAACCACATCCTAAACAGGGAACAAGGGATGAGCCTCTTAACCTGTTGAGTGGAGTGTGAACCGGGCGATAGATAGATCTATCTACTCCAGGAAGAAGATCGAGCACACTTCAAAACTCTTAAGTTTTTTATTTATATTCAGATCATGAGAAATAATTTTTCAACTTACCAGTACTATACAATTGGTGCGAGGCTGTTGCAGTGCTGACACCAAGCGTCTGAGATATTTCTCTAACACTGTGACGTGGTTTTGATCAACAAATACTAGCAATTTTTTGTTGTCAAGACTGCATGATCTTCCCCTACCTTCTTCATCTTCAAGGCTCCCATCACCAGTAAAAGAATTTCTGGAACCACCTTCGCACTGTCTCATCACTTGTGAACCCATTTTCCCATGCTCTGTTGATATTGGCCGAAGTTTGGGGGAGCCTTGTGCCTAAGCTGGAACTCATGCAAGAAATGTAAACGAAGGTCTTGTTTGTCTTGTTCAAAATTTAGGGCTTCTCTGCTTCTGTTTAAAATTAGTTAAAATTGTTTAAAAGCACACATTAATTATTATGTGTTATTTTATTCACTTAATGTATTCCGTAAATACTATGTGAGAATGAATTTTCAAAATACAACACTTCGAATTGCCATTAGTTTTTGTAAAAGCTTAACATTTAACTAAAAACGGGCTAGCCTGTATTTTTCTACAGAAAATCATTAAAATTTAGCTTTTTCAAAAAATTTGTTTTTTTTTTTTTTTTTTTTAATCATATCACCCCGATCAAGGCGGTAACGCCACTGATGTGCAGGGGGCTACGTAAGAGTGAAAAGATTGGAAAAGAGAAAGCCGGAAACCACATCCTAAACAGGAAACAAGGGATAAGCCTCTTCACCCGTTCAATAGACGTGGGTGGAGTGTGAACCGGGTGATAGTACAAGAGAGTAGTCGTTATTAGAACAACCTTTATATTCAAAATATATTCTATATATACACCGTTGTACTATAGCGATATTACTCTTATCCCATTAAGTAGTAATGGAATTTTAATATATTAATGCTACAGAACGCGTTTGATTATTTACAGCCTAAGGAATAAACCTCTGAATGCAGTGATTTTCTAATATTTTATATGTGAAAAAATTATAAAAAATACGAAAAATATCAAATTGTCTTGTGGAAACAGTTTTCATTATTATATTTCATTCATTACACCCCAAGTAAAACGAGAATGTTAGTAAAAGGCAAGGATGTCTGGAATTGGAAGAGAATGAGAATACATTGTTGAAGAGAGGGACGCAATAGTGCAGAGTCGACGGAGACAGAAGATGGAGATTGACGTTGCATATAAAGTTTTGAAAATTGTAGGAAAGAGAAGAACAAGAAACAGGATGGATATTCCACAGATGAGAAGCGCAAGAAAAGCAAATATTTCAATAGAACTTACTGTTAAATTTTCTTCTTCTGTGTGCCTTGTCCTTTCAGGACGTAGGGGATCATAGCCTTCCATGTCTTCCTATCCCTGGTGGCTCTTAACGCACTTTCTCCTGTAATATCTCGCAACCTCCGTTCTGTCACCTACCTGCTCTGGCCCTTCAAATATGTTTTCCGCTGCTTTCCTCTGTCTCTTTTTCCCTCTATTCGGCCTGTTAGTATCAGATTCTCTAAGCTTTCCTTCCTCATTGCATGTCCCAGGAACTTTAATTGTCTCTTCCTGATGCTCAATATTAATTTCCTTTTTGTTTCCTTTCTTTCCAACACCTCACTATTGCACACAGGCTCGGTTCATAATATCCGCAGCATCTTTCTGTAGAACTACATTTCAGTTCCATGAATTTTTTGTTTTCATCTTTGATGATATTTTCGAGAATTCACGGCCATATTGAAGAACGGACATCGTATAGCAATCTAGTACTCTCTTTGTTTTTAGTGAAAATTTCATGCCTCGTAATACTTTACTGATTGTTTACGATAAATTGTTATTACGAAAATGTGTGCCACCCGTAAATAATCAGGCCGGTAGATAGAAATATATAATACTGTTTAATTAAAAAACAGAATATCTACTTAAATACGAGTATCGATAAAAAATACAAGTTTCTTTAAAATTCGTTAAATTTCCGTAACACACACACACACACACACACACACACACACACACACACACACACACATATATATATGTGTGTGTGTGTGTGTGTGTATGTGTGTGGCGTAAGTATGTATGTATGCATGTATGTATGTATGTGTGCGAATATGAATTTACTGTGCTTGGCGTTGTTTTGTTAGTCTATTTTTTAGCTGCTTTTCTCATCCATATGTGATAAAGCTCTGAATCATTTCATCGATCACTTGAAGTATGGATGAACAAAAACGCCAAAATATATAACGTTATAATTCAGCTATCATTACCAATATGCGATTAAAGCCTCTTTACTTTTACCAGCGATTCACGAGACGCCTGAAGAACAGATGACCAAAAATGACCCAATAATTCACAGTATATTTCAGATTTCTTTACCTATGGACTAACCGTTATCCTGCTTAAATTTAAGGCGGGAGACATTTATGTACGGATGATCAAAAATGATTTTAAAAAAAAATGAATGAAATATTATATTAGTAATGTTAAATTTTAATTTCACGCCGTTTAATTACTGTTCTATAGATGCTTTCCGGTATTCAGTCATAATGAAAAAATAAATTTCAGCACAATTTGTATGAAGACGCAGATATATTCATAGGGACAGGCCGAATAAATATTCCTGTCATCTAATTATGTTCCTCACCAGAGGCTTCACTGACAATATTCTATCCAAATTCTTTAAGTTTTATAATTTCGCTGTCATCGGATTCATACTTCTCCCCAGCTTTTTGAACAAGAGTAGGCGTTTACTCCTTATTTCTTGTTTCGGATTGGGTTTCTTTTCTTTTTTTTTTCAATTGGAGTAGATAGACTAAACTATCGCCCGGTTCACACTCCACCCACGTCTATTGAACGGGTGAAGAGGCTCATTCCTTGTTCCCTGTTTAGGATGTGGTTTCCGGTTTTCTCTTTTCCAATCTTTTCACTTTCACGTAGCCCCCTGCACATCAGTGGCGTTACCGCCTTGCTCGGGGTGATATGATTAAAAATTAAAAAATTAAAAAATTTTTAAAAAATGCAAATAACTTAAATAGATTTTATTTGTAATACTTATGTTAAGACATTATTACTTTCCGAATTAATCTAATATTATTGACGGAATAAAAAGTCATGAATTATTTTTTTGCGATGATCATTTTTTTATTTTTATACTATAGAAGTATATCAGCATTTCATTAATTATTGTAATAATCGTCTTTCTGGTATCAATATACATTACTTCATTTTAATTTCACGCCGTTTAATTACTGTTCTATAGATGCTTTCCGGTATTCAGTCATAATGAAAAAATAAATTTCAGCACAATTTGTATGAAGACGCAGATATATTCATAGGGACAGGCCGAATAAATATTCCTGTCATCTAATTATGTTCCTCACCAGAGGCTTCACTGACAATATTCTATCCAAATTCTTTTAAGTTTTATAATTTCGCTGTCATCGGATTCATACTTCTCCCCAGCTTTTTGAACAAGAGTAGGCGTTTACTCCTTATTTCTTGTTTCGGGTTGGGTTTCTCATTGCTCCTAAAGTCTAATTCCGCACTATACTTTTCACCCTCACATATTATTCAATAATTAAATCTGGGCTTCTTCCAGTTTAGTTAGCCGTTATCTTTCCTTCATTGATTCAAGAACTTCACTTCTTGGCCTTCTTACGCTTATACAAAATCAAACAGCACTACCTTGAGGGGTTTTTGAGCCTTTTATTGGGTGACCGTTAGTAAACGGATGTGACACTTACTGGCAGTCCCAACTCGTTTTCGATTCATGATAATCCAGTGGTATTTGTGCGTGTGTGAACGTAACAAACCCAACTAGATTTCGAACTCGACTCATCGATTTCTCCTTCCGAAACGTTAACTCTTACACCACCCTCACAAACAAGCTTAGAGCACCTAGTATTCGCAATCAGTCACTGATATAGTCACTGATCAGCTTAGAGTGTGCTCACTTAATATTAACACGTGCGTGAGTGCAAATGCTACAGTGTATACAGTATAGTGATGCATATACATCAATTTGCGTGATGTTCCCGTTTTCATCTCAGACTATTCAACCGTCTCGATTGTTTCAGCATATACTTTATAATTAAATAAAGCCCAAACTAGCTAATTAGCACGCATGGACTAATGAAAGAGACTTGATTAATCTTGTCATTTTTATTTACCCAATTATTTATATAAAAAAAAACTCATAAATTATACATTAAACAAACTGGAATATATTCGACAGGACATTTCTTTTTCTTGACACGCAAAAGGATTTGATTGGCAATTTAGTTACGTGAGTACAACAGCATTTCTTTCTTTAAATTGTGTTTTTCTTTGTTTGTAATAAAAACTACTCATGAATCGCAATGCATATAAAAAAAAACAAACAAACGTATAAACCAACAAAAACTTTTGGTATCTTATGTCCAAATTTTCCTGGAAAATCAGAAGCAAGTTTATAAATTTGTAAAAAATTAAATAAGATTAAAAAAAATAACTTTTAACGATCATTCATACCAGAACGTGCATCTACGGGTTTTCATAATATGCAATAATAATATGGAAGTAAATTGACTAAACTAAACTAAAAACTCCACCCACGACTATTGAACGGGTGAAGAGGCTGAACCCTTGTTCCCTGTTTAGAATGTGGTTTCCGGTCTTCTCTTTTCCAATCTTTTCATTCCTTTTTCTTTTCTTTTTTTTTTCAATTAGAGTAGATAGACTAAACTATCGCCCGGTTCACACTCCACCCACGTCTATTGAACGGGTGAAGAGGCTCAACCCTTGTTCCCTGTTTAGAATGTGGTTTCCGGTCTTCTCTTTTCCAATCTTTTCACTCCTTTTTCTTTTCTTTTTTTTTTCAATTGGAGTAGATAGACTAAACTATCGCCCGGTTCACACTCCACCCACGTCTATTGAACGGGTGAAGAGGCTCATTCCTTGTTCCCTGTTTAGGATGTGGTTTCCGGCTTTCTCTTTTCCAATCTTTTCACTTTCACGTAGCCCCCTGCACATCAGTGGCGTTACCGCCTTGCTCGTGGTGATATGATTAAAAATTTAAAAATTTAAAAATTAAAAAAAATGCAAATAACTTAAATAGATTTTATTCGTAATACTTATGTTAAGACATTATTACTTTCCGAATTAATTTAATATTATTGACGGAATAAAAAGTCATGAATTATTTTTTTGCGATGGTCATTTTTTTATTTTTATACTATAGAAGTATATCAGCATTTCATTGATTATTGTAATAATCGTCTTTCTGGTATCACTATACATTACTTCATCGAAAGCTACAAAATACATCTAGCATTGATGTAATGAATATGGATACACCTTGTTTCGCTCTTACTGGAATGTGATTGGCTGGTATCAAACATATTTGATGATAATAACAGTTGTGGTAGTAAATAGTTATTGTGAAGCGTTAGTAGCGATTATTAATGGTGGTGTGATGACAATAACAATAAATGCAATTATTATGGTGGTAGTTTGAACTAGAGAAATGTTGATAGGATTATGGTATCAGCGGTTCTTTTTTTATCTGTTTGGTATAAATTGTAATAATAGGTATTTATTTTCATGTCTGCATTTGGAAATTAGTTCTGATCTTGTGTTTAGTAATTTTTTTTTTGTGGGGTATGAGATATAATTGCTAATTTTTCATGTAGGCAAAGTTGGCATTTTTTTGTAATGTTGTTGTAGGCAGGTAGCTTTTTTCAGTATTTTCCAGCTTATTATTGGTGAAATATTTCTATATTTAGTAATAAGTATATAGTATATAGTAATACATATATAATAAGAAGAATATAGTAATATAATTCCCCTGCCGTTCTCCTCAGTGTTCTTGACAAGCTCCAAAGGAGAGTCTGTAATGTGATAGGTACTGATCTGGCGACTCGACTGCAGCCACTTTCCCATCGTCGAAATGTGGCCTCCCTTTGTCTGTTCTATAAATACTTTCATGGCTTCTGCTCGGATGAGCTTAAGTCACTGATGCCTCCTCAACATGTGTTACTCGTGCAACCAGACTGGCAACTGGGTCCCACCCATTCACAGTCAGGTTAGCCAAATGCAGACGACAATTCTACTCCTGCAGCTTCTTCTCTCGCACTTCCCGCCTGTGGAACTCGCTCCCGTATTCTTGCTTTCCTGACGGCTACAACCTCCAGAAATTTAAATGCAAAGTCAATACTCAATAGTCAATAACCACTGGACTCTAGCTCTCTCCCCACCCCTATATAACCTTCCCTTTCTCTCCACCTATGTATCTGTCATCGCACCTGCTTTCTATTGTTCCTTTCTAACTAGTTTGTACTCCTCACTTTTTTCTAATTAATCTTTTTACATTTATGTAACCCCCTGCACATCAGTGGCGTTTCCGCCTTGCTCGGGGTGAAAAGATTAAAATATATATATATATATATACATGAAACATTTATAAATCTACATACGTTCATGCATTCAATGTTTCTGTCACATCTGGTTTGGTGCGTCAGCTATGCATTTAGAGCTTTTTTGATAAAATACAAAAAGTTTTCAAATCGTCCTGGTCTGATATCTCGGCTTCAGTCTCTTTCAAAGCATCGTAATGTAACTTCCCTGTGTCTTTATGCAAATATTTTTATAGTAATTGTTCTGATATGTTTTCTGCTTTATAACCTAGACATTATGAGTTTAAGCGCAGTAACAGAACGACCACAACGCATATCCTATCAGTCAGTTAAGTGCCATACGTGATACACGCTTGGGCGATCATGTCTCGAAAGAGACATGACTGACTGGGCAGAAGATTATCCCGCCGTAGGTTGTCATTGCTTTCTGCGGTAGATTGCTTGTCGACTAAGGCTATAGAACCCAATCTGTCCTGCTATTAAATCCATAACTGGAGGGAAGAGACGGATTAATACATTTCCCAAGGGTATTTGCGCGTAAGTGAATGCAATGGATTCAACTGAAATTGAAATTGAAATTTTAAACTTACAACAGAAATTAGTGAACAGTTAAGGAAACTATGTCTTTCTGGTGAAAATTTGAGGAAGTAAATGTTATACCATGTGTCAAAAATCAAAACAGTTGACAACATAGCGTAATCAGTTGTTAAAATATTGATGAATACTACAGAATGTCAAGGCGCATCGATTAGAAAAATAATAATGTATACAAATGCAATGAACATTTTGTTAAAAAAATGTTTCCATATTGTGTTTTGCTGCCTCCTTGCTGTTTTTCTTAAACCGATCAGAAAAACTCAAGAACGGAATATTATTTCCCTGTTAGTTTATTTCTTGTAAAATGAATATTTTATGCACACTATGTCACATCTAGTAAAGAATTATACAAATGTATGTTAATAATATTTCTTTGGTGGGTCATTTGTTTTTTAATTGTCATATTAACGTAATAATTTGTAGATAGATAGATAGATAGATAGATAGATAGATAGATAGATAGATAGATATTAAGAGATGTAGATAGATAGATAGATAGATAGATAGATATTAACAGACGTAGATAGATAGATAGATAGATAGATAGATAGATAGATATTAACAGACATAGATAGATAGATAGATAGATAGATAGATAGATAGATAGATAGATAGATAGATATTAAGAGATGTAGATAGATAGATAGATAGATATTAACAGACGCATATAGATAGATAGATAGATAGATAGAGAGAGAGATAGATAGATAGATAGATAGATAGATAGATATTAACAGACGTAGATCGATAGAGAGATAGGTAGATAGATAGATAGATAGATAGATAGATATTAACAGACGTATATAGATAGATAGATAGATAGATAGATAGATAGATATTAACAGACATAGATAGATAGATAGATAGATATTAACAGACATAGATAGATAGATAGATAGATAGATAGATAGATAGATAGATAGATAGATATTAACAGACATAGATAGATAGATAGATAGATAGATAGATAGATAGATAGATATTAACAGACATAGATAGATAGACAGATAGATAGATAGATAGATAGATAGATAGATAGATAGATAGATAGATATTAACAGACGTATATAGGTAGATAGATAGATAGATAGATAGATAGATAGATAGATAGATATTAACAGCCGTAGATATATATATATATATATATATATATAGATAGATAGATATTAACAGACGTAGGTAGATAATTATTAACAGACGTTGATAGATAGATAGATATTAATAGACTTAGAAAGATAGATAGATAGATAGATAGATAGATAGATAGATAGATAGATAGATATTAACAGTCGTAGATATATATTAACAGACGTAGATAGATAGATAGATAGATAGATAGATAGATAGATAGATAGATAGATAGATAGATAGATAGATAACATTAGTAAACATCATCAGAGCGAATATTATAGATTCTGTGTCTTTTTGTATAGGATAGATATATTGTTTGGTGTTACATTCTTGATATTAAATCCCACTCAGTGATAAAAATATCAAAAAACGTCAATTATTGGACTACTGTAAAGAGATAGATATAAAAGGATTCGCCTCCTATCACGCCTGCACACATATAAAAAGAACTGTAATCAAACCAAGACGCAAAACACTAAATATGGAAATTACTTAGGATGAACTGTTATTATCCTGACTCCTATTTTTGGCAAACCACGCTATTCTTTCCCGCCTGCATAATGCTGAAGAAAAGAAAAGTTGAACATTCAATAATGGACGGCATCTGGACTATCCAAACCTAACGCCATATCGAAAAATTAATCAGCGTTGTAATTTCCCTTGCCTGTCATGATTTCCAGTGTCAGTTTTCGTCGAGTAATTGTCCGTGTTTGTTGGGCAATTAGTTCTCCTGTCAGCTGGCCCCTCTCTCGTCCAATCAGAAAGAAGCTGAAAAAAGAAAATTATTTGTCTGTTGATTGCTTCAATCGCTCACAAAATGGCGGATAAAAAAGCGTAAATATTCGCAACAAAAAGACGTCGGATGTGTGCCAACTATGGATTTCCGGGTTGGAAATTTAGATTTTCAGTTGGATTTTATTGGTTTCTAATACGTCTGCGACTATTAGTAGAGATTTTTCCTTAAATATTTCAGTCATTTGTTTTTGTTCCTTTTTCTTTCGCTGTCAATTGTGTATTTTTGTATTTCATTCTTTTTTTTGTAATTCGATAATCACTTTCTTTTTCAAGGATTTCGATCCACTCCTTTCTTTCATTTTTCGACGTTCTGCGTTAATATAGATTCAATTTGGTATTCTTTAATTTCCAACATTAAACTGTCTATATTACATATATATATATATAATACAGATTATTCTGTATTAATTTATTTTCCTTTCCTTTCACATTATTTTATATAGCAATTTTTCTCAATAATTTTTATATTTTTCTTTGTCGTAATTACACACACACACACACACACACACACACACACACACACACACACACACACATATATATATATATATATATATATATAATTCCACTTTTTTCTAATTCATTCTTTCTTTTGTCCTTTACTCTTCCATACATTATAACCTTCTCATTATGGTATATATCTTTATGACTTTTTCCATTTTGATTATTGTATACTTATTTTTTCAGTACACACACTCTCTCTCTCTCTCTCTCTCTATATATATATATATATATATATATATATAATTAAAAATTTGTGTATTTAGGCAGCAAATTTTCTTTTAAACATGTCAGATTAAATAAATTGCAAACAACATGTTTGCCTATTTTTTAATAAATTCCGTTCATACTTACGGATAATCTTTCGCGTATTACAATGAAAAGATATCAGAAATGAGCTGTAACATTGACAGATGTTATTTTCATTCATTTCTAAAGGTACCCAAGTACATTTAACCTCTTTCCAAGGTCATCTTTAGGAGTGTGAGTTATGGGGACAAGTGTAACCGGAAAACTGTGTTGGTAAAAATTACTGTACATATTTTCCTTCTTCAAATATAACGGTTGACAAATTGTCAATGTTCATTAGAATACGAAAATTATCCAAAATGCAATTTTTTATATGTTGTAGTTTATTTAATCTGACATGTTTAAAAGAGAAATTTGTTGCCTAAATACACAAATTTTGAGCTATATAATCCAGCAGCTCAGTATAACAATATATATATATGTATGTGTGTGTGTGTGTGTGTGTGTGTGTGTGTGTGTGTTCGTTCGTCATTCTGTCTGTCCTTATTTCTTTCTATCGCACACATTGGTGTATTTTTCTTTCTTCTTCTTACTGTGAATAGCTTTCTATCATCTGTCTATTATTCATTACTGTTTATATTGTTATTCTATTTTGTATGTATTTTGCCAACACATTTTATTTATTTATTTATTTATTTATTTATGCATATCCTTCATTTGACAGAAAGAAAAATGAGAACATTTATTTTCTCATTCTTTCTTTTCAGTTCTTAATGTTTCATTATTTTCCCTGTCTTTTTTTTTTTTTGTCTTTTTTTATGCCCCACTCTTTCTTTATCACTATAACTTCTGTTTTTCATTTCTGGGTAAATACATTCATCGATCCATTCTTTTATTTAATCTTACCCGCTAACTTTTCTTTTTAAAATGTCATTCTTCATTCATTATCAAAACTTCCGGTTTTTTCTCCCATTCTTAATTCCTTCATTCAAATTTCCTTTTCTTTTTCCATTTTTCCGGACTCTCTTCCATTACTTCTTTAATGTCTTTCCGTTTATTTTCTTTCTGGTCTCAATTTTTTCTCTCTTGTTCACCATTGTATTCCTGCTCCCAAAACCCTAGCCAATTTCAGAGCAAAATCTTTAAAATTTTGTCCGATCCCATTAATATGTCCAACCGGAGATGAATGACACACCAAATTGTTGGAATTCAGACTCCGCCATTTTGTCTGAATAAAAATAATTCAAAGCAACCACGTATTCCCACCGGTAGATTTCGGTCAAGCTTCTTCTTTTTCTTCGATGTGCCGTCTTCTATTAAGACGTAGAAGATCATGGCTCTACACATCACTCTATCCTATATAGCGCTTAACGCTTCGATCAATCCCACTCCACTATCTATTTACTCTAGTCTATCAATTATGTATGTGAAGAGTTGTTTTCGCTTGACTCTAATTTCACCTATCAGTCCCCTGAACATCGGATTCTCCAAACCCTCACTACATTTTCCAGTAACTTTAGCTGCTTTGGCTGATTTTAAGTATCAGTTTCCTTTTCGTTTCCATCCTCTCCCAAACCACGTCGTTGCTCACATGTTTTGTACAAATTCAATAAGTCGTGTTTGTTACTTTTAACACGAATATATGTTATCTATTTTGACTGAACTCAACCTTGCCCGAATAAAAAATAATTTAAAATATAAGAATAATTTCTATATAAAAACAAATGAATAAATTTTAAAATTAGAAGAAAAAGTCTAAATGAAGTTAAATAAAGCTGATGATTTTTAACATCTGTATGTGAATAATATTTAAAATAAATTGAGCGTATTATAGTAGTATTTTAAGTAAAATAAATTGTATTTTGAAGTGTATCTGTGTATAATCAGAATAAATGATTTTATTATCAATGGAGAATTTTAAAAAAGAATCAATATTTTATCATCGTTAATTAGTTAATTATTATTTTATGATCTTTAATTAAGATAAGCGTATTTATTATTGCAATAAGCTATTTCTATAAAAATAAATGAATATGTAAACTGTACCATTGTCTTATCGACAGTTAAGAAGCAATTTACAAGATTGAAAGTACATGGGAACATCGAGAAATGGACAATAAAGTCATCTGTGAATGTTAAAGTGTATTCCTTATATTTTTCAATAATAATACGCGAAACATTATCCGTAAGTACGAACTGATTTTATTAAAAATAAGCAGACACAATGCTTGCAATTACTTGAATCTAACATTTAATCTATTATATATATTTAATCTAATTTAATCTCAATGTTTGCAATTAATTTAATAAAAATTTACTGCCTAAATACACAAAGTTTTGGATACAATAATAATAGTAACAATATATATATATATATATATATATATATATATATATATATATATATATATATCCAAAGAGACACTATTCTTAAAAAGTGCTCAATACAAATTAGAGCTAATAATATTTATTTAGAAATTATAACATAAATAGATTATAATATTACTACAAAAGTGGTTAATTTGCTTCGACACTACTTGTGTCTTATCAAGTGATGAGGTTTATTTGAAGTTTAAGTGTTTTAAAAGGTTAAAAACTAGCCCAAACCCTTAATCAGGGAGGCTGTTTTTTTATATAGACAGTGTTGACTAATCAAAATAAAGTAATTTATAATTTGAAGAATATGTGAACAGACTTTAAAAACAATTTTGGGGCATTAATATTTATATTTGATTAAACCGAGATCAGCATTATTAATCGACTATTAGATTCACTTTATTTTTAATGCGAATTAACAGTTTAAACTTGTCCTTAAATTTGATAATTTCTAACTTTTAGTTAAGACAGAGGTAGCAAGGTCCACGGATTTTCTATTTAACAGTAGGTGTTTTGTCTTTTTCTTTGAAAGACCAATAGCATTTGGATAAGGAATTGCTGTATTTATAAGATCTATTTTTGAAAGATGAAGTGTGTTGATACGAGCGAGTTTTGAGCGGGTTTTTAGTAGAACCGATATAAAACTTTTTAGTATTAGGATTTTTAATTGTGGAGATAGTACAAAGATAATTATGGAGCCAACTAGGCAATTGTTCTGCAATGGGCATTCTTTAGGATCTCTACAATTACATCCGCTGGCATTAGTTATTTTGTTCTTGGTACGATCTATTTGAGCATTGTAATTTGCCGTGCTATTTGTATCTTTATACTTGTTGAGAACTTTGTTATGTTTTTTAATTATTTTTTCTACATTATCCGTGCAACAATAGCTTAACTTGAGCGTATTATTATTGAATATTTAGCTAAGAGCTTAACTTTTTTCTGTCAGTCAACCTTCAACTTGGTGAGTTTAGCCAGTGTGATCTTATTTTTTATTATTTTTTGAATTATTTATTTATTTATTTTGATTTGTATTTTTTATTTTATTTTTTGTCGGTTCTTATCTTTTCTGCCTAATTTTTGTGCAAATTGTTCTTAATTATCAAATTTAGGTTTGACTTATACTAAGTTAAAACTTAATTAACTTCAGTCACACATTTATTCTTTTTTTTAATTGGAGTAGATAGTACCTTCTATCGCCCGGTCTCACACTCCACCCCCTTCTTTTGGACAGGAGTAGAGGTGATCGCCTTGTTTCTTGTTTAGGAAGAGGTTCCCGGTTCATCTCTCTCTTTTTCGGTCTTTATGACGGTTCGGCTGGAAGCTTTTTGCAGTTGGTGAGTATGGTGGCAATGTCTCTTCATTTTGAGGGTACCGGGTTGGCAGTTTCCTGGTTGCTGCTTCCGACTGGTAGTTAGGAGCCCGAACTCTTGCGTAGCGTCTCGAGAGGCTGCTCTGATCAACAGTTGAATAATATCGGGGTTCCTGTAGTGCCATTTCGCGCATGGACGGGCGTCCCTGCATGAATTTCCGATGGGCAACCCCGAGGCCACATTATGCTGCAGGCGGCGCCATTCTCCATCCTTCACCTGCTGCAATTAACGACCATCTGACCCTACTCTAGACCTCTCTCTATCCACAGCTATAACCAGCATGAAATTAAACAAACAAAACAGCAAGCCTAAACCAGGTAGTCGTAAATCGCCCAAACCTCTCTGCGTTACCTTCACAAATATACGAGGTATTCGCAGTAACTTTAATAGTGTAGAGTCTTTCCTTCTAACTAACTCACCCGATATCTCAGCTATATGTGAGACTAACCTTGACCCTTCTATCCCCTCTTCAGAGCTGTTCGTTCCTGGTTACCTTCCTCTCTTCGGGAAGGACTCCAATGTCCATATGCATGGGCTTGGTGTATATGTCAGCGAACAACTCCCCCTAGCCAGGGTCACATCTCTTGAATCTTTTGATCATTCCTTCATGTGCTTCCGTCTCTCACTTCTAAGCTCGGTTAGCTATCTCTTCTTCCTCTACCGCTCCCCCTCCTCCTCTGACTGTACGTTACTTGATTGCATCTCGACTAACATCGACATGGCCATTTCTTCTCACCCATCTGCCCATATATTTGTGTTTGGCGATTTTAACGCCCACCACACCAAGTGGCTTGAAAACTCAGCCACCGACCTTGCTGGGATCCGCACCATGCACTTTTCAATAGTCCAAGCTCTAACGCAAGTGGTGGACTTCCCCACGCGTTTCTCTAAAAACCCTAACGGAAGGGACTCTTTACTCGACCTTTGTTTTACCTCCATCCCAGACTCCTGCACTACCAGGCAACTCTGCCCCCTTGGAAACTCTGACCACGCCGTAGTCTCCGTAAACATATCAATCCGCACTAACTCTACCCAAGAAAATCAGACCAGCAGAAAGTCATACTGCTACCAAAGAGCCGACTGGGACTCGTTCAGGGACTTCCTCTGCGACGTCCCCTGGAACAACGTCTTTGATCTTCCTGTCGAAGACTGTGCCTCCGAAGTCTCCTCTTGGGTTAAGGCTGGCATCGATGCTTTTATCCCTGCCAGAAAATTCCAACTAAAACCTAATTCGCCCCCCTGGTTCTCACCCGCTTGCTCAGCCGCTATTGCCCACCGGAAACATTTCTTCCGGCTCTATCGAAGCTGCTCGTCGAACCAAAACAGGCGCCTTTTCACCTCAGCACGGAACAAGTGTAAAAAAGTACTGAACGAAGCCAAGAGGGCGTTTGCTACCAGAATTAGGCAACGCATAGCATCCTCTAAGTTTGGCTCCAAAGATTACTGGCGTCTCTGCAAAAGCGTGCTCAGCAAGAACAAGACTTCAATACCCCACTAATCAATGAATTTGAAGTTCTCACCTCCCCAGCCGACAAGGCTGAATGCTTTGCCCGTAGATTCTCAACCAATTCGACACTGGACTCGTTAGGAATACCTACACCAGACTTCCCACCCAGAACTAAGGCTCAACTAAATAACGTCCACATTTCACCCTCGCTGGTCGCCAAGATAATAGCGCAACTTGACCCACACAAAGCGAGCGGCGGTGACGGAATCCCAGTCATAGTACTGAAGAAATGTGCCCCAGAACTCTCCTCTGTCCTCTCTAAACTCTATAACCTCTGCCTATCTGCTTCCGGCTTTCCTGCCTGTTGGAAGTCCTCCCGCGTAGTACCTATATTTAAGAATTCTGGTGAACCCTCCGACCCCGCCAATCACCGTCCTATTAGTCTCCTTCCAATCTTTGGCAAAGTTTTCGAAGCCATTATCAACGCCGAGGTGATTCAGCACCTTATGACCAACGGGCTTCTCTCTGACAAACAGTATGGGTTTCGCTTCACCAGGTCTACTGCTGATATGCTAACGACCATTACCGAGTACATATACCAGGCACTCGACAAGAATGGTGAAGCCCGAACCGTTGCCTTGGATATCTCCAAAGCATTCGACAGGGTCTGGCATGCTGGCCTCTTGTGCAAAATGCGGAGCTATGGGATAACTGGACATCTGTTTGACCTCATCCAGTCCTTCCTCTCTAACCGCACATTAAAGGTGGTATTAAATGGGCATGCCTCCCAAAACTACCAGACGAACGCGGGCGTCCCTCAAGGTTCTATCCTAGGTCCCACGCTCTTTCTGATCTACATTAATGATCTCCCCGACACCATTAGATCCCAAGTTGGCATGTATGCCGACGACACAACAATCTACTCCCGCATCGATCAGAAACCAGGTCTGGACGACAAAGTGAACCTCGCTGCCGCACTTGAAAGGGACCTCCAATCCGTAGTGACCTGGGGTAGGAAATGGTTGGTTTTATTTATTTGTAAAATACAAATTGTGGCTCAAGGCCGAAAGGTGGGAGGGGGAAGAAAAACTCGGGTTGGTCTTCAGTACTCTATCCTATACCTAGCTAATCAGAATCACGACCCATACATGCGTTACAATGGTTCTCATTCACCATAAGAATTTGTCCATCACCACTCTTACTTATCATGCACCAAAAAGTCGCAAAAAATAACATACCGAGGACCTACAAAACGCCCCAAGTGTGTATATAAAAATTTGTGAATATTTACAATAGTTTGCAAAAATAACTTTAAAAATTTTTTTATGGAATGTCATGATGGGCAGGGGTATGAAGAAAACAAAAAGTTCCCAAAACATAAAACAATTCAAATAAATGCATATACATCATGTTAGTAAGACCCAAACACACCCTCAAAAATAAAGAGGCCGCTGTATTCTGCCTTGAAGGACAAAATCAAGGAGCTCTCTTCCTAAAGGGGGACTGGAGAGGCTGGGCAAAAAAAAATAAGTTGGACTGGAGAATATAAGACTGACCCAGACGAGAATCAAAAAATGGGACAAAAATAACAGTGGACAATGGGAATCTCGAACTGGGTCATAACAAAAGCAATGGAGCCGGGAACAGGCTAGGACAAACACATGCACTCACATTAACTAGGTACACAAAAGAACTTCTTACCTAAACCACGGGAGGGGTTCCAACGGAATCCACCCCGATGCGCCTAGCAGATCTAGAAGAGAAAATCAAGGCTAGCCCCGGTCACGCGAACCAGGCTCGCTGCATTTATCCACCTTTCACCGAAGTCTGTCGGGTGCAGTCGTTTCCGTTCAGTTCTAATCTTCATTTTGAGCTGGTGCTCAAAATATCGGATTAGATCCTGATCCGAAAGACGGCCTCCCCGCAAGACTTCCTCCAGACGCGTCATCCAAATCACCATTCTAGCCGTGGCCAGTAGCGACAGAAACACCATCCGTTTCACTCCAGAGTACGGGGGCGACACATTGTCCACAGCGTATGCGCGATCAATGAGCACGAGCTCTCGCGGCGCGATACGAGCAGTCAACTCGCCGACACGCTCCCACAACGGGCGAACGCGCGAACAATGGAAGAAGGCGTGCGCAGACGTCTCCTTGATTCCAAGGTTGCAACGTTCACAATCTGGCAAATCCGCCAGGCCCATTGCGAAACGCCTGTCATTGAGCGACAAGCCATTCCGAGCCAATCGCCAGGTGAGAGAGAACTCAGAGTTGCTGAGCCAATCCGCACCCGGCGCCCAAGACCAATGAGAGCGGTACTCCACTCTCGACATGCCGAGCTTACTGCACAGCTTATCCTTCACGGCACCCTCCACTAATCCCCGATAGAAGATTTTCCTAGGCTGTGAAAGGTCACTGGACCGTGGAATGGCCTGTAAGGCCGCCAGACATTCGAGCAGGAATTTCGGTCGCACCCAAGGCCTGACGGTCAGCCAAAGGGTCGGGGGGGTGATGGTAAGGCAAGGGAACATGTCCCTCACTACCCCCGCAAGCAACCGATCTTCCTCCAACGCGCGCCTGAGAAATGCCAACCTCGAAGCGAGCACGTGGCTCCTCAAGTGTGGCATTCCCAGACCCCCTTGACACGGACGGAGGTAACAGGCTCCTTTGCTGACCATGTGTTTGCGTCCTCTCCACAGGCAGGAGAATAGCAAACGCTCGAGCGCCTTCTCATGATCATCGCAAAGGGGAAGTACTGACAGTCGGTAAAGGATCATGGGAAAGAGGTATGTGTTACACACCTCCGCCAAGCCCTTCACGGAGAGACCCCGTCGGCGCCAAATCTTGACCGACGCGCCGACCTTTGCCAGTACTTCTGACCAGTTTTTCTCCAGCTGTAAGTCCGGACCGAACCAAACTCCGAGGATTTTGACCGGCCCGTCCGTCCAGCCGAAGGGCCCCGGGAGGGGAACACCCTTCCAGGCACCTAACCGCAAGCCGGATGACTTGTCGCAGTTAATTCTGGCCCCTGTCACCTTCTCGTACCGTACAAGCGCCTGTTGTACCGCCTCTATGTCCCAGCGGGAGGACACAAAGGTCGTTACGTCATCGGCGTACGCGGAAACCCTGGCCCGAGCTCCACCAGGGACGGCGATTCCACGTAGGACCGGACTGTGCGTCTCGTCCCTTAGCCGGCGAAGTAGCGGCTCCAACGCCAGGACGTAAAGGAGAGACGACAGTGGACAACCCTGTCGGACCGACCTAGACAGCGCGAAAGCGCCCGACAGCTTCCCGTTCACCTGCACCACAGCCTGGGGGGAGCGATACAGGAGGCCAATCCAGCGGCTGAAGTCGGGTTTGAATCCGGCGGCCTGCAGGACAGCAGCCAGGTAGCCATGGTCAATCCTATCAAATGCCTTGGACTGATCCAAATTGATCAGCGCGGCCTCATCGTCGTCTTCTACACCCTCTACGATCGTGCGAATCAAGTGCAGGTTGCTCTGAATTGTTCTCCCCTTCACAGAACAAGTCTGATCCGGTTCCAACAGAGACTCGGCAACTAGCTGCAAGCGATTCGTCAGGATCTTGGCCAGAATCTTTAACTCTGTGTTTAGCAGAGTTATGGGCCTGTAATCGTCTAATTCCCTCCCAACCTTCTTGCCCTTTCTCAACAGCGTGATCACGCCCCTGGTGATCCGACCGGGGATGGACCCCTGCCGAAACCAGTGGTTGAACACGACAGCCAAGATCGGGACAAAAAGGTGCGACATCCTCAAGTACAATTCATAGGGCAAACCATCCAAACCTGGCGACTTGCCTCTGCCGACCTTCTTCAAGGCCACGTAGATTTCGTCCTCCGTAATCTCCCCTTCACAGCTAGCCGCTTCAGCCGGCAAAAGCCGGGGAAAGTCAGCCAAATAGCTGCGAAACTCCTCGCCGCGGAGACCAGGTTCCTTGGTAAAGCGGTGTTCGAAATGCTGCCGGAAAGCCTCGCACATGTCGTCAGTGGACCTTAGGAGATGTCCCTCCGGGTCGCGCACCTCTCGAATGTACCGGTCGCCGGCACGGCGAATTTCTTCCTTGCGCAGTTCCGCGCCCATGTTCACAGCTTCGGAAGACATCTTGCTTAACTTATGTCTAATTACCTGACCCATGTAGCGCTCGTTAGTCGGGCGCTGCAGGGCCTCCCTGGCTAAGGCTATCTCTAGGGGATCCCCACCAGCCTCCGCCCGGGCGAAATTAGCTCTAAGTGTCTTTGCCTTCGCAGCCTTATCTAGGTTGAGCCGTTGGCTGTATTGGGTGGCGAAAGACCTAATACTATCCTTAAGGCTAGCCCACCACTTACTCCCAATGACTCGCCCAATTAATGCCCGCTGAACTACTCTAGTCAGCTGGTCACGAAAGTCCCGCCTGTCCAGTAAGGACTGATTGAACTTCCAGTAACCAGCCATTCTAGGCCTAAATTCTAACGCCACCCGGGCACAAACGAGTTTGTGGTCCGAGTAGCCTAGCCAGTGGAACGTTGGACATTCTAAGAAGTCTATGTCGGCTTCTCTCACTAACATCCTATCCAGGTACGCTGATACCCGGGTAGAAGGCCAACTATGCGTCCACGTCCACATGCTCCCATCCGGATGATCGACCCGGTATCTATCGACGAGACCAAATTCGCCGATCAGATCGACCAGGCTGCGATCACCACTCCACCCGCTAGCGCCCCTCCCTCTATCCCATTTGGGGGTTAGGATGGCATTCCAGTCCCCAACTAAGATTAGCCGTGTTGGATTCACCATGAAGGGCTCCAACAGCCGAAAGAAAGAGACTCGCTCACCTTGAACGTTGGGCGCGTAAACCGCAATCAGCCGGAACGTCTTGCTTTTCACTGCAATATCGGCCACGATGAGCCGGCCCTCGGCACCGACATGGACAAGGTCGATCCTCGCGTCCAGGGTACGCTTGACCAGCAAAGAAACTCCTCTGGCATGCCGGCTCCCGTATGCTGAATAGACGACAAAGTCGTTGGACAGCACACACGAGTCGACTTCGCAAACAAAGTGGGTCTCTTGGATCGCGGCCACATCCACGCCGAAGGACAGGAGGTCACGAAGCAGGCGAGCCGCCTTACCCCGATCCCTCAAGCCCCTCGCATTCAGGCTGGCTATCTTGATAGACATCTAGTAGATCTGAAAAGAGAAAACACTTAAACACGAGCGCATACCGGGTAGAAATCATTGGGGGAAAGGACCCCGACGGACTGTCCAAGGGAACCAGTTCCTACATCGGACGTAACCCGTCCGTCATGGACAATGCCGCCAACGTCCGTTGGGTATGTTAGTTTTACTACCCTATATAACGAGGGGTGGAGCAAAACTGGGAGTCGGCCTGCACAATTTTTCGCCATTTTGCGTAGTTCAGGAGTACCACTCCTCATCATGACGATGTTGGGATAGAGTTTTTCGGCAGCCTCCACGTGATCCCACACTTTTAGGTTGCCCCCTGTAGTCCTGATGAGGGTAATTACCCCCGGGGCGTCGGGGAAGTTGAACGGGTCTTCGGACGACTTGCCGTTGACCTCTTTGAGCTTAAGGAGTGGCTTCAAAAGTGCACGCCTTTGTGCACTCCACTCCCTAGCAACGTCCTTTGAGTCTATTTTCATTAGGGCTTCGCCCCTCGGGAGAGTCTTTTTCTTTCTGGGCTGGGACGTTGTAGGAGAAGGGGTGGGAGTGGGGGAGAGAGTTTTCCTTGGTGTGAGTGGGGTCAGCTTGAAGACCGGGGACTGGGAAAAGGAGAGATGTTTGCTGATTCTTTTGAGGGGGGAAGATGGGAGGCTGCTTGCCTTTTTGGCATAAGTGTCTTTTGGCCTCTCCGGAGACCCGGGTAGCGAGACGGCTGCATGCGTCTTCCTGTCGCTGCTTCTGCTCCTCCGCTGCATCTTGATGCTGTGTTGCTGCTGCTGTTCTTCCTCCTCTCTGTTTCTTTTTAGGGAAGAGGCTCTTGGTTGTGCCGCTGAGCCGACCTCCATCCGCTCCTCCGTCGGGGGTTTTTTGGGTTTCGCCTGCAGGGCGTCCTGCTTGGTTGGCGAGGGTGTCGTCGCCTTCTTCCTGGGAGGAGTTGCCGACTCCTTTGGCTTGGGAGAGGGCGCAGGAGGGGACGCTGGCACTGCTGCTGCTTTGGCGGGTTGCTTTTCCGCCGACGGTTGGCTCTTGGGTTTGGTTCCTCTCTTGCCAACCGTCTTCCATTCTCCCTCCTTTTGCTCCGCCGGGCCGTTTTTTGGTTGTGCCGGTTTTTCTGGCTTTTCTGCTGTAGTAGCGGCGGCGGCGGCGGGCGTCTGCGGAGGTTGGGTCTTGGGTGCCGGATTCTTGGTGGGGCACTCCCTGGCCACGTGGTTGGAGTCTCCGCAGACCCAGCAGAAGGGCTTCCTGCCCTCCACGACGACGTAGATCCTTCTCCCCCTGCAGTTGATGATGTTGGGGATTTTGGCCAACTTTTCGCGAGCGACCGTCGCCTGCAGGATGAAGTCGCCAGTCAAGAAGCCCTGCTTCGAGGTGAGCGCCTTTACTTCCTCGACCCTGCCGTACTGAGTGAAAAAGACCCCGACATGGTCTGGTGAGATGTCCATGGGCACTCCGTGCAGGGTGATCTTGGTTCTGCGCGTGCCCATGTACTCAGTTTCCAGTAGCAGGGTCTTGGTCTGCATGGTGGTGCCGGCCAGTTTTCTGGCCTCGTCGGCGGTGCTGAGCAGGACGTCCCACGTGGCGTAGCTGCGCCTAGCCACCATCTTGCCCGTTGATTTTGAGGGCTTTGATGGCCTCCTCTATGGCGTCCCTGCTGACTCCGATGAGTTTGTGGCTTTTCAGGTCCTTGGTCAGCAGGGAGAGGATCCTGGGCTCGATCTCGCTCAGCGTTTCGGGTATCGGGAGGATTTCCGCTCCCTTCACGTACTCTGCGTACTTGTCCTTGAGGGATTCGTAGTACGCAGCGCCCTTGAGTACTTTCTGGATGGTCCCCTCTTTCCATGCCATGTTGGTGGGTACCGCTGCTGCTGGTTTCTGCTGCACAACTTCCGCCGACGTGGAGGGAACTGGAGATACTGGTGCCGCCGGTAGTGCCGGTAGTCTTGGTAGTCCAGGTAATCCGGGTGCTTCGGGTGCTTCTTGTGCGGGGGGTGTTGGCGTAGCTGGCGGTAAGCGCCAGTCCCCCTCCGTGCCTCCCACCGACGCCATGGTGAGAGGAGTGTTGTTATCCGGCCCATCGGAGGCCATGCCTCCTACGTGGCCTTACACCGGACAACTGCTTCCCGGTGTTTCGCGTTCCGAAGAACACTACTTTTACGCTGGCCCGAGCAATAAACTCGGGCTGGAAAACAGTTGCCCAAGACACAAAGCAATGGCAAATATCACTGCGGAACAAATGCTACGCTTTGAGCTTCTTATTACAAAAAAACAACACAAAATCCCGGGTGGGGAATGGTTGGTTTTATTTATTTGTAAAATACAAATTGTGGCTCAAGGCCGAAAGGTGGGAGGGGGAAGAAAAACTCGGGTTGGTCTTCAGTACTCTATCCTATACCTAGCTAATCAGAATCACGACCCATACATGCGTTACAATGGTTCTCATTCACCATAAGAATTTGTCCATCACCACTCTTACTTATCATGCACCAAAATGCCGCAGAAAATAACATACCGAGGACCTACAAAACGCCCCAAGTGTGTATATAAAAATTTGTGAATATTTACAATAGTTTGCAAAAATAACTTTAAAAATTTTTTTTCATGAAATGGAATGTCATGATGGGCAGGGGTATGAAGAAAACAAAAAATTCCCAAAACATAAAACAATTCAAATAAATGCATATACATCATGTTAGTAAGACCCAAACACACCCTCAAAAAATAAAGAGGCCGCTGTATTCTGCCTTTGAAGGACAAAATCAAGGAGCTCTCTTCCTAAAGGGGGACTGGAGAGGCTGGACAAAAAATGAGTTGGACTGGAGAATATAAGACTGACCCAGCCGAGAATCAAAAAATGGGACAAAAAATAACAGTGGACAATGGGAATCTCGAACTGGGTCATAACAAAAGCAATGGAGCCGGGAACAGGCTAGGACAAACACATGCACTCACATTAACTAGGTACACAAAAGAAATTCTTACCTAAACCACGGGAGGGGTTCCAACGGAATCCACCCCGATGCGCTTAGCAGATCTAGAAGAGAAAATCAAGGCTAGCCCCGGTCACGCGAACCAGGCTCGCTGCATTTATCCACCTTTCACCGAAGACTGTCGGGTGCAGTCGTTTCCGTTCAGTTCTAATCTTCATTTTGAGCTGGTGCTCAAAATATCGGATTAGATCCTGATCCGAAAGACGGCCTCCCCGCAAGACTTCCTCCAGACGCGTCATCCAAATCACCATTCTAGCCGTGGCCAGTAGCGACAGAAACACCATCCATTTCACTCCAGAGTACGGGGGCGACACATTGTCCACAGCGTATGCGCGATCAATGAGCACGAGCTCCCGCGGCGCGATACGAGCAGTCAACTCGCCGACACGCTCCCACAACGGGCGAACGCGCGAACAATGGAAGAAGGCGTGCGCAGACGTCTCCTTGATTCCAAGGTCGCAACGTTCACAATCTGGCAAATCCGCCAGGCCCATTGCGAAACGCCTGTCATTGAGCGACAAGCCATTCCGAGCCAATCGCCAGGTGAGAGAGAACTCAGAGTTGCTGAGCCAATCCGCACCCGGCGCCCAAGACCAATGAGAGCGGTACTCCACTCTCGACATGCCGAGCTTACTGCACAGCTTATCCTTCACGGCACCCTCCACTAATCCCCGATAGAAGATTTTCCTAGGCTGTGAAAGGTCACTGGACCGTGGAATGGCCTGCAAGGCCGCCAGACATTCGAGCAGGAATTTCGGTCGCACCCAAGGCCTGACGGTCAGCCAAAGGGTCGGGGGGGTGATGGTAAGGCAAGGGAACATGTCCCTCACTACCCCCGCAAGCAACCGATCTTCCTCCAACGCGCGCCTGAGAAATGCCAACCTCGAAGCGAGCACGTGGCTCCTCAAGTGTGGCATTCCCAGACCCCCTTGACACGGACGGAGGTAACAGGCTCCTTTGCTGACCATGTGTTTGCGTCCTCTCCACAGGCAGGAGAATAGCAAACGCTCGAGCGCCTTCTCATGATCATCGCAAAGGGGAAGTACTGACAGTCGGTAAAGGATCATGGGAAAGAGGTATGTGTTACACACCTCCGCCAAGCCCTTCACGGAGAGACCCCGTCGACGCCAAATCTTGACCGACGCGCCGACCTTTGCCAGTACTTCTGACCAGTTTTTCTCCAGCTGTAAGTCCGGACCGAACCAAACTCCGAGGATTTTGACCGGCCCGTCCGTCCAGCCGAAGGGCCCCGGGAGGGAAACACCCTTCCAGGCACCTAACCGCAAGCCGGATGACTTGTCGCAGTTAATTCTGGCCCCTGTCACCTTCTCGTACCGTACAAGCGCCTGTTGTACCGCCTCTATGTCCCAGCGGGAGGACACAAAGGTCGTTACGTCATCGGCGTACGCGGAAACCCTGGCCCGAGCTCCACCAGGGACGGCGATTCCACGTAGGACCGGACTGTGCGTCTCGTCCCTTAGCCGGCGAAGTAGCGGCTCCAACGCCAGGACGTAAAGGAGAGACGACAGTGGACAACCCTGTCGGACCGACCTAGACAGCGCGAAAGCGCCCGACAGCTTCCCGTTCACCTGCACCACAGCCTGGGGGGAGCGATACAGGAGGCTAATCCAGCGGCTGAAGTCGGGTTTGAATCCGGCGGCCTGCAGGACAGCAGCCAGGTAGCCATGGTCAATCCTATCAAATGCCTTGGACTGATCCAAATTGATCAGCGCGGCCTCATCGTCGTCTTCTACACCCTCTACGATCGTGCGAATCAAGTGCAGGTTGCTCTGAATTGTTCTCCCCTTCACAGAACAAGTCTGATCCGGTTCCAACAGAGACTCGGCAACTAGCTGCAAGCGATTCGTCAGGATCTTGGCCAGAATCTTTAACTCTGTGTTTAGCAGAGTTATGGGCCTGTAATCGTCTAATTCCCTCCCAACCTTCTTGCCCTTTCTCAACAGCGTGATCACGCCCCTGGTGATCCGACCGGGGATGGACCCCTGCCGAAACCAGTGGTTGAACACGACAGCCAAGATCGGGACAAAAAGGTGCGACATCCTCAAGTACAATTCATAGGGCAAACCATCCAAACCTGGCGACTTGCCTCTGCCGACCTTCTTCAAGGCCACGTAGATTTCGTCCTCCGTAATCTCCCCTTCACAGCTAGCCGCTTCAGCCGGCAAAAGCCGGGGAAAGTCAGCCAAATAGCTGCGAAACTCCTCGTCGCGGAGACCAGGTTCCTTGGTAAAGCGGTGTTCGAAATGCTGCCGGAAAGCCTCGCACATGTCGTCAGTGGACCTTAGGAGATGTCCCTCCGGGTCGCGCACCTCTCGAATGTACCGGTCGCCGGCACGGCGAATTTCTTCCTTGCGCAGTTCCGCGCCCATGTTCACAGCTTCGGAAGACATCTTGCTTAACTTATGTCTAATTACCTGACCCATGTAGCGCTCGTTAGTCGGGCGCTGCAGGGCCTCCCTGGCTAAGGCTATCTCTAGGGGATCCCCACCAGCCTCCGCCCGGGCGAAATTAGCTCTAAGTGTCTTTGCCTTCGCAGCCTTATCTAGGTTGAGCCGTTGGCTGTATTGGGTGGCGAAAGACCTAATG
>JBBBDQ010000870.1:3832500-3847574 GCA_037127315.1 Ascarosepion bandense | reverse complement strand
AGGAAGATATTAGGATGAACGAAATGATAAATAATGATAATTCGTCATCTCAAAAATCTTATAAAGTCATGAAAGAAGGCTGAAAGAGTACAATGGGCAAAACACATTAAGTATAACAATTAAAAGGAAGATATTAGGATGAACGAAATGATAAATAATGATAATTCGTCATCTCAAAAATCTTATAAAGTGATGAAAGAAGGCTGAAGAGTACAATGGGCAAAACACATTAAGTATAACAATTAAAAGGAAGATATTAGGATGAATGAAATGATAAATAATGATAATTCGTCATCTCAAAAAATCTTATAAAAGTGATGAAGAAGGCTGAAGAGTACAATGGGCAAAACACATTAAGTATAACAATTAAAAAGGAGATATTAGAATGAACGAAATGATAAATAATGATAATTCGTCATCTCAAAAATCTTATAAAGTCATGAAAGAGCTGAAGATACAATGAGCAAAACACATTAAGTATAACACAATTAAAGGAAGATATTAGAATGAGCAAGAAATGATAAATAATGATAATTCGTCATCTCAAAAATCTTATAAAGTGATGAAGAAGGCTGAAGAGTACAATGGAGCAAAACACATTAAGTATAACAATTAAAAGGAAGATATTAGAATGAACGAAATGATAAATAATGATAATTCGTCATCTCAAAAATCTTATAAAGTCATGAAAGAAGGCTGAAGAGTACAATGGGCAAAACACATTAAGTATAACAATTAAAAGGAAGATATTAGGATGAACGGAAATGATAAATAATGATAATTCGTCATCTCAAAAATCTTATAAAGTGATGAAAGAAGGCTGAAGAGTACAATGGGCAAAACACATTAAGTATAACAATTAAAGGAAGATATTAGAATGAACGAAATGATAAATAATGATAATTAGTCATCTCAAAAATCTTATAAAGTCATGAAAGAAAGGCTGAAGAGTACAATGGGCAAAACACATTAAGTATAACAATTAAAAAGGAAGATATTAGAATGAACGAAATGATAAATATTGATAATTCGTCATCTCAAAAATCTTATAAAGTGATGAAAGAAGGCTGAAAGTACAATGGGCAAAACACATTAAGTATAACAATTAAAGAGAAGATATTAGAATGAACGAAATGATAAATAATGATAATTCGTCATCTCAAAAATCTTATAAAGTCATGAAAGAAGGCTGAAGAGTACAATGGGCAAAACACATTAAGTATAACAATTAAAAGGAAGATATTAGAATGAACGAAATGATAAATAATGATAATTAAGTCATCTCAAAAATCTTATAAGAGTAGAAAGAAGGCTGAAGAGTACAATGGGCAAAACACATTAAGTATAACAATTAAAGAGAAGATATTAGAATGAATGAAATGATAAATAATGATGATCGTCATCTCAAAATCTTATAAAGTGATGAAGAAGGCTGAAGAGTACAATGGGCAAAACACATTAAGTATAACAATTAAAAGGAAGATATTAGAATGAACGAAATGATAAATAATGATAATTCGTCATCTCAAAAATCGTATAAAGTGATGAAAGAAGGCTGAAGAGTACAATGGGCAAAACACATTAAGTATAACAATTAAAAGGAAGATATTAAAATGAATGAAATGATAAATAATGATAATTAAGTCATCTCAAAAAAATCTTATAAAGTCCTGAAAGAAGGCTGAAGAGTACAATGGGCAAAACACACATTAAGTATAACAATTAAAAGGAAGATATTAGAATGAACGAAATGATAAATAATGATAATTCGTCATCTCAAAAATCTTATAAAGTCATGAAAGAAGGCTGAAGAGTACAATGGGCAAAACACATTAAGTATAACAATTAAAAGGAAGATATTAGGATGACAAGAAATGAGAAATAATGATAATTACGTCATCTCAAAAATCTTATAAAGTGATGAAAGAAGGCTGAAGAGTACAATGGGCAAAACACATTAAGTATAACAATTAAAAGGAAGATATTAGAATGAACGAAATGATAAATAATGATAATTCGTCATCTCAAAAATCTTATAAAGTGATGAAAGAAAAGCTGAAGAGTACAATGGGCAAAACACATTAAGAACAATTAAAAGGAAGATATTAGAATGAACGAAATGATAAATAATGATAATTCGTCATCTCAAAATCTTATAAAGTCATGAAAGAAGGCTGAAGAGTACAATGGGCAAAACACATTAAGTATAACAATTAAAAGGAAGATATTAGAATGAATGAAATGATAAATAATGATAATTCGTCATCTCAAAAATCTTATAAAAGTGATGAAAGAAGGCTGAAGAGTACAATGGGCAAAACACATTACATCAGTATAACAATTAAGAGGAAGATATTAGAATGAACGAAATGATAAATAATGATAATTCGTCATCTAAAAAATCTTATAAAGTGATGAAAGAAGGCTGAAGAGTACAATGGGCAAAACACATTAAGTATAACAATTAAAAGGAAGATATTAGAATGAATGAAATGATAAATAATGATAATTCGTCATCTCAAAAATCTTATAAAGTGATGAAAGAAGGCTGAAGAGTACAATGGGCAAAACACATTAAGTATAACAATTAAAGGAAGATATTAGGATGAACGAAATGATAAATAATGATAATTCGTCATCTCAAAAAATCTTATAAAGTGATGAAAGAAAGCTGAAGAGTACAATGGGCAAAACACATTAAGTATAACAATTAAAGGGAAGATATTAGAATGAACGAAATGATAAATAATGATAATTCGTCATCTCAAAATCTTATAAAGTCATGAAAGAAGGCTGAAGAGTACAATGGGCAAAACACATTAAGTATGACAATTAAAGGAAGATATTAGAATGAACGAAATGATAAATAATGATAATTCGTCATCTCAAAAATCTTATAAAGTGATGAAGAAGGCTGAAGAGTACAATGGGCAAAACACATTAAGTATAACAATTAAAAGGAGAAGATATTAGAATGAATGAAATGATAAATAATGATATTCGTCATCTCAAAAATCTTATAAAGTGATGAAAAGGAAGCTGAAGAGTACAATGGGCAAAACACATTAAGTATAACAATTAAAAGGAAGATATTAGAATGAACGAAATGATAAATAATGATAATTCGTCATCTCAAAATCGTATAAAGTGATGAAAGAAGGCTGAAGAGTACAATGGGCAAAACACATTAAGTATAACAATTAAAGGAAGATATTAAAATGAATGAAATGATAAATAATGATAATTCGTCATCTCAAAAATCTTATAAAGTCATGAAAGAAGGCTGAAGAGTACAATGGGCAAACACATTAAGTATAACAATTAAAAGGAAGATATTAGAATGAACGAAATGATAAATAATGATAATTCGTCATCTCAAAATCAAAATCTTATAAAGTGATGAAAGAAGGCTGAAGAGTACAATGGGCAAAACACATTAAGTATAACAATTAAAAGGAAGATATTAGGATGAACGAAATGAGAAATAATGATAATTCGTCATCTCAAAAATCTATAAAGTGATGAAAGAAAGGCTGAAGAGTACAATGGGCAAAACACATTAAGTATAACCAATTAAAAGGAAGATATTAGGATGAACGAAAAATGATAAACAATGATAATTCATCATCTCAAAAATCTTATAAAGTGATGAAAGAAGGCTGAAGAGTACAATGGGCAAAACACATTAAGTATAACAATTAAAAGGAAGATATTAGAATGAATGAAATGATAAATAATGATTATTCGTCATCTCAAAAATCTTATAAAGTGATGAAAGAAGGCTGAAGAGTACAATGGGCAAAACACATTAAGTATAACAATTAAAAGGAAGATATTAGAATGAACGAAATGATAAATAATGATAATTCGTCATCTCAAAAATCTTATAAAGTGATGAAAGAAGGCTGAAGAGTACAATGGGCAAAACACATTAAGTATAACAATTAAAAGGAAGATATTAGAATGAACGAAATGATAAATAATGATAATTCGTCATCTCAAAAATCGTATAAAGTGATGAAAGAAGGCTGAAGAGTACAATGGGCAAAACACATTAAGTATAACAATTAAAAGGAAGATATTAAAATGAATGAAATGATAAATAATGATAATTCGTCATCTCAAAAATCTTATAAAGTCATGAAAGAAGGCTGAAGAGTACAATGGGCAAAACACATTAAGTATAACAATTAAAAGGAAGATATTAGAATGAACGAAATGATAAATAATGATAATTCGTCATCTCAAAAATCTTATAAAGTCATGAAAGAAGGCTGAAGAGTACAATGGGCAAAACACATTAAGTATAACAATTAAAAGGAAGATATTAGGATGAACGAAATGAGAAATAATGATAATTCGTCATCTCAAAAATCTTATAAAGTGATGAAAGAAGGCTGAAGAGTACAATGGGCAAAACACATTAAGTATAACAATTAAAAGGAAGATATTAGAATGAACGAAATGATAAATAATGATAATTCGTCATCTCAAAAATCTTATAAAGTGATGAAAGAAAGCTGAAGAGTACAATGGGCAAAACACATTAAGTATAACAATTAAAAGGAAGATATTAGAATGAACGAAATGATAAATAATGATAATTCGTCATCTCAAAAATCTTATAAAGTCATGAAAGAAGGCTGAAGAGTACAATGGGCAAAACACATTAAGTATAACAATTAAAAGGAAGATATTAGAATGAATGAAATGATAAATAATGATAATTCGTCATCTCAAAAATCTTATAAAGTGATGAAAGAAGGCTGAAGAGTACAATGGGCAAAACACATTAAGTATAACAATTAAAAGGAAGATATTAGAATGAACGAAATGATAAATAATGATAATTCGTCATCTCAAAAATCTTATAAAGTGATGAAAGAAGGCTGAAGAGTACAATGGGCAAAACACATTAAGTATAACAATTAAAAGGAAGATATTAGAATGAATGAAATGATAAATAATGATAATTCGTCCTCTCAAAAATCTTATAAAGTGATGAAAGAAGGCTGAAGAGTACAATGGGCAAAACACATTAAGTATAACAATTAAAAGGAAGATATTAGGATGAACGAAATGATAAATAATGATAATTCGTCATCTCAAAAATCTTATAAAGTGATGAAAGAAAGCTGAAGAGTACAATGGGCAAAACACATTAAGTATAACAATTAAAAGGAAGATATTAGAATGAACGAAATGATAAATAATGATAATTCGTCATCTCAAAAATCTTATAAAGTCATGAAAGAAGGCTGAAGAGTACAATGGGCAAAACACATTAAGTATAACAATTAAAAGGAAGATATTAGAATGAACGAAATGATAAATAATGATAATTCGTCATCTCAAAAATCTTATAAAGTGATGAAAGAAGGCTGAAGAGTACAATGGGCAAAACACATTAAGTATAACAATTAAAAGGAAGATATTAGAATGAATGAAATGATAAATAATGATAATTCGTCATCTCAAAAATCTTATAAAGTGATGAAAGAAGGCTGAAGAGTACAATGGGCAAAACACATTAAGTATAACAATTAAAAGGAAGATATTAGAATGAACGAAATGATAAATAATGATAATTCGTCATCTCAAAAATCGTATAAAGTGATGAAAGAAGGCTGAAGAGTACAATGGGCAAAACACATTAAGTATAACAATTAAAAGGAAGATATTAAAATGAATGAAATGATAAATAATGATAATTCGTCATCTCAAAAATCTTATAAAGTCATGAAAGAAGGCTGAAGAGTACAATGGGCAAAACACATTAAGTATAACAATTAAAAGGAAGATATTAGAATGAACGAAATGATAAATAATGATAATTCGTCATCTCAAAAATCTTATAAAGTCATGAAAGAAGGCTGAAGAGTACAATGGGCAAAACACATTAAGTATAACAATTAAAAGGAAGATATTAGGATGAACGAAATGAGAAATAATGATAATTCGTCATCTCAAAAATCTTATAAAGTGATGAAAGAAGGCTGAAGAGTACAATGGGCAAAACACATTAAGTATAACAATTAAAAGGAAGATATTAGGATGAACGAAAAATGATAAACAATGATAATTCATCATCTCAAAAATCTTATAAAGTGATGAAAGAAGGCTGAAGAGTACAATGGGCAAAACACATTAAGTATAACAATTAAAAGGAAGATATTAGAATGAATGAAATGATAAATAATGATTATTCGTCATCTCAAAAATCTTATAAAGTGATGAAAGAAGGCTGAAGAGTACAATGGGCAAAACACATTAAGTATAACAATTAAAAGGAAGATATTAGAATGAACGAAATGATAAATAATGATAATTCGTCATCTCAAAAATCTTATAAAGTCATGAAAGAAGGCTGAAGAGTACAATGGGCAAAACACATTAAGTATAACAATTAAAAGGAAGATATTAGGATGAACGAAATGATAAATAATGATAATTCGTCATCTCAAAAATCTTATAAAGTGATGAAAGAAGGCTGAAGAGTACAATGGGCAAAACACATTAAGTATAACAATTAAAAGGAAGATATTAGGATGAACGAAAAATGATAAATAATGATAATTCGTCATCTCAAAAATCTTATAAAGTGATGAAAGAAGGCTGAAGAGTACAATGGGCAAAACACATTAAGTATAACAATTAAAAGGAAGATATTAGAATGAATGAAATGATAAATAATGATAATTCGTCATCTCAAAAATCTTATAAAGTGATGAAAGAAGGCTGAAAAGTACAATAGGCAAAATCTGCAAAGTTTAACAATTAAGATGAGGATATTAAAATGAAGGGAATGGTATATAATGATTGTTCATCATTCTTAAAAATCTTATAAATTGATGAAATAAAGCTGAAGAGTACAATGAGTAAAACATGCAAAATATAACAATTAAGATGAGGATATTAGAAGAAATGGAATGTTATATAACAATGAAAATTCATCATCTTATGTATTCTGATATTAATGATGGAAAAAGTTGAAGAGTACAATGGGCAAAACATGCAAAGTATAACAATGAAGATGAGGATATTTGAATGAATGAATATTATATAACAATGAAGATTTATCATCTCACATATTTTAATATTAATGATGAAAGAATGTTGAAGAGTAGCAAGCAAGATGATACTGCCCAAAATGGAACTGTATATAATAATATTTCATCATCTGTAAAATTCTGATGACATGATGAAAGAAGACTGAAGAGTACAACAGGTAAAACACTGTGAGTACAACAACCAAGTTTAGGATACTAGTCCAAATAGAATATATATGTTATGGGACCTACCCGTTGTACCATAATGAACTCTTCTCATGACTATAAATACAGGAAGATTGTCTCAAGTGAACGTTCAGCAAAAACTCAGTTGGGGTCATTGTATTCTTTTTACAACTCTTCTGTTATCTTCTTAGTTCCTTACATTTTGAATGACCATGTCTCGGTCATCTTTACCAAATGCTTTTGACTACCATTGCCTTTCATTTAGTCTTAACCCCTGTTTCCCTGCTTGAGTGTATCCGATGACTTCATTGAAAGCTAGATTGTCTTTGGCACTTGTTATCGTCTCTCTGACCTTCCACTTTCTCCCTGCTTTTAATGTAGGATTTAATGCTTTTACTGCTTTATCCTTGGAGTCATCCAGCATCATTTTCTGATTTTTCTAAATTTATACTCCTCCACAATCAATTTAAATGGCAACTTTAGCTTTTCTTGTCTGCAGTACAATGCAATATCAGACAAACCTGGAGGCAAACCCAACCATTTTTGGATATATTTGTTTATTTTTCTTTCCATTGACTTAATTGTACTCATTCTAAATTCAACACCTCATACATTTCATACAAATGATGAAAAAAGGCTGAAGAGTACAACAAGCAAAGCATACTGGGTAAAACTACAAAGATGAGGATGCTAGTTTGAATGGAAATGTATACAAAGATGATAATTCATCATCTCAAAAATTGTATTATAAAATGTGCAAAACATACAAAGTATAACAGCCAAGAAAAAGATTCTCATCTGAATGGAATGGTATATAATAATGATAATTCAACATCTAAAAAATGTGTGTATAAATGTGTGACATAGAGAGAGAGTGTGTCTCCCCCTCCAGGTAGATCAATTAATTTACAGTTCTAAAAGACTGAGATGAAGGTATTAATCAGTGGGATAGAAGAGATCCCGGAGTAACACCAGAAATAGGTTTTTTGTCATGTTTTTTAATAATTATTTCTGGGTTTGCATTATTAATTAATTAGGTTGAATAATTCCAGAATGATTAATGGACAGGTTTGTTAAGTAAAGTTTATAATAAATGGCGAACTGTATTCTGGGTGGGCTGAAAGACCAAAATCCAAACAAGTCTGCAGACGAGATAAGTGGTTTCGGCAGAACTCAAGTAACAACCGTCTGTGAAAAGACCCTGGGAAACTCCAAATTCATTTTTAGTACCACTTGAGAAATAGTCTCCTGCAGAGATTTGGCGATTAAGCGAACATGCATGGTGGTCAAGGCAGTTTCCATATTAAAAGTAGGGGGCGGGGCCTAAACATTTTTTAGCTCTGCTCTATATAAGTGGTCTGCATGCTTCAGACTGAGAGATGGGTGCAGGCCAATAGAGATTGTGCAGAGACAAGAGATCAACAGAATGCGGCGAAAACGTTTGGTGAATCAGCTGGTCTGGTCTGGTCTGTAGTTGTCAGACATCAAGAAGTCTGATCCAAACTAAGGGACAGATAATGCCTGTACAAATCCAACTCTGTCAATAAAGCCGAGAAGAGAAACTGCTATGTTATCGTGAATAGACAAAGAGCCACGAAATTACCTCCCTTAGATCAGTTGAAGGCATCTTTTTCTCTCTCTGTTACTTTCTGACCCAAAACTTTCCTTGTTAAAACATTTTGTTTTTGTGTAAATTCTTTGGTAGCAACATAAAAGCAGTAGTCTTGAAAGACTCTTGTACAGGAACTGAAAGTGTTGCTTTTTTTTTTATGTCCTTGCAGTTGTTGCCGGAACCCTTTTCTGCATGAATAGTGATTTTCTTCCAGTGTAGACTCCAGCCATTTTATCCTTTATCATCAGACTGTCCTGAGGGACCCAGAAACTGCTATTCAGATCAATTATTCACAATGTGGTGAATGGCGGTGGTCCCTTCAGCTCACTGGAGAAACAGAACATAGAAAGCAGCGGCCGGGCTGGTGTCAGATTAGAAATAAAGCAAAATGGCTGAGAGTAAATTGGAAATCATACTGAATATATATAAAGCATATTAGGATACTAGTCGAAATAGAAATTGTATAATAATGATAATTTATCATCTTAACAATTCCATACATGCAAGAAGCCTGAAGAGTACAATGAACAAAGTATTCTTAGCGTAAATACTGAAATGAGGATACTAACTGTTATAATCTCCCTTAAACCAGATATTCTTTTGATTCTTGTTACACAAATTTCTAACACCGGCCACATGAGAACATTCCAAAACCCAAGGCTGAAATAAAAACTTTGTGAACTGCACATAGACTGCACATAGACTTTGCACACAGCTTTCATTACACTTACATATCCAAAAAAATACAATCCAGAATTTTCACTAATAACAACCACTTCTGCCTAAAGATACAAAGAAAAATTGAAGCTGATCTGAGCCTAGGAAAAAAGATATAAAACCCATCAAAGGGATTTCTTCATCAGTTGGCCAGTATACCAGCCATGGTTCACAATGCTAGTCAACAGCGGCCTCACATTTTCAATAACACCAGTCATAATTCCCAACTTTCCCTCCCTCTTCTACCGTATGCCTCTGTGGACAACTTTTTATGACTCTGTTTATCTCTATCTTTTGAGAGACATTCACACCGAATTACTACTTGTCTCTTTTCATTAATACAATTATTTATTTCCTAAACCTCCGTCGTGTCTTCCTTGCTCTGCCTCCATACATTTAATATAAAATAACCTAAATGAAATGGCATATGAAAATGAAAATTCATCATCTAAAAAATTATGATATAACTGATGAAATATTGTTGAAAAGTACAATAGGCAAAGCACTCTGTGTATAGCAACCAAATGAATGATATGAGACTAAATGAAAATGTATATAATATTGAAAATTCTGATATAAATTATGAAAGAAATCTGAAATGTAAAACATACATTCTAAATATAACAACCAAGATAGTATACTAGTCCAAATGGGTAAGTACATGAAAACAATAATTCATAATCTCAAATTCCATAAAAAAGATGGAAGAATACAGAAGAGTACAACAAAGAAATCTTTCTCAGTATAATAACCAAAGTGAGGATACTAGTCCAAATGTAAAGGTACTTAATAATGATAATTTATCATCTCTATTCATCTATTGAACAGGTGAAGAGGCTCATCCCTTGTTTCCTGTTTAGGATGTGGTTTCCGGTTTTTCTCTTTTCCAATCTTTTCACTCTTTTTTTTATTTTATTATTTTTTTTCAATTGGAGTAGATAGACTAAACTATCGCCTGGTTCACACTCCACACACGTCTATTGAACAGGTGAAGAGGCTCATCCCTTGTTTCCTGTTTAGGATGTGGTTTCCGGTTTTTCTCTTTTCCAATCTTTTCATTCTTACGTAGCCCCCTGCACATCAGTGGCGTTTTCGCCTTGCTTGGGGTGATATGATTAAAAACAACAAAAAAAAAAATCTCAATCTTCCAATTCAAATTATGTAAGATGTCTACTATGTATAATGAGCAACATGTACTAAGTACAATAAGACTGAAGAGTACAATGGGCAAACCATACCAACCAAGAAGAGAATAATAGTGAAATTTGAATGGTATATTATAATGATAATAATTCATCTTTTCAAAAATTCTGATATAAATGATGAAAAAAGGATGAAGATACAATGGGCATACAGACAGCATGAAAAAAACCAAGATGAGGATACAAATCTGAATGGAATGGTATATATTACTGATAATTCATCATCTCAAAGATTCAGACACAAATAATAAAATAAGGCTGTATAGAACAACAGGTTAAACATACAGAGTATGACAAACAAAACGAGGATAATCCTTCAAATAGAAAGGTGCATATTAATGATAATTGATCATCTGAAAGATTCAGACGCAAATAATAAAATAAGGCTGTATAAAAGAACAGGCCAAACATACAGAGTATGACAAACAAAATGAGGATAATCCTTCAAATAGAATGGTACATATTAATGATAATTGATCATTTCAAAAATTCCAATATATATAATGAAATAATCCTGAAGTTTACAACAGACAAATTATACTGAGTATGTCAAACAAATGTAGATACTAATCCAAATGGAAAGGTAAATATTAATAATATTCTATAATCTCAAAAATTCAGATAGAAATGATGAAAAATTGCTGAAGAGTACAAGAGACAATAAATAATGAGTATCACAAACAAAATGGGGATACTAATCCAAATAGAAAGATAAATAATAATGCTAATTCTTAATTTCAAATATTTTAAAATAAATGATGAGAAAATGCTGAACATTACAACAGAAATGCATACTAAGTATGAGAAACAAAATGAGAGTCAGTCAATTAAATACTATACATGATACACGCTTGGGCTATCATGTCTTGAAAGAGACATAACTGACTTGGTAGAAGATTATCTTGTAGTGGGTCACCATTGCTTTCTGTTGTAGATTGATTGCCAGCCAAGGCTATAGAACCCAATCTGTTCAGTGATTTAACCCATAACTGGAAGGAAGAGATGGATTAATACCTTTCCCAAGGGTATTTGTGCATATGTGGATGCAATGAATTCAACTGGAATTTGAATTCGGTTCCCTGATTTCTTGTTCCAAGCCGATATCTACTGCACCACAACACATGTCTGCTGGGGGTACCAGTCCAAATGAAAAAGCATATATCAATGATAAATTATCATCTAAAAAATTCCATTATAAATGATGAAAGAATGCTGAAGAGTACAACAGATAATGTATACTGAGTATAAGAAACCAAATGTGGCTTCTAGTCGATATGGAAGATACATATTAATGATATTATGATGCAAGAAGGCTGGAAATTACATGAACTAAAGAAATTGTGCACTTCAAAATTCCATCCTTTTTATCAAGTTCAATGACAGACCTCTAAATTAGGCCCAAGGGAATATTTGCTGAAATGTGAGTATACTAATCTGATGAGAATAGCTTTTAATAATGCGAATTTAACTTCTAAAAACTTCTGACATAAATATTACCATTTTTAAAAAAATTATAATTAAAATAAAGAGGTCATTTTTTTCTCTATTTTCTTCATGCATTCTTTTCCCAAGATTTGAGCAGCAGTAAAAAGTAATTACCTGCAAACCTTTATATAGAAATCAGCATTATTCGAATTTCAGTTGAATTCATTGCATTCACTTATGCGCAAATACCCTTGGGAAAGGTATTAATCCATCGCTTCCTTCCAGTTATGGGTTAAATAACAGGACAGATTGGGTTCTATAGCCTTGGCTGGCAACCAGTCTACCGCAGAAAGCAATGGCAACCTACTGTGGGATAATCTTCTGCCCAGTCAGTCATGACATTTGAGACATGATCGCCCAAGCGTGTTTCATGTATGGCACATAACTGACTGACTCCAAACAGAACTTTATGTTTTATTTATGATATCAGAAAGAAAAATGATATTTTTCAGAAATTATTGTTATTCACTGGCAATAATGAGTAATTTGTAAGTTTCTACTTAATATTATAAGATTACTGAGTGGTAATCATTTTTTTGCAAATGTTGAAAATCCCAGTCTTAGCTATCAGAGGTGAATATCATTACCTTGATGCAATCATAACACAATCGACTTAACATCCTACAGTGTTTCTTTGTTCATAGTTAATGCAATTAAATCAAGGCTAATTAGCTTGATATTATTGGCATATGACTGAATGTCAAAATCTTATTCAATATGAAATATTATGGAAACAAAGATAAAAAATAGAAATATAGAGACTTTACAATAAAGACAATAAAATTCCACATTGAATTAACAATCATGAATAAAATATGACTGAATAAGGTTTTTTTTTTTTTATAATCGTGTCACCCCCAAGCAAGTCATTTTACTGCCACTGTTGTGCAGGGGCTAACATAGAAATTTTATGAGAAGGAATGAGAAGTTGCAGGGGGTGTCAGGAAGAGTGTAGGAGAGGGAAGAGATTAATGATGAGAGTGGGGTGGATGAGGAGGAATGTTATGAGGAGGAGAGGTTGCAGAGGGTGTTGAGAAGAGAGTACTGATGAGAGTGGGGTAGACGAAGAAAAAAGCATGAGAGAGAGAGGATGTAAGTTAGTGAGACAGGAGATGACTATTGACTTTACATTTAAATTCTTGGAGATTGTAACTGTCGGGAAAGTAAGTATGTGGAAGAGAATTCCACAGGAGGGAAGTGCGAGAAAAGAAGCTGCTGGAGTAGAATTTGCGTTTACAATTTATTGGTTTCACAGTAAAAGGGTGGGACCTAGTTGCTAATCTTGTGGCTCGAAAATTCATATATAGGAGGTACCAGTGAGCTAAGTTCATCAGAGCAGAAGCCGTGAAAGTATTTGTAGAAGAGACACAGGGAAGCCACACTGCGTTGTTGAGAAAGCGACTGTATCTTAGCTGCCAAGATGGGATTGATCACATTAAAGGTGTATTTATAAAATGAGCTTATTTTAAAACTTTCATTATTTTATAGATTAAATTTGTTATTTGTTTTTCTATGTGCTGTCTCCCTTCAGGACATAGGTGATCATGATTCTTTACAATTTCCTGTTCTTAGTAGTTCTTCATAAATTTTATTTTTCTGTTATCTCTCCTGAAGTCAGTTTTGTTCTCAAGCTCACTAAGTAGGTTATACACGGCTTTCCTTTATTTTTCTTCTTTCCTTCACTTTGTCCTGTGAGTATCAAATTTTCTGAGCCCTCTTACCTCATTATCTGCTCTAGAAATTTTAACTCCAGTATTTATATTATTCGGACTATTGTCCTAATCTTTGTTGCCATTTGTACAATGGTTCGGCTGTTGTGCGCTCAGGCTTTCTTCAAGTGCTAGGAGTTTCAAACCGAACCCTTTATTACAATACTGGGGTACATGAAATCCATTCCTTGTTTAGTAGTGCCTCTTCTGGTAGTCATGAGTTATCTCCCTCTAACCCTGTAAGTTACTTGTTCACCACTGCTATAGCCTGGTATTGGACTCACAACTCTTTGGGTCAAGTCACACAAACTAACCAGTGTCTCTATCCACTGGGCCATGTGTTGCTAAGGCCCAGTGGATATAGACAAATACTAATACTAAATTTAGACAAATACTAAATTTCAACTCCTTCTAAATATTATTGTCCTTTTTGTTTTTATTTTCTCTAAAACTGATGATCATATGCTACAAGTCACTTCTTCATCTACTATGAGATTGTCCAGCATTCACTGCCATATAAAAGAACTAATATTATATAACAGTTCAGTTTCTTTATTTCTAATGAAATTTTCTTGTTTCTTAATACTTTGCTTAGTCTTTTGCTTATATACCAGATAATAGGAGAGAGCATAGGGACATATAGATTCATGCTTTTTACCATTTGGAGGTATTGGGTAGAAATTTCTTATATATATTTAGTTGACAACCAAAGAAAATCCCTTGTTTATGATTTCTTCATTTTGGACCATTCTTCTGGTTTCTGGGCATAAAATGCATCCTAAAATGACCAATGTCCCCCGGAGTACTTTTGGCATTCATAAAAAGGATATTTTGTGAATTAATGTCCTTCAGGCATTATGTCCTTAATTAATACGATATTCCTGCATTTTAATCAAAGATGTCTAAATACCATTTTTATTTACTATAAATACACACAATGTATATGTGCATGTGTAGAAGATACAATATATAAATCTATATATCACACTAAAAGTTGGTAATCAAATGATATGATAGGAAAAACTATGATGTAATTCCCCAGAGGGCTGAAGAATAGATATATTTTCATGCAATATCATTAGTCCTGACCTGGCATCTCAGCTTAAGTCACTTT
>JBBBDQ010000870.1:3102500-3107500 GCA_037127315.1 Ascarosepion bandense | reverse complement strand
CCATGCACGGACAAATGGTTGACTTGTAGATATGCAGGATGGATTCAGGCGGAAAAACATCCTGGATCAACATAATGACCCAACCTTCTTAGCAGTGGATAAACTGGTATATTAAGCATGAATTGTACATAATTACAATTACTTCTTAATATTGGGCACTTTATTCACAAAATCTGCTTGCCTTAAACATCTTATCATCCAGTAATACTTAAACAAATTATACTTCCACTAATTCTTAAACACCTTATCATTAAGTAATCCTTAAACAAATTATATTCTAGTAATCTGTAAACAAATTATATTCTAGTAATCCGTAAACAACTTATGCATCCAGTAATCCAAAAACAATTTTTTCTTCCAGTAATCCTTAAACAAATTATGATAATGATTGCCACAAAGAATACAGTGGGGAAACCTCAAGAAATATAAATAAAAGACCATATGAACATAGAAAAAGAATATTTTACAAAACTGCAGATAAAACATATTAGTGGCTCACGATAATGAGACAAACCAAAACTTTGTTATAAAAAAGGATATGATGATTAAACAGTATATATTATGTGTAGCAGTCTGAAAGCAAGAGAAAAGTGCTCTCTAGTAAGATTTGAACAGGTGTGCACATTTTGATGAAAAGTATTATTTCCGTTTAAAGTAATGAACACACCATTGTGCAAATTTTTTAAAGTTTATATCTGTTTGATTTTGTATTTGAAACATAAGCAGCTGTGAAAGAGTCAGTCAGTTAAGTGCCATACGTGATACACGCTTGGGCGATCATGTCTTGAAAGAGACATGACTGACTGGGCAGAAGATTATCCCGCAGGAGGTTTCCATTGCTTTCAGTGGTAGACTGGTTGCCGACCAAGGCTATAGAACTCAATCTGTCCTATTATTTAACCCATAACTGGGGGAATAGATGGACTAATACCTTTCCCAAAGGTATTTGTGCGTAAGTGAATGCAATGAATTCGGCTGGAATTTGAACTCGGCTCTCCGATTTCTTGTTCCGAGCCAATATCCACTGCACCACAACGCACATCCCTGTGAAAGAAGAGTAGATATATTTATTTTAATCTAACATCTGATTAATTTGAAAGAATGTCCATATAAAACAGGATATAAATCTGCTGATTTGTGTGCTAGAGACAAAATTGAAAACACTGTTCAGAGAGTGTTTTAACATGTAGCACTTTTGTGAGAGAAAAAAAACATTTGATCCAAAGTGGTTGAGACAAAAGAATACAATACATATTACATAATTATAATAAAAGAAGATATTTGGAAAAACCTGTCTACCTATATACTGGGGCAGCTTGTTAATCCTCGTTGCAAACACTTGCTCAGGTATATTTGTGTTTGTTCAAAACTCAGAGCCCATCTGTGGTTTAACTATGCTGAGCGAATCTTAGTTACAGTTTCTGAGAGAGAGCAGGTTTTCTAGCATGATCAACAGTCTGGAAAATGATGGGATGCTTAAACACTTGGTTCAAATGATTTACGACTTCATGTTAGCACAACCAGTGACAGCTCCCACAAAAGAAGCTGTCTACCCAATTTCACTCAAAAACTGTGGTGTGGTTCTTAAGCATGTCAAAAAGTTGTCACACACTGTGATTGCAACTTTTAGATCAATAACAACTAGAAGTCACCTTCCTAAAAAATAAAACATGGTGAAATTCAAAACATTTTCAGAAAGTGAATTTTCTAAACACTTAGCCATACCCCTATATATATATATATACACACACACACATGTATGTATATATATATATATATATATATATACACAACCACAAGCGCATATATATATATATATATATATACACACACACACACACACCCACGAACATATTTATGCATATATATATATATATGTATACACACCAAACATATATATATATGTACCCACAAACATATATATATACCTACAAACACACATATATATATATATATATACACACACACACATACAAACATATATAATATATATATATATATATATACATATATATATACCCACAAACAAATTAAATGCAAAGGACAAAACAGAAGCACAAAATAGGAGGCACTAAGAGTAGCTCTAGTGACATCAGTGAACGACATCATCCCAAAAGAAAAAAAAGCACACCAGAAGAAAAATGAGTGGATCACTGAAGAGATTCTTGATATGATACAAAAGAGACAAAACAATACCAAGATATGGAATGGAATACAAGAAGCTACACAAGAAAAAAAGAAGAAAATACAGACAGGCTAAAGAAAGATGGCTCAATGACAAATGGGCTGATATAGAAAGACTGAGCCCAAAAAGTAAAAGTGATATGCATAAAAAAAAGGAAGTAACAAGACAAATGACCTACTCAGAAAGGATATATAAAAGCAAAGAGTGGGACACTTATACTAGAATAAGGAAAAATACTTCAGAGATGAGAGGAGTATATTGGTGATCTCTTCCACAGCAAGAGAGAGCAACCAAAAATACACAAAAATACGAATGAACCAGAAATATTAAAAACTGAAGTGGAATCGTCAGTTGCTAAATTGGACAAAAACAAAGTAGCAGGACCCGGCAGAATTGTAATAGAGATGTTGATGTCCTTAGAAGGCTTTGGCACAGACAGGCTAACAGAAATAATAAATTAAATCTACAACAGCGCCAATATACCGGAAAACCTAAGCAGATCAATTTTCATAACACTACCTAAGAAGCCAGAGGCAAAGGAATGTGAACTCCACCAAACAATCAGCTTAATGAGCCACATAACAAAACTCATCATCCAGATTCTGATGAACAGAGCATGCAGCAGAATTGGTCCTGAGATAGGACAAGAACAGTGTGGCTTTGTTAAAGATACTGGAACAAAAAATGCAATATTCATGCTCAGAATGCTATATGAAAGAGCAATACAAATGCAGGACATTTATCTGTTCTTTATAGACTATGCAAAAGCATTTGACAAAGTACACCACAAAGACTTGATAGAGATGCTTGACAACCTCGACATTTTTGGAAAAGATGTTAGGATAATCAAGAATCTATATTGGCAGCTAACCACTTGCTTATGGATAGGAAGTGAATTCAGTAGATATACAAAAATAGAAAGTGGCGTCAGACAAAGATGTTTTTTCTCACTGTATCTATTCAACTTATACAATGAAACAATTCTGAGAGAAACAAAATCCTTGCCAGGATTCATCATTGGCAGTCACAACGTAAGACACAATGATGATACAGTACTGATAGAAAAGGAACATGCAGAGCCTTCTACAGAAGTTAGCAAAAGAAGGCAAGAACGGCTGAGCATAAACTTCAAAGAAATATATGATCATCAGCAAAAAACAAAAAACAAAAAACAAAATGCCAACTCCAGGTCAAAAAAACTAAAATAAAACAAGGAAAAAAGTTCTAATAACTGGGAACTGACAAAGGATGGAATGTGTGATGCTGAGATCCAAAGAGTCATTTAAAAAGCTAGCCAGAGTACTAACAGACAGGATAATTTCATTAGAAACAAAGAAATAAGTGCTGGCTTGCTATATATCTGTCCTTCTGTATGGAAGTGAATGTTGGACTATTTCATCAAAGATGAAGGAGAGGCTTGTGGCAGCAGAAAGGTGGTTTTCCAGAAGGATCCTGAAGATAACATGAATTGAGCACATGTGCAACAATGAGATGTTGGAGAGGATGCAAATGAGAAGAAAATTCATATTTAACATCAGGAAGAGACAAATGTGGGACATGTAATGAGGAAGAAGGGCTTGAAGGATTTAATACTCACAGAACAAATAGAAGGAAAGTGAGACAGTGGAAAGCAGCGTGAGACAGTGGAAAGCAGCATGAGACATACTTGATAGGTTTGAGCAAATGGATGGCAGAGCAGGATTTGGGAGAGATACCAAAAGGAAGTATGTTGCAAGTGGCAAGAGACAGGGCCAATGGAAGTCTATGAATTCCTATGTTCTGAAGTGACTCAGCACATGAAGAAGAATATAAACAATGTAAACAACTTCCAGTAGCTGAAAGTGTTCAACTCATAGCTGAAGAATGATATTTAAAAGATGCAAGTAGCTACTATTTATAAAATTTACCATTTCTCCAGAGTGCTAATTTGACAGGAAAGAGTATAGTGATCCGTGTGTGTGTGTGTGTATATATATATATATATATATATAATGTAGTACACTTGGTATGTAATCTGGGTAAATTCCAAAGGTATATAATCTGAGTAAATTCCAAAGGACACAAGAGCGGCGAAATGTGCATTATCCAAACCAAATGTGCATAATCCAAACTAATAATTAAAAATCCGTCATATAAAATGATATATATATATATATACATGTTGGTTGCGACATCCTGTCAGACAATTGCTACTCCTCCATTGATGACTCTTCAATCTTGCTAGTAACTTGCACGTCTTGGAGCAGATTTGACACGCATAACCATTAGGACTGTTTGAAACAACAGACACAGTGCTGGCATCACTCTGAACTTTCATGTGATGCCTAAGACCACCAGCTGATCAGCAAACTCCAGAAGAGTGGGAACTTAATGTGCAGCATGGGACGAACAACAGATGTAATTGGATTGCTTTTATGTGATTTCATGTGATTAACTAAACCCATCTTTAAGAGCAGCGCCCAGTCACACACTTCACAGACCTATACAGCTCTACTATTGGCCAGCAGGGGTTCCAGTTTTCTGCATGCACTCTTGAGCTTTGCCCGGTTGGCTCTGGCTACTTAAAAAAGTTCAGCATCATTGGAAATCACATCCCTCTACCAGCCACAAGGGGTTTCCAATCATCAACAGGAATACTAAAATGTACCAAACTCTCTTTGACACTATCTGGAAACCATTTGTCTTATGATGAGTCTCTTGCCAGAAAGAAGCTCATCAGCTGTTTCAAAAGTCTCAAGTCATCAAACGTAATAAGATAACCAGCCTAACGCATTTGGTTCCTAACCAAAGCTGAAGCAATGCCAACTATTTTAGC
>JBBBDQ010000870.1:2762500-3097500 GCA_037127315.1 Ascarosepion bandense | reverse complement strand
ATAGATTAAATTTTTCAAGTGTTGTAGTTTCTCTTCTCTGGTAATGTCCTTTGTTTGTGATTATGTAGTGCAGGTCTACAAGTTCAAAGAAAGATGGTTTTCCCCCAAGACACACAAGTTTCATTCATTGAAAGTCATTTTTAAATGTTGATCTGAGAAAGTGATTTCTTTGTAAGAAAATATTGACTGAACACAACATAAGCTAGATTTATTTATTGTTTATGGTTTATCAACATTTTGTAGGTTATTTAAAGCCAGAAAATATTTTAGATCTGTCTTCCTCTGTAGCAGGGAATGCTGGAGAATCTCTTCAAAGATGAAGAAAATACCTGAAGCAACAGAAATGTAGTTCTACAGAAAGATACTGAAGATACCATGGACTGATCTGGTGAGCAATGATGAGATTTTGAAAAAAACAGAACCAAAAAGGTTGTTGAAATTTTTGGGGCACACAACAAGGAAGGAAGGCTTGGAAAATCTGATACAGGATGGAAAGAATGAAAGAGGGGACAGAGGAAAGCAGCACTTGACATACATAAGTGGCTTGAGCAAATGAATGGTACAACAGACTTTGAAAGAAATAACTAAAGACAAAGAAAGGTGAAGAGCCATTATCACCTACATTCTGAAGGGATACAGTACATAAAAGAATAATTTTTGGGAGATAATGATTTTTACTGATACATCCTACTAATTAAACCATAGCTGGAATTAAAAGGTGGATTCATGCATTTCCCAAGAATATTTGTACCAAAATGAATGTAACAAAATCAACTAAAATTGGAAATTGACTTTCTGACATCCAAGTTTACAGCACCTGGTATTTCCAAGCAGTCACCCATAAATTATTTACCAAGCTCGATGTTGCTTGAATTCAGCAATAGAATGAGAACTGATGTTTCAATGTGGGAAGGCCACAGGCCAAATCTAAGGTTAAAAAGTACCAAGATATTCCAGAGTAATGTAAAAGATATGGCTGGATTTTCTGTTGAAGTCAGCTGCCAAGGATTTATAGTTGCTTTGACTTTGTCATGCCTGAATTTAACTAGGATTATCATTATTCACTGTAAAACAAAATATATATTATGGGCTGAATCTGCATGAACATGGTAATTTCACAATCATGTCCCCACTCCTGAAAAAGAAAATCACGAAACTATTGCAAGTGCCTTGGTAACCTAGGTAAGTGATAATAAGACCTCAATCCAAAGAACTATGATCTGACTTCAGGGTAATCACCTGTTGAGAATTCTGACGTTATATTCTGATGACGTATTAGAAGTGGCATCTCCATGAAATTGCTAGTCATCATTATACATACATGCACACACATTATATATATATATATATATATATAGAGAGAGAGAGAGAGAGAGAAAGAAAACCTAATACATATCTAAAGTGATCATAAAGTGGTATGTACTGCGTTTTCTTTTTCATATATTATATCAGTTTAACATTTTATATTAATTAGATAATCAGATTTCACATAGTTTCCTATATATATATATATATTAGTCATCCACATACAAGCTGTATATGTGTGTGTGTGTGTGTGTGTGTATATATATATATATATATATATTGTGTGCATTTTGGCAGCATTTTTTCATTAATGCAGGTTTCATTGAATAATATAGACAAGTTTTGTCTATTAATTTTGTGTAGGATCCGTTCATACCGTCTTTTAACGACATCACCATCAAGTATTCAGACAGTATGAACGGATCCTACACAAAATTAATAGACAAAACTTGTCTATATTATTCAATGAAACCTGCATTAATGAAAAAATGCTGCCAAAATACACACAATATATATATATATATATATATATATACATACACACACACACACATACACGGAGTGGTGGATAAAATGTCATCTAACATACACAGAAATAAAAATGACACTGATATCTCATTTTAGCAGATATATTAACCAAAATTACATAAAAATATCTTGAGTAAATTTATTCAATAAAATCAATAGAGTAAGTATATTCAATAAATTAATAAAAAGTAAATTAATTTAATCAAATCAATAAAGAGTAAATATATTCAATAAAATCAACACACCATCCAAACAACTTAGGAATCTTCTGCACCTCTTTTGGACAAGGAGTTTTGTCACTCAAATGAACCCTACCCATAAAATTCAAGGTTGGTTGCAGTTTGGGAAATTAGGTGGCCAAATGTCAAGGGTGATGTTGCTGCATTTACCCTGTTGATCCAGATCAGCACATCATCCACAGAGCACTTTATATAAGCCTTCATGATGAGACTGAAGACTTGTGACAAGACAAATGGAGATATAATGTTGCCATCACTAATGATCACTCCAAACATAATATTTTCTTGATATATCAGCCAACTCTTTTCAAATACTCTGCACAGTCCTCATATTGACATCCAAATACTCTGATATGTCCATATTGGAGCATGTGGAATGAATGGCAAGCAGTACAGCAAGCCATTTCACAATTTCTGGTAAAGAATATATATTTTATCATATTTTCCTTTTTATTTTTTTTTTACTCATTATTGTTCTTTTTGTTTAATTCATTTTCCAGTGATTTTTCTCTTGATGAGTTGTTGGACAAAAGGACCTTTGAAAGTAACAATAAATTCCTTGTTTTTAAAATAGTATAAATATATTTTTTGTTTTTTTTATAATCATGTCGCCCCAAGCAAGGCATTTTACTGCCAGGGTTACATAGGAGGAATGTTATAAGAAGGAGTGAGAGGTTGCAGGGGGTGTCAGGAAGAGAGTAGGAGAAGAAAGAGAATACTGATGATAGTAGGGTGGACAAAGAAAAAGCATGAGAGAGATGATGTAAGTTAGTGTGACAGAAGATGACTATTGACTTTACATTTAAATTCTTGGAGATTATAGCTGTCAAGAAAGCAAGTAAATGGAAGGAAATTCCACAGGCGGGAAGTGCAAAAAAAGAAGCTGCTGGAGTAGAATTTGTGTTTACAATTTATTGGTTTCATAGTAAAAGGGTGGGTCCTAGTTGCTAATCTTGTGGCTCAAGGAAATTCATTTATAGGGGGTACCTGTGAGCTAAGTTCATCAGAGCAGAAGCCGTGAAAGTATTTGTAGAAGAGACACAGTGAAGCCACACTGTGTCAGTGAGAAAGCAACTGTATCCTAGCTGCCAAGTCAGGATCAATCACATTACAGATTCTCTGTTGGATTTGGTCGAGGATACCTAAGGATATACCAGGAGCACCCAACCAGATATGGCAGCAATATTCAATGCACAGGCAGATGGTAGATTTGTATATGTGCAGGATTGTTTCGGATGGAAAAAACTTCCTGGCCCTGCACAGAGAACCAACTTTCTTAGCAGTGGATTCTATATAGTTATTCCTATGGATTCTATATAGTTATTCCACTTGAGGTCTGATGTGAGAGTTAATCTGAGGAGACACAGGTTTTACTTTCAGGGAGAGAAGCCTGATCCATGTTAACGGTCGAGAGGGACGATTGTCTGTGGTGGTTATTAGATAGCAGCTTTATTTTGAAAGCATTAAATTTAACAAGCCATTTCTTACCCCAGTCCACCAAGGATTGGAGGTCCTTTTCAAGCTCAGCAGCGAGGTTTGCTTTGTCATCCTCGATAGATTTTTGATCGAGATGAGAGTGAACTGTAGTGTCGTCAGCATATATGTCCACTTGGGATCTTATTACATCAGGGAGATCGTTAATATAGATAAGGAAAAGCATAGGACCTAGAATAGAGTCTTGAGGGACATCCGCATTCATGTGATAGTATTGGGAGGCTTGTCGGTTCAATACTACCCTCATTGTAAAGTTTGAATGTGCTCTTATAGTTTTCTTTTCATAACTCAAATTATATAAGTGTTGTTCAAAGGTTTCGTATTTTCAAGCATTTTTGGCTATACTTTTAGCAATTATCAAAAATGAATTTTGTTTTACTTGTAAATATGTGTAAAGTTTATGTATATAGAACCTTGTGTATGTTAAGTTTATGTATATAGAACCTTGTGTATGTTAAGTTTATGTATATAGAACCTTGTGTATGTTAAGTTTATGTATATAGAACCTTGTGTATGTTAAGTTTATGTATATAGAACCTTGTGTATGTTAAGTTTATGTATATAGAACCTTGTGTATGTTAAGTTTATGTATATAGAACCTTGTGTATGTTAAGTTTATGTATATAGAACCTTGTGTATGTTAAGTTTATGTATATAGAACCTTGTGTATGTTAAGTTTATGTATATAGAACCTTGTGTATGTTAAGTTTATGTATATAGAACCTTGTGTATGTTAAGTTTATGTATATAGAACCTTGTGTATGTTAAGTTCTGAACATGGTAAGCACTTTATTACTGTGTTTATAATTGATGTTACTAAGTGTAGAATTTCTGTTTTCTTAGAAATGCCTCTATTATTTTTACTCTTCTTTTACATGTGGATGATGCTATTATGTATGTATGTATGGATTGGTTCTGGAAGATCTCAATGTGTGTTTAAATGAGACCAGATGGAACTAATATAGGAAAGACTAGCAGTATAGCCCGGCGTTGCTCAGGTGTAATAAAAGCTTTAAAACTAATCCATGGTCCTGGAGCTCAGACTCTTTGGACACTGTTGTGAAAGACTAAAAAGCAATAGTTGTTTCCAGTTAAAGCAAAACCATAGACTGAAAGAAAAATGAATGGATGTAAATCAAATTTTGATTACCTGGTAACGATATCAAATAAGTTTTTTTCGCCGTAAACTGAATTTTGAAGACTAAATAAGTCCTCTGAGTAAATGGTATCATGGCTGAGACTAAGAACTACAATTATACCTACTTAGAGCCAAACCTGAAGCAAAAACTAATTTTGCTGAAAAACTGATTTTGAACAGACCCGGTGTCTTGCCTTTTATATATATATATATATATATATATATATATATATAATTGAAATTATCGATTTTCTGCACTATTGTAAGAACTGCAACCTTGAAACTTCTGAATATTGTTTATTATGTTTTTGTCTATGAGTGTATCAAATTTGATTAAAATTGGACCACTCCTTCTATAACCCTATTTTTTCAATTATCGATTTTTGATATTTATCGGGGGTACCCTGACACAAAATCTAGCTAAGAACACTCGCAGATGCTTATAGTACAACTGTGTAAATTTTCAAGGAAATCAGTTCAGCCGTTTTGGAGTCTATGGGTAATGGAGACACACACACACACACACAGACAAAGTTCTATTTATAAATAAGTTTAGATTTAGATATGATATCAATCTTCTTGTTAATTTTGTGGTGGTGTGTGTGACAGCCATCTAGCAATACATAGTGGTGTGTTTAAAAGGACTGACAAAAGCCACATAATATGTAAAAACAACATTTATTTCCCATATAAATGCAGCCTTGTGAAAACTGCAACAAATTAAAAACGAACATAAAATAAAAATACAAAAACATTGTATTTTGAAGGTACAAAAAACATTAAGGAGAACAAAACTTTTAGGGAAGTTTTATACTTAATGAATGATGAATGAGGGTTTTTTATACATAGGCAAATCAGCAGGAAAGTCTTTGGTTTTAACATTTACACAAAAAGGTTAGAAAATATTCTTAGGAAATAATAGGAAAGTGTTAAAAATACATTTATAAGGTGCTAAAATACTTAGCTTAAAACTCAACTTTAGGGAAAAACAAAGAAAAAATTTACCTTTTCTGGCACACTGCTAGCGGCCGTTAACTAATGCCAATGTTTAGCAGCAGGAATAAAAACTATGGTGTGACCATCCTCATTGCCGTCCGGAGCTGAATAGGTCATTTTAGGCATTTGGTCTGAGAACAACAACTGTGTATTCCTACGCTGGAGGTATAAGAGAGCGATCAACCATTTATAGCAGTATAGGGAAAGGAAGGGTACTAATTTGTCTGGCGATATTATCTTAAGGGGTGACAAAGCCACTGGTAATGGAATACAGGATTGGCTTTGCCGAGAAATGAACCTGCTGATTTTACAAAATGAGATCTGGTCACAACAAGAATTTAGACCTATTTTTTAGGGTAACTTGGCGGCAACCACGGTGTGGCTAATGTAATTGTTTACCAATTTGGATTGTTGAGGAACACAGTTCTTGATAGGACATATAAAATTGTAAACGACATTGCAGGTGAATTATTATTTTTGACAATGAGATTGGCAGTTTTGAATTTTTTTGTAGTAGATAATTTAATTTTCTTGTTTAAGTTAGTTGATGTTGCGAAGTGAAGATTAGTCTTGTCTGTAATTACCGTGCATTTGGTTTTTGTAGAAAATATTAATGTTATTGATTTTGTTCACATGTTTGTAGTTGCCGTTGGTTACATTACGAAGAAGTTTGATATGATAGTCAAGTAAATAATTTGGAAAGCTGTTGTTAACAAATGTCTGTTTCAAATTGTGGGGTTCTTTGTAGAAAAGCAGTTGGGAAGATGAATCCTCATATGCTCTTGTGAGGAAATTTTTAAATACACCAATTTTGTATCTAAGAAGTCTTAGACTAATAAAATTATGGTGGTAAGAATTTTTGCTTGTGGTTTTTTTGATATACTGAAGTAGTGAAGGTATTGTTACTTGACTCCACAAGAAAATCCAAGAATGGGAGTTTGATTTTTGGCTAAACTCATATGTGAAGTTGAGAACAGATTTTTTTCAAAAGGAGTTTTAAGATTATCAACTTTATTTTTGTTGTTGACTAAAAGGAAAATATCATCAATGTATTGAAGATATTATGGTGCCCTACTCCAAGGAATGAACTCTTCCTCTTGTTATATATAATTACCTGCATGACAGCTAGTATGCAGTTAGGTATGCAGTTAAAGCCAGCTACTAGTTAGTCAATAAGCAGTTTGAACCTACTTATTTCTATATGCTGATTATTAGGCTTTCCAAATTATTTACTTGACCACCGTATCAAAATTTTTCCTCATAACATAACCAATGGCAACTACAAACAGATGGACAAAAACAATAACATTAATATTGTCTACAAAAATGAAATGCACAGTAATTATGGACAGAATAGATCATTGCTTCACAACATCATCCAAAATTATGCAACATCAACTAATTTATACAAGAAAATTAGATTATCTACTACAAAAGATTCAAAACTAGAAATCTCATCACCAATAATCAATGAAAATATGTGATTCACCTGGAGAAATGGTGGGTAAACAGTGTGCTCGAATGGCAGTATTTAGATGGAAAATAAAAAGTTTTGGCTTAGATCCGAGAGAGTTTTGGTAGCGCAGTAGGCAACGCGTCAGTCTCATAATCAAAGCTACAGTGAGCGATCTGAAACTGCAAAATCTAAACTGTAGAAAAACAATGTCATTAATGAATTTATATGTCCTTTGAAGAACTGTGTTCCTTAACAATCCAAATTGGTAAACAATTACACTGGCCACACCACCACAAAACTGACAAGAACATTGACATCATATCTTTTCTATATTAGTTCTATCTGATCTCATCCAAATGCACATCAAGATTTACCAGGACTGTAACACATACTTGTTGACAATAAATATAGAATAGCATCATCCATATGCAAAAGAATTAAAAAATTTATTAAAAATAATGGAGACACAAATTGGTAAACAATTACACTGGCCACACCACAAAACTGACAAGAACATTGACATCATATCTTTTCTATATTAGTTCTATCTGATCTCATCCAAATGCACATCAAGATTTACCAGGACTGTAACATACTTGTTGACAATAAATATAGAATAGCATCATCCATATGCAAAAGAATTAAAAAATTTATTAAAAATAATGGAGACACAAATTGGTAAACAATTACACTGGCCACACCCTTACAAACTGACAAGAACATTGACATCATATCTTTTCTATATTAGTTCTATCTGATCTCATCCAAATGCACATCAAGATTTACCAGGACTATAACATACTTGTTGACAATAAATATAGAAATAGCATCATCCATATGCAAAAGAATTAAAAAATTTATTAAAAATAATGGAGACACAAATTGGTAAACAATTACACTGGCCACACCACCACAAAACTAGCCAAGAACATTGACATCATATCTTTTCTATAGTAGTTCTATCTGATCTCATCCAAATGCACATCAAGATTTACCAGGACTGTAACATACTTGTTGACAATAAATATAAATAGCATCATCCATATGCAAAAGAATTAAAAAATTTATTAAAAATAATGGAGACACAAATTGGTAAACAATTACACTGGCCACACCACCACAAAACTGACAAGAACATTGACATCATATCTTTTCTATATGGATTCTATCTGATCTCATCCAAATGCACATCAAGATTTACCAGGACTGTAACATACTTGTTGAGCAATAAATATAGAATAGCATCATCCATATACCCAAAGAATTAAAAAATTTATTAAAAATAATGGAGACACAAATTGGTAAACAATTACACTGGCCACACCACCACAAAACTGACAAGAACATTGACATCATATCTTTTCTATATTAGTTCTATCTGATCTCATCCAAATGCACATCAAGATTTACAGGACTGTAACATACTTGTTGACAATAAATACAGAATAGCATCATCCATATGCAAAAGAAGATTAAAAATAATGGAGACATTACCAAAAAGAAAGAGAAATCCTACACTTAATTACATCAATTATGAATACAGTAGCAATGTGCTTACTGTGTCCAGAACTTAGCATACACTAACTATATACATAAAATTTACACATTTATTTACAAGTAAAACAAAATTCATTTTTGATAATGACTCAGAGTACAGCTGAAAGCGCTTGAAAATACAAAACTTTTGGATAAGTCTTAGATAATTTGAGTTATATATAATATATTAGTTATATTTTTTTTTACTTTTTTTTTTTTTTTAATAGCCATACAATAGGTAAATTCTTTCACATTTTCAGATGGGCTCATCTACGGTTCGCCTCTAAATGGAAAGTGGCTCTGACTGTTGCCAATCAGAAACATTTGCAAGGTTTCGTACTGGGCCCAAATGTAATTTTCCCAGTGTCTGAAAGTGCTTATCGAGGGTGGACCAGAAACTGATCATCTCTGGTCGGGTCGGCGAGGTGAGGTGGGTATGATGTTGAAAGACCCGAAACCCCCTAGTGATACTCACGATGACATCACTGACGACACCTACTCGTGCCCCCACTATGATGCCTATGTTTGAAATTATTAATTATATAATTTGAGTTACGAAAAGAAAAATATCATAAGAGCACAAGAAAAATAACATAATGATAATACTTTGTAATTTTTAATGAAATATAAATATATATATATATATATATATTAAAAAAGGATTAATTCAAAGATGTTGAATGGCCATTTCGATATGAAGATCCCCACGGGGGACGACACATCACCTCAGCAACAGAAAAAACCTTTCAGAAACTGGAGAAAAATTAGTCTACTTTTCCTTTTTAAATAGATTGCAAAGAAATTAAAAAATAAATAAATAATAAAATAAAATAAAAATAAAAATAAAGGGAAAGAAAAAGAAAAAGAAAAAGATAGAATAAAATCAAATAAATAAAAAAAGAAAAAAAATTGACATCGTCTGGGTTTGCAAAAAAAGGGAGAATGTAACTAAAAATTAACAGACAGCCGTGTTAAATCGACCTAAGTTTAAGCAACACGGAAGAAAGGTGGTAAGAGAGATAAAAGGAGGAAGGGAGGGAAAAAGAAAGAAACTAAAGAAAAAAACTTTTTTAAATATATATATAATATATATATATATATATATATATATATATATAGTCTTAGTGAAAAGAGTTTGTTACTTTAACTGAGCTGGTTCATGCAGACTTCGAAGTTTTGTGAGGATACCGTTTTGATGTTATCACTCATTTTGGCTAGGTTTTTTTCTGAAGAAAAACTCTCAGCCCAATGAGTGACAGCATCTTATATATATGTATGACAGAGGTAAATAGTTTGGACATTCGATGGTTTGTTGTTTATTACTGATATCTTTGTGTCATCAATACGCTTTTTTGCAGTATCTAGATGGGTGACTAGAATTTGAAGAACTGAGCTATCTTTCCTGTAATGTTTGTAATATTTTCTCATCACTCAGTTAAATGCCATATGTGATACATGCTTTGGCAATCATGTCTCAAACGTGACATGACTGATTGGGCAGAAGGTTTTCCCACAGTAGGTTGCTATTATTCTGTGGTCAACTGGTTTCCAGCCAAAACTATAGATCCCAATCTATTCTTGTTATTTATAAAGTTAACTCTATCTTGGCATTTGGGGTTAAAGTTACATTTCAAATTTAAATAAAAGTGTATCACATACTTGATATCATGTATGAAATATTTTCATAGAGCTTGACAATGGTGGAAGCGTGCATATATTAAATATTTTATATGTAATGTAAAATGTATGTAATAATATGCATATTCACAATATTTTATGTACATTTTAATTATTTGATACAAATTTTTACATATCCAACTATATACTATAACACACAGAAAAAGAAATGAATAAATTTAAAAATTTAAGCATCTCTTGGAGCATGTGTAGCACCATCAATATAAACACAACTTTAGTCTGATGATGTCCTAAAGGATGAAACATGTTACACAAAAAATATTTTCTCTTTCGTCATTAATTTTTCCTAAAATAAATTTGAAAAGGCCATCTAATTTAGTGAAAGATATTTTGTTTAACGGGGATTTGTTTTGTTTTTATTTCTAAAATAACAACTGAGTATCTTAATGTTTTCCATTTATTGGCAAACTTGGAATTTCATGCTTTTAAAAAAAAAAATTAAATGTTAAAAGGATGTTTTTTTCCTTTGACACTGCTATTATTTTAACTACCTTTGCCCCTCAGCAATGTTTGATTTAAAAAGATATGATTACAATTCTAATAAAACCTAACCATATGATAAATGTAAATTTATAGGTTTTTTTTTAGAATTTATAGCAAAAATATTAAAAACTATTTATTAGACTGTTTGTTTACAAGAATTATTTTATGTTTTCAACATTGTAAAAACTAATACAATTAAAACTAATGCAATACAATTTAAATTCCTGGAGGATGTAATCATCAGGAAAGAAAGTATATGGAAGGGAGTTCCACAGGCGGGAACTGCAAGAAAAGAAGCTGATGAAGTAGAATTGCTGGCTGTATTTGGTTGATCTAACTGTGAATGGGTGGGACCTTGTTGCTAGTTTGGTTGCACGAATAAATTCTTTGGGCAGCGGCACCAGTGACTTAAGTTTGTAGGAGCAGAAGCCACATTTATTTACTATTTTATAAATTTTTAATCACTTGGTAATTAGTTGATGTTTTTCAAACCATTTCAATAAACAATAAATATATAAATAACAATCTAATATATAGTGCTTATTATTTTTGTAGTAAATTCTCAAGAACCAAATAAGTATAAATTAATTTTGATCATATGTTTAGTTTTTATTCCACTTCTAATAATTGCTTTTAAAACAGTAAACATTGCCGAGGAGTGAGGTCAGTTAAAATAATAGTAGTGTCAAGGGAAAAATTGTCCTTTTCACACTTTCTTTGAGGCACGAAGATCCAAGTTTGCTATATTTTGTATACTTTATGCAAGACTTAATGGTAAGTCAAAGTAAAGAGTTACTCTATAGTGTTGTACAAGATCAAAGAGGCTCATCCCTTGTTTCCTGTTTAGGATGTGGTTTCCGGCTTTCTCTTTTCCAACCTTTTCACTCTTACGTAGCCCCCTGCACATCAGTGGCGTTACCGCCTTGCTTGGGGTGATATGATTTAAAAAAAAAAAACCCTTAAGTGGTCCTTGATATAGGGTGTAAACACTGCATGAGTTAAATATTATTTAACATCAGAATTTATACAAATAAAATGCATATATTTACTATCTTGCTTTACAAAGTTTCTTGAGCAATGATCTGATAAGGAATTGTACTTAATAAAAAGAATAACAATAATAATAATGAGGATAAAATAAAAACAAAACTTCAATACTAATTAAAGTATTTACATTATTCAGACTAATGTCCTCATCTTTGTTGCCATTTGTATGACGTTTTGGCTGTTGTATGCTCTGGCCTTCTTCAGGTGCTAGGAATTTTGAACCAAACCTTTATTACAATCACTGGGGTATATGGTCTTCATTCCTTGCATAGTAGTGCCTCTTTTTGGAGTCATGAGTTATCTTCCTCTGACCCTGTAAGTTACTTGTTCACCACTGTTGTAGCCTGGGATTGAACTCTTTTGGGTCAAGTCACAGGAACTAATCGTCTATATCCACTGGGCAATGTGTTCTTAATTCCTAGCACCTGAAGAAGGCCAGAGCATACAACAGCTGAAACATCATACAAATCGCAACAAAGATGAGGACATTTGTCCGAATAATGTAAATACTAATTCATCACAGAAATACAGACCAACACTAATCAAAGTGTTGATAAACCGAAATAAATTGAAAGAAATAAGAGTTTCATTTACATTTGTATAAAATATTTTTTTCTGTCTTCTATTTTTCTAAATTCATTATTTTTACTGGTTTCATTTAGAATCCTTTGCAAGTGTTGACTGCTAATATGTGACATACATCATTAATTTTGTTAACACCTCACATATGTATGTATATGGATATATAATTACAAATATACATGCCAAGAGATATACGCACACTGATACAAATATGTACATGTATATTAATAAGAGATCAATAAAAAAATCAATAATGTTTTCATTCAGTTGGTTGATTGTATTGATAAAATTCAGATTAGGAAAGTGTATTTCAAGAATGCCTGGAATTCTTTTAAATGGTGGTGTGACTGGACAATAGTTGATTCCTGAAATATAACTTGCCCATAGAGTTATTAAATAGACATTGATTGAAATATATAAAACTTTGTAATATATACTCTTTCTCTCATGAACTGGTGATAATTTATGTAGATGTTAACTTACTGTATTGGATGATATATGAAACCACCTTGCATCTCTCCCATTTACATATAATGTTTCAGTATTAAAGAATTAGGCATGGTACATGTATTGTTAGTTTATAGAAAATTGACTTAGATGACTCAAAAATATCTCTTGGCTCTCATATTAAAAACTTGAGCTATTTTCAGGGATTAAATGGTAAAAGGATAGCTGTTTCCTTATAGGAAACATTTGCATCCATTGACCAAACAGTTCTTGGTTGAAATTTATAAAGATTTTTGCTTAAAACTGTTTTTCAGGAAAACAGACTTCTCAAGTTTAATGTTATCGCTCTTTCTTATATTAGTGAAAGTTTCCTTTTAAACATTTTCTTTAAGCTAGTGTAGAAAGTCAACATCTTGTTTATATCAATATTTTTCCCTTCAAGTTAGAGTTGTTATCCATTTTCATTATTGTTGCTAATGGAAATTTTAAAGTGATGTGGCTTTTATCATTTGGCTAGGCTCTTTGTTTATGATATTGTCTAAGTATTAAGAAACAGGAAAATTTTACCAGAAACAAAGAAAAGAGTATTAAACTGTTATATAACATCACCAGTGATGGATCTATTATGAATTGAATGAAGTTTAATCTTCAGAGACAATTAATCCCAGAGGGGCCCCAAAAGCAACCTTTTCTAATCAGTTAATTAAATTTTTCAACAAAATCAATGTTTATTGTGTAAGTTAATATCTTTATAATGAAAGACTTATAAGCCAATGGGTTGAAGTAGCTAATGTTGGCCTTGGAATGCTGTGGTGCAGTAGATATCAGCTCAGAACGACAAATTGGGGAGCCAAGTTCGAATTCCAGTTGAATTCCTTGCATTCACTGATTTGCAAACACCCTTGGGAAAGGTATTAATCTGTCCTTCCATTCACTTATGGGTTAAATAACAGGACAGATTGGGTTCTATAGCCTTGGCTGGCAACCAATCTACCACAGAAAGCAATGGCAACCTACTGTGGGATAATCTTCTGTCCAGCCAATCATGTCTCTTTCAAGACATGATCACCCAAGTGTACATCATGTATAGCACTTAACTGACTGACCCATTTCATATGGCCTAAAAATTTAGCTTTGACTTGTTAAATTTAAAAAATTTTTTGAGTGCTTGCCTGCCCAGAACCTTCAACTGTATGGGTTCATTGAGCTTGCCATACTAGTTATGAAGGGGTTCCGTATTTGTTATTTCCTACTCCCCACACACAAATTGTATATATGAAACTAGTTACATTTTTACAAAGTCTTTGAGGCATTATGGTGCTTGCAGAAAGAATGTGATGTTTTGGTGCAAGGAATTTTGTGTAGTTTGCTTGGGTCAACGAATGAGGCTTGTTATCTCAAGACAGATGAAACAAGCCTTCATCAATCCCTATTTTTGGCTTTGTGCCACATTTTTTGTATTTTTTTTTTTGTATTTTGTTTTCTTTTTTTTTTGACAAAATATATATTATGGCCCCAAAATGTAGGTCTGCCTCTCAATATCAGTTCTTCTATGTGGTAGTGAATGCTGGGCAATGTCCTTATAGATAAAGAAAAGGCTTAAAACAACAGAACTGTGGTTCTACAGAAGGATGCTGAAAATATCATGTACTGAACATGTGAATAATGAGGAGGTTTTAGAGAAAATAGAAACAGAAAGGAAGCTTATACTTAAAATAAGGAAGAGATAGTTGAAGTTTCTGGGGCTCATAATGAGGAAAGAAAGCTCAGAAAATTTGATACTCACAAAACCTACTGAAGTCAAGATGGCAAGAAGAAAACAATTAAGTAAATGGATGGTGAAATGAGGTTTAAAATAGGTAAAAAAAAAAAAAATTATTAAGAGCTACAAAGTAGAAGAAATCGTTGAGCCATGATCGCTAATATCTTGAAGAGACACAAAACAAAGAAGTATCAGTCCTATAGAATTTATATGCCTTCAAATATGGTAGCTTAGTTTGGCATTGGGCCAAAATTATTGGAGCATTCAATGACTAAACTTTAATTCATGACGATCAGCTTTTGTAATAATTTGGGAAAATCACTTAGTTTTATTTGCTAGACATGTAGTATTATGCTCAGATTAGTAAGCTAAAATCTGAATCAATATATATATATATATATGTATATATAATTAGTTAATTAGTTTTTGGTCATAATTAAATTAGACATTAGTACACAATTTTAGTAAAAAGTGGATGTGCGTTGTGGTGCAGTAGATATCAGCACGGAAAGAGAAATCAAGGAGCCGAGTTCAAATTTCAGTTGAATGCCTTGCATTCACTTACATGCTAATATCCTTAAGCTTTCCATCCTCTATCAGAACATTGATTAAAATCGGACCACTCTTTCTATAACCCGATTTTTTCGATTATCGATATTTATCAGGGGTACCTCAACACAAAACCTAGCTAAGAACACTCGCAGATGCTTATAGTACAACTGTGTAAATTTTCAAGAAAATCGGTTCAGCCTTTTTGGAGTCTATAGGTAATGGACACACACACACACAAAGTTCCATTTATAAATAAGTTTAGATAGATTTAGATTATATATATATACATACATACATACACAGAGTTTCTACAGAAAACCTTTTAAAAACTATCGACAACCCTAATTGTCCCAAACAACTAGCTCAAAACTATCAGATCTCTTCATAATATAACATTTGTTATATTGTGGAGGAAAAAAAAACTCCCTCAAAAAATAAAGTTACAATTCATTTTTTTATTTCTGGCCTCACTGACACACAGACAAGTTTGAAAATTCCAGTTTTTTTTAATCTTTCCCATCATGCTTCCATTTGGTCAAAAGGCTGACTAATATACAATAAAAATTATTAGTCTTATTATCAATATTATTATTTTTGTTATATTTTCTCTTGAATTTCTTTTACCAGCATATATCTACAAGAAGCATATGTGGACTTTCTTTACTTTACATATATATATATATATATATATATATATATACACACATTCATACAAACACCCAAATATACATTCTATTACCAAATACCCATATATATAAATTGTTATTCTTATTGTTCTTGGAATCAGTTCCCATTTTTTTTCCAGGCTGGTTTTCTATTTTGGATTATCTAGTCTGTCTGTGTTCCCTCTGGTTTTTTTTTCTTGTTTGCTTTTTGCCTGCTTAGGTTTGGTTTATGTGGATCATGTTTATTCTGGTCATAACCTCTATGAAAGTGGTTTTGTCCTGAAGAATTTAGTGATAATCTTGGAGTGACTTTTAAAATAGAAGAAAACAAACTTTAGCTATTCCCTGAAAGACAACCAAATACCAAATCCACAGCTATCTAAAAAATTGGTCTCTTCAGTCTTGAAATGTGTTCCCAGAGTTCAAAAGTATTTTTGTGTCCTTGTGAGTAATGAATTTCTTTCTTTTCTACAGACCCTTTTCTACAAACAAAACATTACTAGTCTCTCTCTACTCTCTTGCAATTTTCATGGTAGATGTTCAGACAAGCTAGATTCCTTACTTCCACCAGTTCAAACCATGACAGCTAGAAACTACAATATCACATCCACAGAGTTGACACATCCTAACTCTCTTTATATTCCATGAGTAAGGACAAAGTTCCACACAGGCAGCTTGTTTCAAACTTTGCTGAACAGATTCCAAAAAGGAGGTGACCACTTGGGAATACCAGGTGCTGTAATTGTTTAGTGATGGATGTGCATTGTGGTGCAGTGGATGTCAGCTCGGAAAGAGAAATTGGTAAGCCGAGTTTGAATTCCAGTTAAATACCCTGCATTCACTTTAGCACTGGTACCCTTGGGAAAGGTATTAATCCATCCCTTCCCTCCAGTTATGGGTTAAATAACAAGGGTGGGACTTGGGGACCCTGCCCTTAGCTCATGTACAGTTTGCCTCTAAATGGAAAGTGGCTCTGACTGTCGCCAATGAGAAACATTTGCAAGGCTTTGTACTGGGCCTAAACGTCATTTTCCAGTGTCTGAAAGTGCTTATTGAGGGTGGGCCAGAAACTGATCATCTCTGGTCGGGTCTGCGCGGTGAGGAGGGTATGATGTTGAAAGACCCGAAACCCCCTAGTGATCCTCGCAATGACATCACTGATGACACGCTCAAGTGCCCCCATTACTGTGTGTATGTTTGAGAAAGATACTCGAAAAGAAAAAAGTATTATTAGACACAAAACTGATATAAAAACAACAATAAATTGTTGAAAGAAAAAGGTATTACCAGCAATAAATAAATAAAATTTAGTTGGCAATAAATGACCCGCCGAGGTTGATATGCCATAAAAACAAAACAACCAACCAACATTCTAATCACACACTTTATTCAGTAAACCTCTACCTTGTGTCACACAATCTAGGAGGCACCAGTGATTTAAGTTCGTCAGAGCAGAAGCCATGAAAGTATTTATAGAAGAGGCACAGGGAAGCCACGTCACGCCAGTGAGAGAGTGACGGCAGGCGGTCAGCCAAGTCGGTATCAATCACATTACAGATTCTTCGCTGTATTTTGTCAAGAACCCCGAGGAGAATAGCAGGGGCACCCGACCAGATGTGGCAGCAGTACTCAATACACGGGTGGATGGTAGATTTATATAAGTGCAGGATAGATTCAGATGGAAAGAATTTCTAGGCCCTGCACAGAGAGCCGACTTTCATAGCAGCGGATTTAGCAATGGATTCAAGGTAGTCATTCCACTTGAGGACCACTGAGAGTGTCAGGCCAAGCAGGCATAGTGTTTTACTCTCTGGTAGGCAAGCCGGTTCCATGCTAATGGGAGGGAGGTTTGGGTGTCTGTGGTGGTTAAGTGACAGCAACTTCATTTTGGAAGAATTGAATTTTACGAGCCATTTCTTACCTCAATCCACCACGGATTGGAGGTACTTTTCAAGCTCGGCAGCGACGTTTGCCTTGTCACCAACACCAGATTTTTGATCGAGGCGAGAGTAAACTGTGGTATCGTCAGCGTACATGCCTACTTGTGATCTTATGGCATCAGGGAGATCATTGATGTAGATTAGAAAGAGCGTAGGACCTAGGATAAAGCCTTGGGGGCCACCCACGTTTGTAGGGTAGTTCTGGGAGGCATGTCCATTTAATACCACCTTCAGTGTGCGGTTACAGAGGAATGACTGGATTAAGTCCAACAAAACTCCAGTTATGCCATAGCTTTGCAGTTTCTGTAGAAGGCTGGCATGCCATACTCTGTCAAACGCTTTAGAGATATCCAAGGCAACAGTTTGGGCTTCACCATTCTTGTCGAGAGCCTGTTATATATACTTGGTGATGGTCGTTAGCATATCAGCAGTAGACCTGGTGAAGCAGAAGCCATACTGTTTGTCCGAGAGGAGCCCGTGGGCTGTGAGATGCTGAATGACCTCAGCATTGATAATGGCTTTGAACACTTTGCCGAAGATCGGAAGAAGGCTGATAGGGCGGTAATTTGGGAAGTCTGAGGGTTCACCAGTGTTCTTGAATGTTGAAACCACAGAAGAAAACTTCCAACAGGCAGGAAAGCAGGAGGAAGATAGGCAGTGGTTGTAGAGCTTAGAAAGGATAGAGGAGAGTTCAGGGGCACAATTCTTCAAGACTATGATTGGGATTCCATCCCCACCACTCGCTTTGTGAGGGTCCAGTTTTGAGATTATGCTAGAAATCAACGAGGGCGTGAGGTGGACGTCATTCAATTGGGCCTCACTTCTAGATGGAAAATCGGGTGTATGGATTCCAGATGAATCCAGACTTGAATTGGTCAAGAATCTACGGGCAAAGCATTCAGCCTTGTTCGATGAGGAGGTGAGGACCTCAAACTCGTTGATTAGTTGGGGTATTGAGGACTTACTCTTGTTAAGCACACTTTTACAGAGGCACCAGTAGTCTTTGGTACTGAACTTAGAGGATGCTATGCGCTGCTTCATTCTGGCAGCAAACAGCATCTTAGCTTTTTTAAGTATCTTTTTACACTTATTATGAGCTGAGGCGAAAAGGCACCTGTTTTGGTCTGATGCATGGCTACAATAAAGCCGGAAGAAGTGATTCTGGTGGGCAATGGCGGCTGAGCAAGTGGGCGAGAACCAGTGAGATGAATGGGATTTAAGCTGAAATTTCCTGGCAGGGATGAAAGCATCGATGCCAGCCTTAACCCAGGAGGAGACCTCTGATGCACAGTCTTCGATGGGAAGACTAAAAACATTGTTCCAAGGGATGTCGCAGAGGAAGTCACGGAACAAATCCCAGTCTACTCTTTGATAGCAGTAGGATATTCTGTTGGTCTGGGTTTCTTGGGTAGGGGTGGAGTGGAACGAGATGTTGCCAGAAACTACGGCATGGTCAGAATTTCCGAGAGGGCAGAGCTGTCTGGTGGTGCAAGAATTTGGGGTGGAAGTGAAGCAAAAGTCTAGTAGTGAGTCCCTTCCATTAGGGCTATTGGAGAAACGCGTGGAGAAGTCTACCACTTGTGTAAGGGATTGGGAGATTGAAAAATTAATGGTATGAACACCAGCAGGGTCGGTTACAGAGTTTTCCAGCCACTTTCCAGTCACCAAACATGAAAATATGGGCAGATGGGTGAGAAGAAATGGCCTTGTTGATATTGTCAGAGATGCTGTCAAGTACTGAACAGTCAGAGGAGGAGAGGGAGCGGTAGAGGAAGAAGAGATAGCTAACAGAGCTTAGAAGTGAGAGATGGAAGCACATGAAAGACTGGTCCAGGGATTCAACAGATGTTACTCTAGCTAGGAGGAGGTGTTTGCTGACATATACACCAAGCCCATGCATATGGACGTTGGAGTCCTTCCTGAAGAGGGGAAGGTAACCAGGAACATAGAACTCAGAGGAGGGGATAGACGGGTCAAGGTTAGTTTCACATAGGGCTAAGATATCAGGTGAGTTAGTTTGGAGGAATGATTCTACGTTATGAAAGTTAGTGCGGATACCGCGTATATTAGTGAAAGAGACACAGACAGGTTTGGGTGTTTTCCAAGTAGCTGGTTTGAATTTGGTATTTTCTTCGTTTTTTTTCATGGTGTTTTGGTTGAGGAGAGAGGTCTAGAGTAGAATCAGTTGGTCACTATTTGCTGCATGTGAGGAATGGAGACTGGTGCAGCCTGCAACATAATGTGGCCTCAGGGTTGCCCACCAGAGGTTCATGAAGGGATGCCCATCCATGTGCGATATGGCACTACAGGAACCCCGATATTATTCAACTGTTGATCAGAGCAGCCTCTCAAGATGCTACGCAAGAGTTTGGGCTCCTAATTACCAATCAGAAGCAGCAACCAGGAAACTGCCAACCCGGTACCCTCAGAATGGAGAGACATTGCCACCATACTCATGAACAGCAAAGAGCTTCCAACTAACACTAAGACCGAAGGAGGAGGTAGAAGGACCTGGAACCCCTTCCTAAACAAGAAACAAGGTGACCACCTCTACTACTGTTCAATAGAAGCGGGTGGAGTGTGAAACCGGGCGATAGTAGGTACTATCTACTCCAATTTGAAAAAAAAAAAAGTGGGGGGGGAGGAGGAATAAAGAATTCAACATGGGGCTTAAAAAGTTCAAAGAAAAGTACAAAAACACTCGTTCAAATGACCATAGAATTAAGCAAAAAATAATAAAAAAAATAAATACATAATCATAACTTACTTTTGCGAGTTTCAAAAAAAAAAAAAAAAAGTAAATCTTTCCAAACCGAGCTCACCCCACACACATGTTTCAATGCCATTTGAAAAAATAAAGTTATTTTTCCATTTTGGTCACAGGTAAATGAGTGGGGAATGTAGCGGAAGTTCTAACTAGCCGAGATAGCTTAGTAAAAATAAAGAAAAAGAAAAAAAAAAGGAATAAAGAATTCAACATGGGGCTTAAAATGTCCAAAGAAATTTCTTTGAAAAAAGTACAAAAACACTCGTTCAAATGACCGTAGAATTAAGCAAAAAATAATTTTTAAAAAATAAATACAGAATCATAATTTACTTTAGTGAGTTTCAAAAAAAAAAATAAATAAATAAATCTTTCCAAACTGAGCTCACCCAACACACATGTTTCAATGCCATATAAATATTTCAATAGTTAAACATTTTTTTAGATATACTTAAAACTTTTCTTCAAAACAACATCTAAAAGTATTATTATAGTTAGGTTTACGTTCAAAAATATTCAAAATCTATTGCATTCTGCATCACGCGACGGACGTTTCTAGTTTTAAAATCATTTGTTTCTGACGAAAGGTCGAGGCCAGTCTGAAATATCAAATATATATATATATATAATAAAAATAAATAAATACTGTCAAAAAACATTTTTAACTTACAACTTAGTAGTTTTTTCTATACATATTAAGAGAGTATACGTGGATTATCATTATGCTATATATATATATATATATATATACGCACACACAATAATATGAAGAAAGGACAATAAGAAATTTAGTGTTCATTGACATTTATTTTTAATTTTACAGTGCTCAATACAAAAGTAGAGCTAAATATGATTTTAATATAATTTAACATTTTTGTGACACAGAATTTCCCATGTTTTAGAATCATATTTTTTTTTATTATGACTCCATCTTCAAGTAATCATTTTTGTGGTGACCAACAATAAAAAAAATTATCACTTGAAGATAGAGACATAGTAAAGATATGATTCTAAAATATGGAAAATTCTCTATCACAAAAATGTTAAATTGATTATATCATAATAATAGCATATGTTTTTTTGCCAAAAACACGGAAGAAAGCATGTCAGGTTTAGAGTCTGCAGGAAAGAGTAAAATTTCTAAGATTGGTCTGAATCCCTTATGAAGTTTCATCTACATAAATATTGAAATGTCTGTTATTCTTTGAATTTTAATCTTTCGATTCTTTTATACCTTCATTATCTGTAGCTTATCATTGATGTTTTCACTTTATCTTTTGTATTTTATTTGTTTATTTATTCCATGTCCATTGCTATTAATGAAGAAACTTCCCATTTCAGACTTCCAAATTTCCTTAAATTTAGATATGCTTTGCCTATCAATGCTGAGAACCAAGTCCTACCATTCTGATTTTTGAGTTTTTAAGATCTATTTTGACTTAATATAAATCATAACAATATGAATTCTTTTTGTAATTTATTGGCTGTATTAGTTTTTTTTCATATGCCCTCAAACTAATGACTGTGCTTCTGATACTAACTCAAATGAGAGTAGGGGATGTACATGCACCTTCAAGCAACCTTTGTGAACTTCTAATATTGTTTATGCATACATCTTCAATGGGTGTCTGTGTCACTGCCTACCAGTCATCCACGAACCATTCCAAATAGAAAAAAAAGAAATTTACAAACAGTTACCAAACCCAACCTAAAAAAAAAGTAAACCACTTGTATATCATCATCTTTACTCTGTATCATTGTCAGGATGAAGGGTCAGTAATCTCAATCGTATATCAGAGAGGATTAACAATATCCTCACTGAATTACCCTCAACCAACATTCACGTATGTGGTAGCTCTAAGGTTCACCACAGAGTGGTTAGTCCACTCTAACAAAACCAATAAGGAAGGCAGATATTGCAGGGACTTCTCCATTACTTATTATCAGATCCAGAACATTGAAGAACCCACCTGAGTCTCACATGGGACAAAACAGCTGGCAAACCTTCTTGACCTTTTATTAACATCCCACCCTGACAAATGCACAGCAAAAGTTTTACCCCTGATTGGTATGTCTGATCATTCTCTGATCAGTGTCCAGATTGACATCGAACCAATGATATCACCTGATTTATCAATTCATAAAATGTTTTTTTTTGCTATGAAAAGGCAGACTAACAAAGTCATCCACAAACTAACCAAAACAAACGTGAAAACAATCAAATTGAAAACAAACAAAACTATCAAACCCAAACTCAGAAAAAAAAAGAGTAGACCCAATGTATAACATCTCTTAAACCAAGGTAAGCGGTCTACATTCCAACTTTAAATGAAAAAATTAAAATCCATCGTCTTCATGCTAAATCTGACCACCTGTTCCTGATATGACCAAAATCTGACCACCTTTATTGCCATGGTCATGGGCTCAGTGCCTACCTTAAGGGTGGGTTTTCCTGCCACAGGCACCTTAACTTCCTGTTTCTGCATGTCACTGATCTATAATAGTGGTGATATCGAGCAAAAGCGATGGACCGGTGCTTTCACAACCAAAAAGCAAATGACCAAAAGTCGCCGCTGGTTCCGCGCAGATATTCTAGTTGAAAACTAAAAGTTAATTAAATATTAAATTTCCAGTTTGCGAGCCTACGCAAATTTCATTTATCAGCCAATGAAAAGCCCAGAACCAAATACAAGTGTGAAATCCCAAATGAGCTGCTGTGATCCAAAAAGAAGATATAAAAAGCGGATACAGAAAGCATCGTGGGTAGACCAACTCGAGGAGAAGAGAGTAATCAACATCTCCTTGACTGAAGTCAAGTGGCTTACTATGTTCACCTCCCTTACCTCTTTCCTTCTTCCCTACCTCAAAAACTACTTACTGACCTAAGGAGCGAATACATCAAAGACATACCTTACTTACACACTCCCAAATTCCTAAGCATTAATTCTCTTTCAGCATTTTATTGCCATGAACATTTTAACCTCCGTTGGACCTATACTTCATGTATTACTTCAATTGTAAAAACATTAATTGATATGTGTATATGTAAAATGTTATCTTTCAAGTCAATTTGCTTTTCTTGATTTATAACCTTTCTTTATGACTTATAGTGGGCTATCTACAACAAGGCCTAATTCCGTTAACCTGCAACAGTATACAACTATCCTTCACTAGAACAGACTCTCCACTACAAACAGAAAAGAATAGATAAGCAACCCACTATAGTACCATATTCATCTTTGTTCTCTATCATTTTTAGAATGAATGGTCAGTAATCTTTTATCAAATATAGAGAAGAATCAACAATATCCTCACTGAATACCCCTCAGCCAATTTTCACATATGTGATGACTTCAGTGTTCACCACAAAGTTTGTTTACACCACACGAACAAAACTGATGAAGAAGACAGATATTGTAGAGACTTTGAAGATCACTTAACTACCAGATACAATGGGACAGCAGGTAAACCTTCTTGACTTTTTTCAAACATTCTGTGCTGGCAATGGTTCGGTAAAATTTTTACCACCCATTGGCACATTTGATTATTTCAGAATCAGTGTCCAGATTGGCACCAATTCAATTACATCCTCCAATTTACTATTCCTTAGAATATTTTTTTGACTATGCGAAGGTAAACTGGGACAGCTTTTAGTCCTATATGACAGAAGCTCTTCTCCCAAACTTCTTCAAACATGCTACTCCCAAAACTGCTGCCAAAATCTCTGAATAGATCCTTTCTGGAATGGAGTGTATTATGCCCTCCAAAAAATTTCAACAAAATTCAAACTGTCAAACCTTGGTTCACTCCTAAATACACTGCAGCCATAACCAACCAGAACTACTACTGCAATATCTATTGCAAGGAATGGTTTAGTCTGACTTTTAATTCTTCCAGAACCACCTGCAATCATTGTAAAAGAGTTCTGGAAAATGCAAAGTGCAGCTATGGGTGAACTGTCTAGGTCAAGGTTGAAATGAAACAGATTAAATCTCATGAATTCTGGAAAATCACCAACCAAATTATGAACAGAAGCAAAGTGGCTGTGCTCACTCTTATAAATAATCCTAAAGTCATATTCTCCTTGACAGACAAGGCAAAGTTGTTCACCTTGACCTTTGCCTCAGACTCAACATTAGATTACAAAGGTCATCTCCTCCCCAACTTTCCATTTCTCACTGAGCACAAACTCAGTAACATACTCATTTCAGTAAAAGAAGTCTTTAAACTTAAAAAAAGCCTCGACCTCAAATGGACAACTTTTTTCTTCCCTCATATCAATATCAACTACCTTTTAATGTAACCCTTTATCATGAGTGGTCATGAGGCCTTGCACAGAGTAAACCATGGAATAAAAACAAAAAGAAAAAAGTTATCTATTTTATGAAATTCATTATGAAATGGATTAAATCTGGCATATTTTTAATTTGTTTGTTTAAATATTACTTTTAATAGATACTTGTATTTGAGTAGATAGTGTGTTGTTTATAACTAAACAGTATATTTATTTACATCTACTGACCTGAATAATTGAGAAATCTTGTAAGGAAAATATGCATCTTCTGGCAGGATTCAAACCTTCATCTCCTACGTCAAGTTATCTAAGAGACACATCAAATCCACTGACTGTTTCCCCTAGAGGACACAGGTTCAAATCATGCCAGAGGACGCAAATTTTTCTATGAAAAAAAATAATGTTTAAACAAATAAATTAAAAATATATATAACATTCACAGCATAGATTAAAAATTTGAGGCTATCATCTGTATTTATTAATTGATAAGTTTCATGCTTTCTTTGGTTTAATTAACTCCTAGTAAGCTAGGATGCTAAAACTATTTACCTCTTTACTGCATGGTAACTAATTTGTTTTTTTTTAAAGAAGTGGAATACCTCAAATTTAAGATTCCCACCCCTAATATTACGATAAGCCAGCAAGATAAATTCAGTAAAATAAGCTAAGATTTTATAGAAACCTTCTGTACTAATGGGTTAATTTTATTATTATTTTTGAATATATGATGAAAGTCATCAGTAAATCTAAGTTCAATTAATCTGAAGGGAGTTGGTAAATTCATTTTGAATGAGACATGTAACCTTCAATTCTTCTGTGGTTCTTTGAAATCTTTTAAGGTGACCCAAACATTTGAGTCATCAGTAAATCTAAGTTCAATTAATCTGAAGGGAGTTGGTAAATTCATTTTGAATGAGACATGTAACCTTCAATTCTTCTGTGGTTCTTTGAAATCTTTTAAGGTGACCCAAACATTTGAGTCATCAGTAAATCTAAGTTCAATTAATCTGAAGGGAGTTGGTAAATTCATTTTGAATGAGACATGTAACCTTCAATTCTTCTGTGGTTCTTTGAAATCTTTTAAGGTGACCCAAACATTTGAGTCATCAGTAAATCTAAGTTCAATTAATCTGAAGGGAGTTGGTAAATTCATTTTGAATGAGACATGTAACCTTCAATTCTTCTGTGGTTCTTTGAAATCTTTTAAGGTGACCCAAACATTTGAGCTAAAGTGTGTGTCTGTGTGCATGTATATAGGTGATTATTATATGCGTTACTGTTTTGACCAACATTTTGGCTAATATTCCCTCCAGTCTTCTTCAGTTGTGTGTTGTTGCACTCGGTAACCTTCTCAGAATTTTTAATTCACATCACAGAAATAAATTGGGAATGAAAACAATCTAACCTTGAAGACTGGATAAAGAATTCAGTTAAAACTCTGAGGTTACTGAGTACAGTGACAGCTATCTGAAGAGGACCAGAATATACAGCAGTTGAAACATTGTGAGCATGGTGCAAATAGCGAGGCATATAATGATAATTCTTCATCTCAAAAATTCTGAGTAGACCATGAATATGAACCGAAACTTCTTTAGAATACAACCTATGTGATAAATAAAATAAGTTTAAGTTCATTTAATCTTTTTTAAGCTATAAGCTTGATTATATATCCATGTGTGTATTTTTTAACAGATCAAGTCAGGGTAGATAATTTTGCTATTGCTACACATTGGCATCCTCTCTTTGACAAGTACCTCTGCATGGATTATCTGTCTATTGGGTAATGAGCATGATCCTAACTGGGTGCCCTATACAAAAATTGAATATTAAATAAGAAGGGTTAGCATGTTATAAAACCAACCAGTTAAATCAGCATAGAATAAAGCTTAGCAAGGGTAATCAAACTGCTCATTATTACTGAGTAGTGAGTGTGATCCTCACTGGGATTCCTCTTACTAAAATTCAACATTAAATAACCCAATAAGGGTTGGTATGTTATTCAACCAACCAACTTAACTCAGCATGGGCAAACTTAATTAATTAACTATTGTTATTTGAAATTTGCTAACCTCGCAGCACCAGATAACAGCTAAAGCTTCTTTTTCCAGTTGAGCATATCTTTGCTCAGTCATTGTAAAAGATCCTGATGCATAAAACATTGTGTTACGTGTAACAAAAAAAGAAAAAAGTTTTGATTAACCAAAACTCAGAGATAAATCACAAAAAAATATTTAATTTACCAAAACATTAAACAAACAAAAATATTTACAAATATACAGTTTTTGCATTCATAAAAAAAAAACAACAAAAAAAAAAACAACAAAAAAAAAAACAACAGAATTTACTACTGGCAGGTAAAGTGTTACGAAGGGGAAGGAAGGTGTCAAATATCTTTACCCAGTTAAGATAGCTAAGATGTTTAAGTACTCTACTTTTTGGAAATCCTTAAATGTGTATATAAAGAACAATTATTAGTTTGGTTAATGAAAGAGTCAAAAATATCTATTTACCCAAATAGTTCCACGAGGTTCTCTTTCAAGTTTTAGTTCGTCGGCAACTTTTTTTAGAGATTCTTTTGGCTGGATGCACAGATCCACGAATTGGGCCAGAGTTGATAATGTCAACAAATCCTGTTAACAACTGACTACCATCTTCCCAAAACCTATTTTTATAGGGGCTAACACTTAATTTGCATATTCTAGAATCCTTTAGAATTCTCTAGATTTTACTAGAATTTTCTTGGACATTCTAGCATCTTCCAAACTTTCTATTTCTAATTTTCTTATTTTTATGACTACTTCATGAATTAAAACTTTTTTGTAATAACAAGTAGGACTCAAATGAGTCCCTTAATACAGCTTTTTAGACATTATTAATATTATTTTATATATAAATGTGCCCTCATAACACTTCCTCCTTCAAAGTAAAAGTTTTGAAATCATAAGGAAAAACTTTTATGAGACAATATCAGTCTATTTTTTTTATTATTAAGCAATAAATCATAATATCATAATTTTTTTTTTGAAAAGTCATGCTTTAGATAAAGCATCTACAATAACATTTTTCCTTCCTGTAATGTCTTTTATAATAATATCATATTCTTGCAGGAGAAAACTCCATCTTGTAAGTCTTTCAATTTTGTTAAACCTTTTTTTGAAGGAACATTAGTGGATTATGGTCAGTATAAATCAGAACAGGATAAAACAGGAATACTGAGGTAAAAGTCAAAATGCTGTAGCGCTGATAACACCACCAAACATTCTTTTTCAATAATGGAATATTTCTTCTGGTAGGTGTTTAACTTTTTTGAGAAATATCCAATGGCTCTACGACGCCTTCATCATCTTCTTGGATTAAGATGCTACCCATTCCGACATCACTGGCATCGATTTGCAATTTAAATTGGTTTGAAAAAACTGGAGTTGCAAGAGCTGGGCCACCAATGAGAGTTGACTTGATTCTGTTGAAAGCCTCATTACAGGTTTCAAACCACTCGTATTTTACATCCTTTTTCATGAGGTCGGTGAGAAGACTTGCTATTGATGAGAAATTTTTAGAAAATTTTCTGTAGAATCCAGCCATACTGAAAAATCTTATTAGTTGTTTTTTGTTAGTTGGAATAGGATACTTTAAGATAGCATCCACTTTTGCTGTGATAGGCTTAACCTGACCCTGGCCAACAATATGCCCCAAATAATTTACTGTTGCATGATAGAATTCGCTCGTGTTTAGGTTCGCACATAGGTTTGCTTCTTCGAGCTTTAGAAAAAATTGCTTGATGGTGCGTACATCCCAAGTCATGCTGTACACAATTACATCATCTATATAAACCTCACGTCCCTGAATTTTGTGTAGAAGGGAATGCATTATCCTTTGAAATGTTGCCAAGGCATTTATCATCCTGAACGGCCTAACCTTATGTTGGTATAAAACATCTGGAGTTACAAATGCTGAAATTTCTTTGGCATTGTCAGTTAGGGGCACTTGTCAATAACCTTTCATTAAATCAAATTTACTGTCATATTTTGCTTTGACGATGTTGTCAATACAGTCATAAATTCTAGGAATTCAAAAGGTGTCACTTTTGGTTACTGCATTTACTTTTCAAAAGTCTGTTACAAATCATTAGTTTCCATCAACTTTTGGTATAAGAATACAAGGAGAACTCCACTGACTGTTGCTTGGTTCAATGATGTCATTATCCAGCATGTATTTAATATCTGTTCTCAAATGTTGAAGCTTGATTTGATTTACCCAGTAAAAATGTTGTTTGATGGGTTTTTCATCTCTAACTAAAACATCATGTACTGCAACCGTTGTTTTTCTAGGAACATCAGGAAAAAGGTTTTTGAAATCATTGACCAAACTATGAATTTCTTTTCTTTTCTCATTTGATAAATTATCAAATTTTACATTCAAATTAGATAGGGTTTTTGAGTTTTCTAAATGACTACTCTGACCCATGTCCTTCTTCCTAATAACTGTATCTTCATTATTGTCTAAATCATCTTCAAATTGATTTGTATTATTTATGTTTATTAAGGTTGAAACTGGTTTAATATTAGTTACATAATTTCTGTTGATATAACTTTTTAATGTTAATGTGGCAAATTCTTTTCTTTTTCCTTCGATCTGGTGTGCAGATGATATAATTTACATCATTAATTTTCCTTTCTATCTCATAAGGACCAAAATATCTTGCTTGTAGAGGATAATTAGGAATTGGCAAAAATGCTAAAACTTTGTCACCACTTTCAAATTTATGATCTTTACTATTTTTATCGTATCTAGACTTCATTTTAATTTGGGAGTTTTTTAAATTTTCTTGTGCTATTTTGAAAGCATTGTATAATATCTCTTTAAAATTTGACACATAGTCTAAAAGATGCATCTCATTTTGTTCAGTCAACCATTTTTCTTTTAGAAGTCTTAGAGGACCCCTAACCGTATGTTCAAAAACCAATTGAAAAGGACTAAACCCAAGAGTGTCTTGAACAGATTCTCTAGCAGCAAACAAAACAAAATGAACTCCTTCATCCCAATCCTTTTTATATTGATAATATTTTCTGATCATAGATTTTACTGTTTGATGAAAACGCTCAAGAGCTCCCTGTGATTCGGGGTAATAAACACTGGATTTGTATTGCTTAGTAGCCACTTCCCTCATTACTTTTTGAAATAAACAAGACATAAAATTCAAACCTTGGTCTGACTGAACAGCCGAAGGAATCCCAACTAAACAGAAAAACTTAGTTAAAGCCTTAACAAGAGTCTTAGCCTTAATATTTCTTAGAGGGATAGCTTCTGGAAAGCGAGTTGACGTACACATAAGTGTCAATAAATATTGGTTTCCTATTTTTGTTTTTGGAAGAGGACCAACACAATCAACTAGTACTCTACTGAAAAGTTCTTCAAATGCTGGAATAGGTTTCAGAGGGGTAGACAGAATCTTATGATTAGGTTTTTCAACCGTCTGGCATGAGTGACAGGAGTTACAGAAATTGACAACATTCTGTCTAAGTTTCAGCCAGTAAAAAGGATTTAATATTTTTTCACAGGTCTTATTTAATCCTAAATGTTTTGACATTGGAGTATCATGAGCTATGTTTAATATTTCTTGTCTGTATACTTTCAGGACCATTATTTGGTTTATTATCTTTCACTCCTCATTTAGGCTGGCATCCACTGGGCACCATTTCCTTATTAAAATGCCATCTCTTATAAAAAAACATTCTCTAACTTTTCTTGCTTCTTCTAAAAGGAGTATTTTATTTTTTAAAAGACAAAGTTCAGGATCTTTTTCTTATTCAATGACAAATTGATTTTTATTTAGATCGTCTTTCATTTTTTCTGTACCATTTCTTTTTTGGGGAGGTGTTTTAGTTAATTTTTTATCCGAATTATTGGTTTGTTCTAAATGATGAGATATAAAGGTTTCATTCAATTGTAACCAATTAGCTGGTGTTGCTAAATCTTCCTTTTCTGAAATTTGTTTCTTTGCTTTTGCCCTAGTAATAACACAATCAGGGTATAATTCCCTGTTTTCTTTGACCTCGAATTCATTGTTTATTTCTATTTTATCACAGACGATTGGTTCTGCTACTACCTTGTCACTTGCTAAGTCATTGCCTCACAGTAAGGAAACCTCTTGAATTGGCAGGGTTGGCTGTACACCAACTACAACTGGACCATTCACCAATTTCAATTTTATATAAATTTTATGAAGAGGAACCTTAATTACATCTAATTCAACACCTTGGAATAAAACAAAATCGCCAGTGAAGGTCAATTCCGATAGCTCTAGTATACCTTCTAATAAGGTTTGAGACGCACCGGTGTCTAGCAAAATTTGGATAGGCTTAGCTTTCTCAGGGTCATCGATGTAAAAAGAGCCCTGGGATGAAAATGTTCTATAATTTTCTATACATGAGTTTTTATTTTTTCTAACATCTAATTTAGAGAAGGAAGAATGAGAATGTGTTCTGTTTTATAGCAAAAGCATGAGGCTGAAGGGAGTTCTTTTCTTCCCATTTTCTTTTTAGGATATGGCAGTTGGATATTATGTGATTATTCTTCTTACAGTAGGCACAGGAAATTTTTGATTCTGTCGGAACGGAACTTTTAGGTGCGTCTCTTATTTTTTTTGTGCATATCACTTCTATGATATACATTATGAGGGTGAGGTTTGGACAGTGTTTGTATATTTGTGTGAAAACCTGACTGGTTTTTGTTTCTTTTAATGTTTTCAAAATTCTTTTTGTGAGTGAAACTATAAGTATCTGCTACTACTGTGACCTCATCAATTATTTCTACATTCTTATCTTTGAGATATATTTGAATCTTGTGTGAAACACAATGTTTAAATTCTTCAATAAGAATGAGTTGGCATAACTTATTATAATCATTATTTATTTTTTCACTCTAATCCATCTATCAAAGAGAGCTTTTGTCCTAGTGAACTCAACGTGTGTCTGTTGCACAAAATTTTTATAATTCTACAATTTCTGCCTATATGCTTCTGGTACTAATTCATATGCATTTAAAATGGCATTTTTGATTTTTTCATAATCTGTGGCCTCTTCAATACTAAGGGCCGAGTATATATCAGCAGCTCTACCAACCAAAACCTTCTGTAGGAGTGTTGACCAGATTTCATAAGGCCATCCTAAATTTATTGCTATTTTTTCAAAATGAGGAAAATTTTTTCCCACTTTTTCTCACAAAACTTAGGTACTAATTTGATATCTTTTCCAGCATCAAATGCTGCACTTAAGGAAGAATTCTCTGAATTTTGGCTTCTATTTTCATGTTGTAATTTTAATTTTTCTAACTCTATTTCAGCTTGGATTTTGAATCTTTTTTCCATTTCTATTCTTTCTTGCATCTCTAATTTCTTTATTTCTAAGTGAAGACATAAACTACTTTAGTTGTCTTTTTCGTCTATATTATATGAGTCTAAGAAATTTCTATTTATTAGTTCCTCTGCTACGATACTTTTAATTTCTGTATTTTTCATAAACGGTTTTGTATTTAATTTGAAATAGTCCGCAATTTGTAATAAGTCCGATTTTTGTAAAACTTCAAATGATTTGCTAACATCGGCTAAACTTTAAAAAATTTTCCACAGAAAAAGGCATGTTATATTTTTTATTTTTTTACAAAAGATTTTTAAATATTGTTACTTTCTTTAAATGAATTACGTATATTGAGTTTATTTTGTTTATTTTGTTTTCATGATTTTATCGAGTTGGACGACAAGATCCTAACGTTTGTTATTTATTTATTCATTTTTTATTATCGAAATGTACAAGTTTCTAATTTTTGTTATTTACTTATTTTTTATATTATTGAAATGGACGAGTGTTACATGTTAGTGTAACAAAAATAAAAATAAACATGATGAACCAAAAACTCAGAGTTAAAATACAGACAAATTTTAATTCACGAAATATTAGATAAAAATAGTTATGAATATACAGTTTTACATTCAAATAGAAACATAGAGCTTACTACTTGCAGGTGAAGTGTTACAAGGAGAGAAAGGGAAGGTAAGGCGAAGGGTTACGAGGAGAGAAGGGTAAGGTAAGGAGTCAAGTAATCTTAACCCAGTTAAGTGCTAAACTTGTTTTGAAATCCTCAAATGGGTATATAAAAACTAATTATTGGCTTGGTCAATGAAAGAGGCAAAAATATGTATTTACCCAGATAGTTCCATGAGGTTCTCTTTCAGGTTTTTGTTGTTCGGACTTTTCTGTGAGATTCTTTCGATCGGATATGGATCCTTTTAACAACTCTTTCAAGTGTTTGATTGTCATCAACTAGAGAGATACTTTCAGCTGGATATAATTCCATGAATCAAAACTGGTGCTGATGAGGTCAGCACATTTTTTTATCAACTGTTTCAAGTTTCAGTTTTTTTGTTGTCGACTTAGGGATTCTTTCGGCTGGATATACATCCTGAATTTTAACCGGAGCTGTAGAAGTCAACCTATCCTGCTATCAACTGACTGCTCTGTGCCCAAAACCTATTTTTATAGGGGGCTAACACCTAATTTGCATACTTCTAGAACCTTTCAAATTCTCTGGAACATTCTACAATCTTCCAAACGTTCTATTTCTAATTTTCTTATTTTTATGACTATTTCCTGTATTAAAACTTTTTTTGAATAACACTTAGGACTCAGTAGAATCCATTACTATAACTTTTTATACATTATTAATATTATTTTTGTATATAAATGCATTCCTCGTAACAACGAGCTCCTAAATATTTTTCTTTTTTTTTTTTTACAATATTATAGAGTTGGATGAGCCCCCAATTTTGTTACGTGTTAAGCGTTACAAAAAAATTAAAAAAATTTGATTAACCAAAACTCAGAGATAAATCACAAACAAATATTTAGATTACCAAAACATTGAATAAAAATATTCACAAATATACAGCTTTTGCATTAAAAAAAAACAAAAAAAAAACAGAATTTACTACTGGCAGGTGAAGTGTTGCGAAGGGGAAGGAAGGTGTCAAATATCTTTACCCAGTTAAGAGAGCTAAGAAGTTTAAGTGCTATACTTTTTGGAAATCCTTAAATGTATCTATAAAGAACAATTATTAGTTTGGTCAATGAAAGAGTCAAAAATATCTATTTACCCATATAGTTCCATGAAGTTCTCTTTCAGGTTTTAGTTTGTTGGCAACTTTTTTTAGAGATTCTTTTGGCTGAATGTACAGATCCACGAATCAGGCCAGAGTTGATAATCTCAGCAAATCCTGTTAACAACTGACTACCCTCTTCCCAACACCTATTTTTATAGGGACTAACACCTAATTTGTATACTTCTAGAACCTTTCGAATTCTCTAGATTTTACTAGAATTTTCTTGGACATTCTAGCATCTTCCAAACGTTCTATTTCTAATTTTCTTATTTTTACGGCTACTTCATGAATTAAAAATTTTTTGTAATAACAAGTAGGACTCAAATGAATCTACAGCTTTTTAGACATTATTAATATTATTTTATATATAAATGCATCCTCATAACAATTGGTCTACATTCATTTCCTCGCTTCTACAGAAGAACTCCGCCTAAGCTGTATGAAGATGAATCTACTGAGATCTTCATTGAATTATCAACATTATAATGAGTTAGAATTGGTGCAGAACTCAACATCTTTTTTGGAGTTTAGAATGCAATTTCTTGTAGATCCTACAGAGTCTAAGTGCTTTCTTTCTTTCATAAATATCTGAGAGGTTTAGTAACATCTGCTAAATTCTTAGCAAATTTTCCTACGTAGTTTATCATGTCTAGTATTCTTCATAATTCAGATACAGTCTTTGTTTGGGGTAAGACTTTTGTTACTTTGACTTTCTCAGAGACAATATGAATACCATCTTTCAAAGTGATACATCCAAAAAACTTTATGCTACCAACAGAAAAAATACATTTTTGTTTAAGATGATTTCTGCCGCCCTTCAATTTTTTAAGAACGAGTTTTACTCTGCCATTGTGTTCCTGTTGGTTTTTTCCACTAATAAGGATGTTGTCAATATTACATATAACTCTGGGTATACCTGCTACAATGTGAGTAATTTCACAGTGGGATATCTCCAGGCTGTAGCTAATACCAAATGGTAAGCATGAATAAAAAAAATCTTCCAAATGGTATTAAAAATGTTGTCAGTACTTGTGAATCTTTGTTGTGTTTTATTTTATGAAAACCACTGTTCCAGTTTAATTTACTGGAAATTGTAGCTCTGTCCACCTCTGTCAGTGGTTGCTCTACAGTGGGTAGAGGGAAATTTTCTCCTTTCACACTTTCATTCAGTTAGGTAAAATCAAAAGTCAAACATGGTGCATAACTGTGTTGGGTTTTTTACTGGGCCTATAATATTTTATTTCTAAATGTTGTAGCTCTTCCTGAACTTTTTCTTCATAGGAAGTGGCAAGTGTTGAAGAGTTGCTACAGAACTTGATTGAACAGACTCTTTTAAACATATTTTATTTATATTCTGTAGTCTACCAATGCCAGTAAAAAATTCTGTAAATTCTTTTCTATATCTGTGGTCTTCTGTTTTTATATAATTCACTCTCCTCAGTCGGTTTAGATTTTATTGCTGGTGCTCCCAGTAATGGTTCCACGAAATTTTCAATAGCAAATATATATATATATATATATATATATATATATATAGATCTTGCTTTTGGAGTTCCTAATAAAGCCTTCACACAAATGATAATTTATCTGGTGGTAATCTGGTCCGTACAGTTGTTATAACATTTTTGAATAACTTGGGAGTTTTTTCTGAAACAACTACTGTGGAATACCATTACATCTGCTCCAGTAGACAATTTCAAATAAAGTACTTTACTATATAGCTTTGTAGTAGCTTTAACTTCAGCTTGCCAAGCTTCTTCTATGACCACATTCTATCATTAGTAGTAATAGACACTAGAATGTAGTGTGGTTCTTCCTCCCTCATTTCTTGACCTGCAAATCCTAGACATTTTTGCAAGATGTCCTTTTCTTGAACACTTCTGGCAAATTGCAGTTTTGGCTGGACAGCCATTTTGAGTATGAGATAAAATATTACTACAGTGCATGCATTTATTGATACTGCTTTTATGATGAACTGTATCTTGAGGCTTCTTTTTATATTCCTTTATCAAGTAGTAGTGAACACAAAATTAAAAGCAACTCTCTTCACGTCTTCACTTTTTACAAAAAATCGTAACTTTCACAAATAGGAAAAGGATTGAGTCCATACTGAAAGAAAAAGATAAAGTTAGATTTTAATGATCTGATGTTAAATTAATTTTCTAACCAATAAACAGATGCGATTTGAAAAACTGAAAGAAAAGTTAGCAATCCATTGTGAAAAACTCAATGACTATAAAAACACAAAGAAAGCCAAATCAGTCAGTGAGATGGAAGCAGAGATATCATACACCAGCAACATGTGACAAAAACTTCAAACACTGACCTAAAACATTTGTTCTCCTTCTTCACTTGTGCTATTTTCCTTTACCTCTTCTTCTCCATCCTCAACATTCTTGCAGTCAACAAAGAAGAAAATGACAACAACAATCGACTCCTAAAAACTAACATCTGATAAATACAATTTTCTTTATTGCTTCACCTTCCTTTACACTTTCTCGCTGGCCATAAAAAAAGGAACGGAACATAGACTTTATTAGTAACTTGTAAATCTTTCTACATACACATATTCTGCTACTTACAACTATAAGCTCTGAATTCATTTAACTCCTTACTACTATTTCTCTTATCTATGGCTATATTGTGTTGAATGCACCGGTTCCAGTCCGATCACCAAAGTTAAGCAACATCAAGCCTGGTCAGTAATTAATGGGTGACCATTTTGGAATACCAGGTGCTGTAAACTAAAGGACCAAGAATGGTCCACCGGTCCTCCAGGTTTGGGGGTTGGGTGCAGGGCTAACAACCTTGCCCTGTAAAAAACAGTTTGTTACAGAAACAACAATTGCTGCCCTATGCACCATTGGGTGTGATGGATAAATGATAATGATGATGACTATTTCTCTTGGAACATTTAACTATGGACATTTTCTCTTTGAACATTTAACTTTTACAAATTCATGTTATTCTGTTCTGTTAATAAAATTCTACTTCAAACACACAAATGAAAAACTTTTATTCTTCCACATTCCAACATTCAACCTTCCATCTTCTGATGATCTTCTGATAAACCCTTAAGTTGTAGGGAGTTTGGTTATGTTTGACACAAGGCCAATTTAGTAAGCATCTAAACAGCTCTCGACTACAGAGTTAATCTGTGAATGCTTGCCTGTTGCATTTGTGCCTAAAAATATTTTGAGCTTGTTGCTTAGTAATTTCATAGTTCCTGCCTATGTCTATAACAATTGTCCTTTAACCTTTAAAAACTTTTCTGACTGTATCATCTTTAACCCTTACAAATATTTGACTTTGAATTAGCCTGTCTTGAATTTCTTCAAGATTGCAGCCTTTTGCTAACTGCTAGAGTGCAGGGATATATGCTTATATACTGTCTGAAGCTTCTTGCTTTTAAATATAAAATTTGTAAGCTACACACACTTCATATGTATCTCCAGCAAAAGATTCTTTCAATTTCTTTGTTACTACTTCCAAATTTTCCACCCCTCATAAATGTTGCCTGCATCTTCTCCTGTTGACATAAAAAAAGATATTTTGTTTGAATGATCAAGTTCTTTGTTTAGTCAACAAGCTTTTGAATAATTTTAAAAATTTCAAATAAACCATTTGCAGTTGTCAAATTCACTGATAAAACTATTTTTGCAGGTGGCTGAATTTTTGCCATAAATTGCCTTTTGTTATTGTGCCCTTTTTAAAACTTTTTGCAATGGAAAAATTGTCAATTAAATTAAACATTTTTTAACAAATAAAGAAAATACTTTTATGAACTGTTCAGAGCTTAAATGAAACAAAAAAATTTTTTTTTCTTTTTTTTTTTTGAAAATGGAATAAAGGACTTTACTTACAATTTCTTGTAACTTTTTTTGGTCCACTTGTATATTCCATTACCATTTTCTTTTTGTGGTAAACTTTTTTTTCTTTCGGGCACTATGTGGCATAATTTAAGTGTATTAAATTACAGGAGTGGAGAAGAAGAAAAGATTAGGACTTTCACTGTTTGTTTTGATATTCAAACTAGTTAACTTGCAGAATTGTTCATTTAATTATGCAAAAATACATGTAGCACATGGCTTAAGGGAAGTGGGGTAGGACTGATCAACATTAACTATCCTAGACAATCAGATTCATGACCTATTCATTAATTACAATTAACTCGTTCCCCACAAGTTCTCATCTATCACCACTTAATATGCCACAATACCACATATTCACAGGGAATCTATAAAAAAAACAAATGACATAAGAATTTCTTTATCCAAACATATATGTAAAAATATAATGATCATGAATGGATGGTAGTGGTGGGGTGATGAATCCAGAAAATGAAACTAAAATATAACCAAATATACAAACTAAAATAAATGGATGTTAGTAGAACAAAAACAAAATATAAGTGACCGCTGTATTCTTGCCTATAGACAAAATCAAGAAGCACTCTAACTAATGGGAAATGAAAGGACAAAATAAACAATGGAGAGGGAAAATCAAAGGCTGACTCAGTCAAGATGAAAACAAAAGGTGAAATAATAAACTGGGAAGACTGAGAATTTCAACATGGATCATAACAAAAGAGAATGCTGGGAACAGGCCAGGAACAACACTTACGTTAACTAGGGAAACAAAGATAGTTTAACTTAACCGTGAAACCACCCTATTGTGACTTAGTGGACTTAAAAAAGAAAATAAATGCTGATCTTCAACGAAGTTAAAGAATTCAGCCGAATTCTCATGTAATTAATGTTTGTATCACAAGATTTCCTTCATTTGCAAAATCCAAATCACCATTCTTGCCACAACTAGCAATGTTAGAAATACCATCCATTTCACCAAAGAATATGGAAGCAACACTTTATCATGCACATATGCGAGATTGATAGGCACAAACTGTTTGGGAGTGATACGAGCTGTCAACTGACCAAAATAGTCCCAGAATGAGCACACATGAGTACAATGGTAAAATGTGTATGAAGCTGTTTCTCCAACCCAAGATTACACCAATGACAGGCTAATCTGCCAAGCCCTATCTGAATGCTACGTCACTGAGAGATAGCATGCTCTGAATCAATTGCCAGGTAAGAAAAAACTCAGGGTTGCTGAGTTAATCCCCTGTTAGCGCCCAAGACCAGAAAGGGCATAACTCAGTTACTGACAAGCTGAACAATCCACAGAGAAGTTCCTTTATGACCCCACTCTACTAATCTATGGTACAATAGTCTTCAAGGTCGAGAAAAGTCAGTTGACTGTGGAATGACTTGCAAGACCATATGACAATCAAGAAGAAACACAATTAATTCTGGGACCTATGTCACAGCCCAACCCTAGAAATAAGAGAAGTGATTTTAAGGCAAGTGAAAGCTTCCCTAACACTTCTTTCCAAAATTGAGTCCACTGTCAACAAGTGGCATAAGAGCACCAACCTGTAAATCTTATGACCACTCCACAAAAGGAAGGACAAATGCTCAATCACCTTCTTACAGTCCATACAAAGAGTTTGAGTTTTGTTTAGCAGCATATCAATGTCTGTGGTTTATTTAACGCCAAAAAAGGGAAGCTTTAAGGTATTTTTGTAATGTTTGATTGCAGTGAGAAAGTTGACATTGTCAGATTTTGATGAAAAATTTATTTTTATTGTTTTTTATTTTAGAAAACTGAAAATAACTTCTAGTTTTGTATTCAAAAATGTATTGCTGGTTATAATCTTTTCCTTCAAAAATGTATGTTTATCTATAAAATTCTATTTTATGTATATATTCCTGTAAAAGTCTATATTAATACTTTCATAGTGTTTTGACCTTAGTTTGAGAGTTAACTATTTGCATATAGCTGGTATCCTAACAGGTGCTATCATTCTGGGTCAGGGTGGACCTGGGAACAACAGCAATTAAGAGGTGGTTCCATAATCTTCACAACCTCCCAATCAGAGGCCTTGCTGCCGGATGCAGTTTACTGTCATACCCAGGAAACTCCATATATAGAGAGAGGACACACAACCAGTAAAGGATGAGAGCAAGGACATAAGTGGTACATGCTTCAGCTCTACTCTTTATGGACAACTGCCATCAAAGCCAAATCAGAACTGCTGTCACACCTGACCTTTGCCTGTACCTTCAACCATCCTCTTCTTCAGCTGGATCATAGGCCTGAACCACTTTCCAAGAGTGTGGATATGTCAATCAGTCTAACTAAATGGCCCCTGAAGTGTAACCACCTTACAGACATCTAAACACAAACCAGAAGACTTGTTACAGTTAATCTTGGCCCCCATGACCTTCTCGTACCATTCAGGTTCCCTCTGTATTGTTGCAATGTCACTGTGACACAACATGAAAATGTAGAAACTCTGCCCCAAGCACCTCCAGAAACACCAATTCCACACAGAACAAGACTACACATCCTGTCCCTTAGTTAACAAAGGAAGAGTTCCAATGCCAAAGCATAAAGCAGGAGTGACAGCAGACAACCATGGTTAACCAACTGTGACAGCACAAAAGTGTGTGACTGCATTCTGCTCACCTGTACTACATCACTGGTAGAGCAATACAGGAGGTTGATCTATGTGCAGAATCAGGTTTGAATCCAATGACCTGTAAGACAGCAGCCAGGTGATGATGGTCAACTTTATTAAATGTGTTGCACTGATCCAAATTGATCAGTATGACTTGCTTGTCATTTTCTACATTCTCTAGGATCGTGCAAACCAAATGCAAGTTGCTTTGTATTGTTTGGCCTGTATTTCAAGATATTTTTGTGTAATTTTGGTAATTATATTTGTTAAAATGAACTTTCCGTGTTATTTTTGATTTCGCAATATTTAGGATGACACTGATATGTTAAAACACCCAAGACAAGCCACACACACAACTGCAACAAATTTGGTGGACAGTTCTCCATGTTAGCATCATGATGACTTCTTCTGGGGTTAAATGTGAAAGAACAATATATAGTGTTAGTGAAAAGAATTTCTCACTTTAACAGAGTAGGTTCATACCAACTTCAAAGATTCATTAGAACACCGTTATGATGTTTTCATTCATCTGAGTTGGATTTTTACTGCATTTTCTTCAGTAGAAAAAAAAATCCAGCTCGGACGAATGACAACAAGCCGGCATGAACCTGCTCAGTTAAAGTGACAAAAATTTTCATGTTTTGGAACACAACTGTTCCTCTTCCGGTGATATGTTAAAATGGTGAAAATGATTTATTTTAAAATATAAGATGAATTCATGGTTTTGAGAAAATTAGGGAGTGGTTGTTAAAGAAAACGCTTTAAGTGTGTTAATATTGTTCAATCAAAATTGAGAATTATGTAACCATGGAGATTTAATATTTGAGTTATGAAAGAGGACAGGATGGCTTAAATCTAGACATGTTACTTTTTAATTTTATCTGGATAAGATACATAGTGGGACCATAGATTTTTTAAAAATTACAATATTAAGCTCTACTCTGTACCAAGCACTCTTTATAAAAGTAAATACTTAAACAGTGGGTTTTAATCTACGTGTTCTTTCACATTTTTGTAATATATATATATATACACACACATACACACATATATATATATATATATATATATATATATATATATATATATATATATTTAGTATATTGAGGCAGCAAGTAATTTTCTAAACATATGCTATTAAATATAAGAGACAATGAATGTCTATTATGTTTAATCATGAGCCGTTCTAAACGTCGTATTTTTGCTTTAATTTCAGTTGAAAATAAAGACAAAAATTCTCCAACATTTGGATAATTATTTATTAGTTTTCTTCTAAGCTTTCAGCTCACATGAGCCATCTTCAGAGTGGTTGTTTAAACTGAAATATTATAAAATCCACCATCACCGACGATTTTATTTTGTGTTGACAAAACTCCGCTTGGCAACTGCAATAGTTACCAAAAATAATAAATGCAGTTCTTAAGTTTGCGATGCGGTTTTATGACGTCACACCGCGGGATAGCACGAAATGACAACAAAACCATGTAGTCAAATGCAATGTAATATGTTATTTCTTGTTTTAAAGTTGATTTTATTGAATGTTGGTTGTTTTGATTTGATGTACATGGCCTCCAATATCTGCAGGTTCCTCTTACTGTGTGTATGAGTAAGGATCACCGTATTGTTGACCAAAATCTGTCTGATATTACCTACATGTTTATGTTTTTCAGAGAAATGTTGTTTAATAGTACTCTGATCAGAAAGATGACATGTAAGTCTACGGAAGACTTTCAATATATATATATATATATATGTGTGTGTGTACTTACCACAATATTTTGTAGTGAAATGGGACCTGTCTCAGCAACGTGAAAATAAACAGCAGCAAAGTTTGAATGACCCGTCTGTCTTCAGTATGAAAACGCAATCTGATACAGCCATGCAACATTGTTCTCATTATCATGTGTGTGGCCATATGTAAAATATCCTGCCTTTGTTAAATACAGAACTTCTCAGTTAACTCACTACTGTGTGTGTGTGTGTGTGTGTGTGTGTGTGCATGTATTGGTTGCCTATATATACAGGTTAATGATGCATAGTGAATAATCTCAATAGATTATTCACTATGCATCATTAACCTGTATCATTTTTATTAAATAGTTTACTTATTTCATGTAGCAAATGTATTTCTATGAGCTCACAGGTTTCTGCACCATCAAAGTTCCCTTCATTTTTTTATCCATGTGGCTTCATTGTTGATGAATAGTGATCTTTAGGATACTTAATGATTTTTATTTTGTTTGTGTTTATTTTAATTTGTTCTTGAGCTGAGGAAATGGACTTATTCTACATAAATTTTGTTATAGAAGAGTAGAATTCTTATATATCTACTTGTATCAATTATGTTTGGTTTTTAGGTTGTAGAACTAAAGAGATTAGGAGTAAATCAGTGAAAAAACACAAAAACAACTATAAACTGATTCCATAACCTAAAATAAAGTTATTGCCAATATATAATGAGGAAAGAGGGCTTGGAGAAATTGACACTAACAGGATATATTGAGAAGCAAAGGGAAATAGTGAGTAAATGAATAGCAGAACAGGGGCTGGGAAAAGTAGTAAGGAAACAAATAGAGCTAGAAAGGATAGAAAGTTGTGAAGAAACATAATCGTTCATGTATTGAAGAGACATAAATGAAAGTGATGAATAGATAACAAAAAATTATCTTGCAAGCTCGCAATGTTACTACATTCGTTGTCTCTGTCTGTCCATCCCTTTTCTGTCTGGTAGCATACTGATCAGTCTTTAGGATACACAATGAGGAAAGAGGGTTTAGAGAATTTGATACTCACAGAGCATATTAAAAACAACAAGAGCAGAAGGAAACAGTGAGCAACCAGTTTAATGAGCTTATGTAAATATACAGTGGAACAGAGAGTGAAGTGAATAGTAAGAAGACGGAGCTATAAGGATAGAAAATTGTGGAGATCTATGATTGCCCAAGTACTGAACGGACATTGCACATAAAAAAAGGTGATGAATGCAGAACAAAGCATTACTTAGTAGGATGCAATATTACCACATTTGATGTCTCTCTTTCTCTGTCCCTTTTCTCTCTGGCAATATACTGTTCAATCTTTAGTGAATGCTGGACAATATCATCAAAGACTTGAAACAACTGAAATGTGGTTCTATCGAAGGATGCTGCAGATATCATAGATTGAGCATGTGGCAATGATGAAGTTTTGGAAAGGATGGAAACTAAAAGGAATTTAATACTGAGCATCAGGAAAAGACAACTAAAGTTCTTGAGACATGCAATGAGGAAGGAGGGCTTGGAAAACCTGATACTAACAGGCCAGATAGAGGGAAAAAGAGACAAGAGAAAGCAGCAAATAACATATTTGAAGGGCCTGAGCAGGTGAATGACAGAATGGAAATTGCGTGGTGCAACAGAAGAAAGCATGCTAAGAGCCACCAGGGGTAAGGAGACGTGGAAAGCCATGATTGCCTACATCCTGAAAGGACATGGTACATAAAAGAAAAAGAAGAATGTGGAAAGAGGACTTTGAGAATTTGACACTGACAGAGCATGTTGAAAAGAAGAAGGGAACAACCTATTTAATGAGCTTATATGGTAGAACAGGGACTGGGAGGAATAATAAGGAATATTAAGAAAACAGAGCTACAAAAAATAGGAAGTTGTGGAGATCCATGATTGTTTATGTACTAAAGATACATTGTGCATAAAAGAAAGTGACAAATAAATAATTATCTAGTGCACTTACAATCTTACTACATTTGTATTCTCTGTCCATTCCTTTTGTGTCCATATTGATCAATCTTTAGAATACATAATGAGGAAAGAGGGTTTAGAGAATTTGACACTCACAGAGCATATTGAAGGCAAAAAGTGCAGAGGGAAACTTATTTAATGAGTTTATGTGAATAGATGGTAGAACAGGGAATAGGATGAGTAGTAAGGAGACAGAGCTACAAAGGGTAGGAAGTTGTGGAGATCTATAATCGCCTAAGTACTGAAGGGACATTGCACATAAAAGGTGATAAATGGATAACAATGCAGTATCTTATGAGCTTGCAATGTTACTACATTTGTTGTCTCTGTCCATTCCTTTTCTGTCTGACAGTGTATTGATCAATCTTTATATTTTTCCTATTTGTTTGCAGACACAAGCAGATATAAAATGGGAAAGTTTCATCTTATTGCCATATCTTGACTGTATAACAGTGTACATTTATACATGCAGAATGTTGAAGGAGAAAAATCAAAACAAAATAAAAATTGTCCAATGCGAATCCACAGCTGAGCCAACCAATCTGACCCGAAACCACTCCCATTTTTTTCTTATATATATATATATATATATATATATATATATATATAAAATGTCTTAATCTGCTGGCCAAGCTGACTCTGCTCTCAAATTCCACAGCTTTTTGATGCAATTTGCTCTTTGTAATTTTGTTGTTTCTATTCTTTTTCCTGACAGGAGTTTCTTTTGACATAAAGCCAAATGTTTCCTTGTACATGGAACCAGGCAGCCTGATTGTTGGTTGCCACATTTGATCAATGTTCAAAACACACTGCACAAAATATTCACAAGTAAAGACAGATGGAAACTACAAATCAAAGATACCAAAATGAAGCACGTACAAAAAAATTAAGTATCTGGAAAGTGTTTTAACAGCAGGGCAAAATCCAAATGCTCATTTGAATATCAAAAGATGTCATCCAAAAGCTAAATAAAGTATTAAGAAACAGGAAAATTAATAAAATTTCATTAAGAAACACAAAAATTTCATTAGAAATTAAGAAAAGAGTATAGAATTGTAATATAACTTAAGTCCTTCTATATGACAGTAAATGCTAGACAGTTACTTCACAGTTGAAGAAAATGTGTAGAGGAACAAAAATATCGTTCTACAGATGGATGCTGAGAATACTATGTACTGAACATGTGAGCAACAAGGAAGTTTTCGAGAAAATGGGAAGAAAAAAGACACTTATACTTAACAGAAAAGTAGAGTTGAAATTTCTAGGGCACATAATGAGGAATGAGGGCTTGGAAAATTTGACAATCACAGGATATATTGAAAGCAAGAGGAACAGAAGAATTCAGTTACATACTGAGATTCTGTAAATGGATAGCAGAACAGGTTTTAAAAAAGATAAAAGGGTAAAATTTACTAAGACCTACAATATACAGAAAATATGGTGAACCATCCTTGCCAGTGTTCTGAAGGGGCCTGACACATGGAAGAATATAGGCTCTTCTCTATGACAATGCATGCTGAACAATCTCCACAAAGATGACTGTATTTTATAATCATTTCACTCCAAACAAAGCAGAAATGCCACTTGTGCACAGGCGGTTACATTGAGAAAATAAAAACGGTACTTGGGATGTCAAAGAAAAGATAAGAGATGGATGGGAATCTAGTAAATAAAAAATGGCAATTGACATTGCATTTAAACTTTTGGAGATTGTAGCTATCTGGGAAGCAAGCAAATGGAAGTGAATTCCACAAAGGGTAAGTGTGAAAAAAGAAACTGTTAGAGTAGAAGAGGTGGTTTCATTTAACTATTTAGACAGGGACCTTGATGTTAATCTCGTAGCATGAGTAAATACATGTGGTTGGGATACCAGGGGAAAAAAGCTCATCAGGGCAGTTGTCATGAGAATACTTGAAGAAAAAAAAACAGAGAAAAGCCATATCACATAAGTGAGAAAGTGACTGAAGGCAGGCTGCCAGATCAGAACTGACTATATTGCAGATCCTCCTTTGAATTTTTTATCCTTTATTGAATCAGTAATGGATTACACTAAGAATTATACTTAAGCCAACAGATGTATGTTTCTACATAAGGATGTTTCGAATACCATAGACTAAACCTGAAATTAAAGAGAAAGTTTTAAGAAAAATGAAAGCAAAAAGTACTTAGAATCAGAAAAAAAGTTTTAATTTTGAGGACATAATAATAAAGGCCATGTTTGAAAACCATGGATCATAGGAATAGCAAAAACAAACTTTACTCAAATCAACAAAGGATGACACACTTTGACAAAAAGCTATATAATAATTTAATCATTTCTCATAAAAATTTATACAAAGAGAAGAAACATTTGCTACTTGAGAGCAACACACTGTGCTTCCTTGGCCTCACTTTTTAACTGACCAAAAGAAGAATAAATATATCAGATCTATAACTACATCTACTGCTAGGAAGTTTGGGTCTCCGTGTCGGGCCGAGAGGTTTGGGTCTCCGTGCCGGGCCGAGAGGTTTGGGTCTCTGTGTCGGGCCGAGAGGTTTGGGTCTCCGTGTCGGGCCGAGAGGTTTGGGTCTCCGTGTCGGGCCGAGAGGTTTGGGTCTCCGTGCCGGGCCGAGAGGTTTGGGTCTCCGTGTTGGGCTAGAAATTTTTTCTCATCAGAATCCACCTTGCCTCATTTATAAATCTACCATTCATACAGTGAATACTGTTGCCATATCTACTCTGGTTCTCCTGCAATTCATCTGGAGTTTCTCAACAAAATCCAAAGAAAACTCTGCAATGTAATTCATCCTCACTTGGCATCTCAACTTCAGCCAATTTCTTACCAACATGACTTGGCTTCCCTGTATCTTTTCTGCAAATATCTTCATGGCAACTGATCTGCTGAGATTTTTTCCTGGTACCTGTCCATGTGAATTTAAGCTTCTTACTAAATTGGCATTTAGATACCACCTTTTTACTGTTGAAGTATTTAAATGTAACTGCCACTTCTACTCAAACACTTTCTTTACTTGCACTTTCTGCCTGCGGAACTCCCTTCCATTTACTTGCTTCCCTGATAGCTACAATTTGTAAAAATTTAAATGCAATGTCAAAAACCATCTTCTTGAATTCTATTCATCTCCATCCTTTCTTTCCCCAGTAACCAGTCTTTTCTCTCATTGTAACACGCTGCACATTAGTAAGAGTCCCATGTTGATTATATATATATATATATATATATATATATATAGCTTATTTATAAATGGAACTTTGTGGTGTGTGTGTGTGTGTGTGTGTGTCCTTTACCTATAGATTCCGAAACTGCAGAACCGATTTTCTTGAAAATTTACACAGTTGTACTATAAGCGTCTGCGAGTGTTCTTAGCTAGGTTTTGTGTCGAGGTACCCCTAATAAATATCGAAAATTGATATTCGAAAAAATCGGGTTATAGAATTTGATACACTCAAAGACATAAAAAACAATATTCAGAAGTTTCTCAAGGTTGCAGTTCTTACAATAGTGCAGAAAATCGATAATATATATATATATATATATATAAAAGGCAATATGATTGTGTGCGTGTCTGTTTATCTGCCTGTATATCTGTATTTTTTCAGCCCTTTTATTTTAGTTTTTGCTTCGGGTTTGGCTCTAAGTAGATATAATTGTAGTTCTTAGTCTCAGTCATGAAACCATTTACTCAGAGAACTTATTTAGCCTTCAAAATTCAGTTTTATGATGAAAAAAAACTTATTTGATATCGATACCAGGAAATCAAAATTTGACTTACATCCGTTCATTTTTCTTTCAGTCTACGGTTTCGCTTTAACTGGAAACAACTATTGCTTTTTAGTCTTTCATGCCAACGTCCCAAGAGTCTGAGCTCCAGGACCATGGATTAGTTTTAAAGTTTTCATTACATCTGAGCAACACTGGGCTATACTGCTAGTATATATCTCCTAAAAATATACTGTTAAATATGACAGACAATGAATGTCTATCATGTTTAATCATGAGCTGTTCTAAAAATCATATTTTGGCTTTAGGTGAAAATAAAAACAAAAATTGTTCAACATTTGGAGATTTTTTCATTATGCTGGTTCTAAGCTTTCAGCTCACATGAGATATCTTCAGAGAGGTTACAGGGCTGTTAACATAAAGGCATTCACCATCAAAGATTCAAACAGTCACCAAATAGCAGACACAGTTTGTAAATTTGTAATGCGGCTCTATGACTTCACATGTGAGAGACCGAAATGTTAACGAACTATATGTCTAAATGCGATGTAATGTGTTATGACCAGATTGAAATGTAATTTTATTAAGTGTGGATTGTTTTGATTTAATGTAGATGACCTCCAGTATCTGAAGGTTCTTTTTACTGTGTGTATGAGTGAGTATTACTGTGTTATTGATTAAAATCTGCCTAATATTACCTACATGGCTATGTTTTTCTCATGTTGTTTAACTGAACTCTGATCCGAAAGGTGACAGATAAGTCTACAGGTGAGTGTGGTTGTAGAAAAAAACAATATATGTAGTGGGTTGATTATTAGTATTTTATTATTTTTATCATTATTTTCACCTGAAATTAAAGCCAAAATACAATGTTTAGAACAGCTCATGATTAAATATAATAGACATTCATTGTCTGTTATATTTAACAGTGTATGTTTAGAAAATTATCTGCTGCCTCGACACACTATATATATATATATGTGAGTGAGTATAGAATGAGGAGAGAAAAAAGAAAAATGTTTTCCGTCCAAAACATTAATTTAAAAAGTGCTCGATATATGATGTATAGAGCAGTGAATATCTATTATAAATTATGTTTCAGAACATGTACATAATTTCTTCTATATAGGTCCTCTTCCCTATAATCATATATGATTGTAGGGAAGAGGACATATATAGAAGAAATTATGTACATGTTCTAAAACATAATTTATTATATATATATATATATTCTCCTTTTTTAGTATTATCCTAAGTTGTCTTTGTTTACATTAGGATACAATCCCAAGCAGGGATAGATGTTTTTTAAGACATCAGGAGAATATCTGTTTAAAAAGGTTAATTTGGACTTTAGTTACCATCATATCTTCTGTTGTTGAGTGGTAAAACACACCAGATTTAATGGTGTCATCACCCTGATATATGGCAGTATGCAGGTTTGAATCTCGCCAAGAGATATTTTCTAAACAAGATTTCTCGACCATCTACTTTGGTAGATAACTAAAATGTACTGTTTAATTATAGAAAAAAAAAACAGACTATCCAGTCAAATATGAGTATCCATTAAAAATAATGTTTAAACAAACATATATATATATATATATATATATATATATATATATATGGGATGTGTGTTGTGGTGCAGTAGATATCGACTCGGAATGCCAAACTGGGGTGCCGAGTTTGAATTCCAGTTGAATTCCTTGCATTCACTTATGCACAAGTACCCTTGGGAAAGGTATTAATCCATCTCTTCCCTCAAATTATGGGTTAAATAATAGAACATATTGGGTTCTATAGCCTTGGTCGGCAACCACTCTACCACAGAAAGCAATGACAACCTACTGCAGGATTATCTTCTACCCAGTCAGTCATGTCTCTTTCAAGACATGATCACCAAAAGCGTGTATCACGTATGGCACTTAACTGACTGACTGATATATTTATTATTAATTATTACTTTAGAACATGTACAAACTTTGTTTCATCAATAAAAGAGCAATGTCTCATCAGGTAATTAATAATAATGGTAATAATCATTACCATCCTTATTAACTACCAGATGAGACATTGTTCTTTCAATGTTGAAACAAAAGCAATGGCAACCTACTGTGGGATAATCTTCTGCCCAGTCAGTCATGTCTCTTTCAAGACATGATTGCCAAAAATGTGTATCACGTATGGCACTTCACTGATTGAATGATATATATATGTGTATTGTGTATATATATAAATATATATATTTTTTTATTAATTATTACTTTAGAACATGTACAAACTTTGTTTTGACATTGAAAGAACAATGTCTCATCAGGTAGTTAATAATGATGATAATAATCATTACCATCATTGTTAACTACCTGATGAAACATTGTTCTTTCAATGTTGAAACAAAATGTACAAATTTGTAGTAGTTTGTACATGTTCTAAAGTAATAGTTAATAATAAATATTCATGCCCTATTTTTATATTGAGCACTTTTTTAAATTAATGTTTTGACCATTGCAATTATTTTCTTTGTTCCTTATTCATTTGGATATATATTTAGTTACAAAAGTTTTTTAAGATATGAAAGCGTTTTTGTACAAAAAAAGAAAAACAGAAAATAAGTTGGAAAAACAAGGCCATAATAAAGTCACATTTTAAGTCTAGTAAACTGGAATTCATTGATAACTAGCAGTATAGTCTGGCATTGCTTGGGTGTAATGAAAGCTTTAAAACTAATCCATGGTGCTGGAGCTCAGACTCAGCCTAAAGAATATTTATGTGAAGTTTGGTGAGAATTGGATAAAAATTGTGGATTTGGATTTGCCTTTTATATATACATATATATATATTATCGATTTTCTGCACTATTGTAAGAACTGCAACCTTGAAACTTCTCAATATCGTTTCTTATGTCTTTGTCTATGAGTGTATCAAATTTGATTAAAATTAGACCACTCCTTCTATAACCCAATTTTTTCGATTATCAATTTTTGATATTTATTGGGGATACCTTGAGACAAAACCTAGCTAAGAACACTCGCAGATGCTTATGATACAACTGTGTAAATTTTCAAGAAAATTGGTTCAGCCATTTTGGAGTCTACAGGTAAAGGACACACACACACACACACACAGAGACAAAGCTCTATTTATAAATAAGTTTAGATAATTAATGAAACTTTTGTTGTGGTAGGTCTACAGCAACAATACAGAAAAAGCTGTTTCCTTTTTTGTTAATAACTCTCATAATTATTGCTCAAGTTCCTTTAAAATTGGACATTTTTTTAATCTGGAAAATATATCAATTCGATGTATGAAAATAATCCAAGAAAAGGGAAACTTTCAAAATTTTAAGAGTAACAAAATGACAAAAATTGCTAGAAAGTGTACTTCAACACTTAACCATCACAATTGAAGGTGAGAGGGGCAGAGAAAAGCAACAAGCAATCTACCTCATGAGCAAAAATTACATAAGATGTTAGAGAAGGGATTGGCAGAGATAACAAAGACAAACTTCACTAAAAGATACAAAGGATAGGAAGTAGTGAAGAGCTGTATTCACCCATGTTCTGCATTAAAAATGACAGACACTATGAAGTATAATGGCCAATGTAAAATTTTAAACATGCCTGAAATATGAGCAATGAAACGGTACATACCCTAAATTTGGAAAATTAATAGTGGAATTATTGAAAGTGCTTGATCCCAATCATTCAAATAATATTTAAAATACTCAAACATCCAGAGAAATGAAAGGTTTCGTTTTTTGCAAGTAACTTTCATATTTATTGCTCAAATTCTTTTAAAATTGGACAATTCAACCTGTAAGATATATTAATTCAATATATGAAAATAATCCAAGTTTCCTTTGAAAGGAGAAATTTTCAAAATTTGAAGATGGTTATAGCTACTAACAAAAAGATAAAAAAGTTGATTTTTTTTATCAAGATAATGATAATAGTGTGTGTGTGCTTTGGTGCAGTGGATATCAGAATGAGAAATCAAAAAATCGAGCTTGAATTCTAGTTTATTCATTGCATTCACTTACGTACAAGCACCCTTGAGAAAATTATTAATCTGTCTATTCCCTCCACCTATGAGTTAAATTATAGAACAGATTGTGTTCTGTAGCCTTGGTTGGCAACCAGTCTACTGCAGAAAGTTATGGCAACTTACTGCAGAAAAATCTTTTGCTTATTCAGTCATGTCCCTTTTGAGACATGATCATCTGAGGTTGTATGTATGGCAGTTAACTGACTGAATGATAATTAAAACATTAGCCATTTCCTTATAAAGAAACATTTGACATTCATTAATTGATCAGAGAGGACGACTGTCAGTTGAAATTTATCTTTTTCTTAAAATATTTTTTCAGGAAAACAAGTTTCTCAAGTTCAATGACTTTGCAGTATTGATGGGATTTCCTTCCCAACCTTTTTATTTAAAGTAGTGTTAAATGTTAAACTCTTGATTATGTCATTATTTTCTTTGATTTACATGTGATATCCATTTTAATTGTTGCTGCTTTTGGAAGTCCTCAAGTGATGTGCTTTCTGTTATTTGGTATAGTTTTTTTGTGATTCTGTAGCACTAGTCCATGAAGTTTGAAAAAGTATTTTCCTACCAGTTTCAAATTCTGGAATTACTTTTTAATGATTGATTTGAGAAAGTAGTTGAATACAACTGACAGTTTAGATAATTTTCAATAGATTTGGCACCAAGTTTGACAATCCATATGAATTTCTCAATCTGATGAGGTTATTAAGAACATGACTAAAAGTTTGAATTTAATGTCTTGGTTTTGCAGCAATTTGCACTGTTCGGCAAAATATCTAATGCATCGTATTCTACATCTAATTTCATTACCTCCTATAGTAAATTTGTTATCATGCACATATGTATTTACAGTTTTTTGTATTTACTAATTCTGAATTCAGAATAAGTATGATGGATTCTGGGTATTTTAGTGGTTTCATTCCATTTCTAGATCACAATTTATGTTATGCAATGGTTTATCTTGGATCCAATTCCTTGATATACCTAATAGAGGATATTCATTTTTTTTATTCACAATTATTCTTACCTCAAATATGGATACCTATGGCATCAGCATCATCACTCCTTCATCATCTTGCTGGTCTTCAGAGGCAAAGCATGATCGTTGATTTCAATTAGTAGATGTGTTTGGGATGTAATCTATAATATGGAATGTCTAAATTGTTTGGGATATAATATGGAATGTCTAAATTGCTACTTTCTACTATTTTACAACTGTTTTTCTAAATATTTATTAATGAACCCAATTTTGAAGAACTGTATTAGTACATTAATACAATGTCATCACACTTTTTGAATTTACTAGTTTTTTTGTTTGTTATGTTAATGAACTGATTCTTCTTCTTCTATGTGCCATGTCTCTTCAAGACATAAGCGATCATAGCCTTCCATGTCTCCCTATCCCTGATGGCTTTCTCCTGTTACTCCACCCAAACCCTGTTCTGCCATCTACTTGCTCAGGCCTGTCAAGTATGCTACATGATGCTTTCCCCTGTCTCTCTTTCCCTCCATCTGACCTGTGAATATCAAATTCTCTAATCCCTCCTTCCTCATTATATATCCCAGGAACTTCAGCTGTCTTTTTCTTATGCTCAGTATTAGTTTCCTTTTCATTTCTATCCTTTCCAAAACCTTCTCATTGCTCAAATGTTTGGTCCATGGTATCCTAAGCATCCTTCTGTAGAACCACATTTCAGTTGCTTCAAGTTTTTCCTTCATCCTTGATGAGATTGTCTATCATTCACTGCCATATTGAAGAACATACATCACATAGCAATCCAATACTCTCTTCTTTACTTCAAGCCAAATTTTCCTGTCTCTCAATACTCTACTCAGCTTCTGAAATGCATCCTTGGCCAAGCCAATGAACTGATTATCCAACAATAATCCTCACGCCTCACCAATGCATACGCATCAGTAATGACTTGTTTCAATTCTTCAGGAGCTGATGGATACTATTTTCTTAATCTTTTCTTGGGGATTTCACAGAGATTTTCAGTTGGAATTGCATCAGAGCTATTTGCAGGCCAATCCAGATCAGTTATCCTTTTTCATTGAAACCATTCTTATGCAATGTTTTTACTGCATGGTGTGAAGCAAAATCATTCTTCAAGAAAGCTTGTTTACAATGTATGGGAAAATGAAATGATTTAAAAATCCTCATAGACATCAGCATTAACTGACTTTTTCCAGAAACTGATCTTTTTAAAGCTGGTAACATGTGCACTGTGGTGCAGTGGATATAGACTTGGAACAAGAAATTGAAGAGGTGCATTCCAGTCAAATTTGTTGCATTCATTTATGCACAAATACCCTTGAGAAAGGTATTAATCAGTCACTTCTTTCCACATATGGGTAAAATAGCAGGGCATATTGGGTTCTATAGCCTTGGTTGGCAACCAGTCTATCACAGAAAGTAAATGGCAACCTACTGTTGAAGAATCTTCGACCAAGTCAGTCATGTCTCTTTCAAGACATGATCACCAAAGTGTATATCACATATGGTACTTAACTGCCTGACAGACAGACATGCAACTGCAAACTATTGCAGACTGATCAAATTTTACACTTCTTTGCATGTTGCATTGCATTTCTTGTGTGACTTTCTCCAAAGATGAAGGCTGTGATCCCTGAAGAAAAGTACAGCATTTTTAATCATCCTTGAAAATGATCTGATTCCACTGATAAACTAAACCACTTTAATGTTCTTGAGTTGAGATTAAAACAATTCCATTTCTCTTTGAAAGTTTATAGTTGCTTTGAAATCCATATCCAGCTGTCATGCCTGAGTTGATGGAGTCTCTGGAAAGTAGAAGATTGAGAAACAGCTACACCAGTATCATTCCAGACTTTAGAAATTTGATCACAATTAACAAATCAATTAGAAGAAAAGATTCTGTTCAGCTGACATTCATCTCTAGACGTTATTTTGACTTTTGAACTGCAATTTGATCGTCTTGAACAAGTTAGCTTTTGAGACAGCAGAATGAAAGCATCCCATCTCAACAACTATCTTCTCCAAAGTCTTGCCAGCTTCTCAACAATGAATGAATGACGGCTTTTTTGTGCCTCAAGTATAGCCTTAAAATTTACCATTTATTGTACTGGGTGAAAATATTCCGAATACCAAAGATTCTACTCTATGCCAAGACTGACACTGAGAATGATCATGATATGACCTCATGTAAAGGTTTCAATAAATTTCAACTGCTTGGGGTGAAACGCTTATAAAAAAAATTAAAAAAAACTGTCAGAGAGGAAATGCCAGATTATTTACATATATTGAAGTGATATATGTTAAGAGTAAATAATCCCACTTAAAACTAATTAGTAAAAAACAGAATATTCCATTTCTCTGAATGTTATATAGTCATTGTATATAAAGAAGAAAAATTTATGTAAGTATAACAAATATAGTTTGTCCTTTGCTGGTTTTTAAAAACTTTCTTTGCAGCATTGGTATGGAACTCTTACTTTGCAGTGCTGGTCCATTTTGATAAAAATAGAGAAATTACATTTCTTGGAAATAAGATGCTAACAGTAATGCCTCAAAAAGATTACCATTTTCTTATCAATAGCATATTGTGTAGTACAGACTAAGCTAAGAGACATGCCCAACATACAATTCTCCCTAATATAATAAAAACCATTGTATATGTATATATACATATATATTTTTTTTTAAAGTTTTATGTATTTAGGCAGCAAATTTTCTCTTAAACATGTCAGATTAAATAAATTGCAAACATTACATCTGAATAATGAAGATTCTATTTTGGATAATTTTCACTTTCTAATGAACATTAGAACTTTGTCAACCATTATATTTGAAGCAGAAACAAAATGTACAGTAATTTTTAGCAACACAGTTTTGTGGTTATTTTTTGTTAACATAACTCACACTCCTGAAGATAATTTTGGAAGGAGGTTGAAAGTACTTGGGTACCTTGATAAATGAACGATAATAACATCTGTCAATGTTACAGCTCATTTCTGACATCTTTCAATTGTAATACGAGAAAGATTATCTGTGAGTATGAACGGATTTTATTAAAAATAAGCAGATATAATGTTTGCAATCTATTTAATCTGATATATATATATATATATATATATCCAGTCATATTCTTGGATAGCGAGGCAATAGTGAGGCAGTATTGGCTCACTTCATTCTCTTTGATACTAGTTATGAAAGTTATTGTTGTATATTTGCTTTTTAACAGAGCTTTATTATTTTTAGCAATAATTATGTTGTTGAGTAGGGAAGAATATAATCTTCTGAATTATAATAAAGGGCTTTATGTGTTTTTATATATATATATATATGATGGCAAAATATTTAAGAGGATTATTATTATATATATAATAATAATCCTCTTAAATATTTTGCCATCATTTTTTGCTTGCAGGGGTACACTTGTATAATAATACTGCATTACAAAACAGGTTTGGAAATAAAATTAAGCACAAGTTAATCTATAACACAAAAGTTATGTACCCACATTTCACTGTGTTTTGAAAACTGTTAGTGGGGAATTGAATGACAAAATGGAAAGGACACATTTTGTCCTTTAAAGAATGCAGTTTTAATTAATCAAAAATATGTTTTAAGTGTAATAACTTAATCTTACCTTATAAATTATATCAAGAATCATCCAACAGACCATTTCCTGACAAATAAAAATAAAAGCAATAAAAAGCAAGTTCAAACACAGTAAAAGCCAAATATTAAAAAAACAATTACATTTAAAACTAAACAGTCCTGTTTATGTATATTTTTTATGTAAAATTGTAATCAGTATTTGTTGTATTTCTTATTCCCACCATGTACTGACTCTCCTGATAAAACTATCATGAGTCTGAAGAAGTCCCTGATAGAAATGAAACATGTAACAATTTTTTAACATATTTTTATTCAATATACTGGATATGGTAGAAATACATCCTACATTTTAAACTCCATTCTTTGTGGTGCTAGCGAGCTTAGGCAAGTGACAATGGGCTCTTCATTTAATGTCTTACCAATTTTTTTTAGGCCGGTTGTGTATTGTGGTGCAGTGGATATTGGCTCAGAATGAGAAATTGGGGAGCCGAATTCAAATTCCACTTGAATTCATTGCATTCACTTACGCGCAAATACCCTTGGGAAAGGTATTAATCCATCTCTTCCTTCCGGTTATGGGTTAAATAACAGGACAGATTGGGTTCTATAGCCTTGGTCGGCAACCAGTCTACTGCAGAAAGCAATGGCAACCTACTGCGGGATAATCTTCTGCCCAGTCAGTCATGTCTCTTTCGAGACATGATCGCCCAAGCGTGTTTCACATATGGCACTTAACTGACTGACTGAATTTTTTTAGATACCATCAGTTACCACTAAAATATCAAATACATAAACATTAAACACATCTACAAAATATTTATAAACCAAGGACACACAATAAAGTGCTTAAATTGTAAAACACCAATTAAACCATAGAATACAAATCAGAAAGCTCATTTTATTAATCATCATAATTTAGGTAGATATACTGCCAAACTATTGTATGGATGTACTAGTAGACATATCACATGGCTTTTTAGGGCCAATTAGGAATAAATAAAATACTTCTGGAACTTATTTCTGAGAAAAAAAAGGTATATCATGAAATCTATCTCCAAGAAGTCAACCATCCGTCCGTGCATGGAGTACTGCTGCCATTTATGGTCAGGTGCCCCTGCCGTTCTCCTCAGTGTTCTTGACAAGCTCCAAAGGAGAGTCTGTAATGTGATAGGTACTGATCTGGCGACTCGTCTGCAGCCACTTTCCCATCGTCGAAATGTGGCCTCCCTCTGTCTCTTCTATAAATACTTTCATGGCTTCTGCTCGGATGAGCTTAAGTCACTGATGCCTCCTCAACAGGTGTTTACCCGTGCAACCAGACTGGCAACTGGGTCCCACCCATTCACAGTCAGGTTAGCCAAACGCAGACGACAATTCTACTCCTGCAGCTTCCTCTCTCGCACTTCCCGCCTGTGGAACTCACTCCCGTATTCTTGCTTTCCTGACGGCTACAACCTCCAGAAATTTAAAAGCAAAGTTAATACTCACCTACTAACCACTGGACTCTAGCTCTCTCCCCTCCCCTGTATAATCTTCACATTCTCTCTGCCCATGTATCTGTCATTGCACCTGCTTTCTCAGCTTTCTATTGTTCCTTTCTAACTAGCTTGTACTCCTCACTCTTTTCTAATTAATCTTTCTACATTTATGTAACCCCCTGCACATCAGTGGCGTTTCTGCCTTGCTCGGGGTGAAATGGTTAAAAAAAAAAAAAAAAAAAAAAAAAAAAAGAAACAGACTCACAAATACCACTTAGGTGCTGATATTCATGACACCATTCATGTCCTCATACAAAAGCAACACTCAGCTCAGCATTGAGCAAACTACAAAGAGATTACCTCAGACTACAGTGCCACTGTCCTTAATAAGAACTAAATTACACTTATTTCTTTTATACAGATTATGACTACAGACACATACTGACTCATTCACAGAAACAGAAATGTTATATTTCACTGTTTTCAGATATATATGCAATGCAGTTTTATTCTATCCAAAAACTTCAATGACAACCAAAATAGGATATTACTCATTCAATACATTTAACCAACTTCTTATATTCTTGTTGTATATAAAATTAATGTTATTTGTTGATACTACATTGTCTTTCCCTATTGAATTTTATTCTTTCAATGAAAGTCATGGGCAGAGGAAAAAGAAATCATTTACAGCATGGTGAATAGAGGCTACCATTTGGAGGATGTCATACATATATATATAAAAATATAAAAAGAGAGAGATGGATAGATGAATTCTCTCATCAAGAACTACAGATGAAAGTTCAGTAAATTCAAGCTTTTTACTGAACAATCCGCATAAATGAATTGTTTAAAATTGTCAACTGCCAGTGCACCATAATGATGACATTTTCAGAGTGCAGTGGTCTGTACAGGTTCACTGAGTACCAAATGTCAGATGATGTTACAGGATTTTTTGGGATGGGCGTTTTCCATCTCCTAGCTGCATGCTGACCATTGGCTTTCATAATATATATATTTTCATGCATACATATGCAGCACCTTTTAAAAAGGTACCTGAAAACCCAAACTAACTGTGTGAGCAAAAATAGGCAGGCATAACTTCTCAGAAACCAAAAATGAGTGTGCTAGCATGAAGTAACAAGTCATTGTGACTGAGTGTTTGAGCATACTAATGATGTTGAAACTGCTGATAATGAAAGATTATGTGCTCTCACCCAGAAACTGTAACTTATTTTAACTCAGCTTAGTTGCATTCAGTTAAGTGCCATACATGATACACGCTTTGGACGGTCATATCTGACTGGGCAGAAGATTGTCCTGCAGTAGGTTGCTATTGCTTTCTGCAGTAGACTGGTTGCCAGCCGAGGCCATAGAACCCAGTCTGTCCTATTATTTAACCCATAACTAGAAGAAAGAGACGGATTAATACCTTTCCCAAGGGTATTTGTGCATAAGTAAATGCAAGGAATTCAACTGGAATTCGAACTCGGCACCCTGATTTGTCATTCTAATATCCACTGCACCACAACACACATCCACATAGTTGCATTATAAATCACAAATGGGGTGTGGAAATTTTGAAAAAAAAAAAAGATCTACCTGAACAAGTGTCTGCAATAAGGATTAGCAAATCACGCTAACAAAAGGGTGTGCTCAGGAAATTATACCAAACATGTTACTATATTTAGTGTATATAGTAATAAAAATAATTATAAACCAGAAAAAACAATCAAAGCTGGCAAACCTTTGCCAAAGCAATACTCACATCATCTCACCAATTAGCAAAAGATGAATAACACATCACTCGTTAAGTGCCAGGCCTGACATATAGACAGGATCACTATTAAAAAACCCATATGATTTTTATGAAGTACTAACCTTCAAATGGCATGTGACAAAATTTGGGTCCAATCGGGTTATTAGTTTACAAATTACAGTTACTTAAGTGAAGTTACTGTTGTAAATTTTCAAAACAATAGAAAAATCTGAATTTTGTGTGTTGATAAAGTATTGCTTTCTGATAGAAGAAATACTGTTCAAGCAAAGCAATGGCTTGATAAATGTTATTTGGACTCTGCTTCATTGGAAACAATAGTTAAGAGGTGGTATGCTGACTTCTGACTGTCAAATTGGCAGTCAGCTGAGTGAACATCAGCAGATGAATGCCGTCCAAAGCGACAAAAGATGCAAACAACAACAGGCAAGGTTTTAGCCTTTGTATTTTGAGATGTGCAAGGTATTTTGTTCACTGATTATCTTGAGAAAGGAAGCACTATCAATAGTGAATATTATATAGCATTATTGGTGTATTTGAAAGAATAAATTGCCAAAAAATGACCACAAATAAAGGAGAAAAATGTGGTCCCTCACCAAAACAATGCCACATGTCACAAGTTGATCGCAACATAAGCAAAACTACATGAATTTCACTTTGAATTGCTTCCACATCCACCCTATTCTCCAGGTCTGACCCCAGCAACTACTGGCTGTTTGCAGACCTCAAAAGACTGCTCCAGGGAAAGAGATTTGGCTCCAATGAAAAAGTGATATAGGAAACTGAGGTGTATTTTGAAGTCAAAGACAAATCATTCTACAAAAAAGGCATCAAATTGTTAGAGAAACATTGAAATCAGTGTAGCACCCTAGAAGGAGACTATATTGATGAATAGAGTGGAATTTTGCCTAAAACTTGTTTTATTAGTTAGGCCTAGAATTTATTGAATGATGTGTTATTAGAATGAAAAAGAATAACTACAATGAACTTGAATGTTCTCTCAAGAGTGCAAATACAAAAAAAACAAAAAAAAAACAATGAACTTGACCACTCTCAAAATTAAATGCATACTTAAGATGAAACAGGAAAAAATTTAGTATTTAAAATGATCTAGGGGAGTTAATTTAGTGTTTAGAATTTGAAAGGCAAAAATGAAATTTTATTAATAAAACCAGAAAAATAAGCTAGAACTGGATCAAACCCAGAATCTAATCAGTGTTCAGTCACGAGGCCAATCATCCCTGAAAGTTTCATTTAAATCCATCCAGTGGATTTTGAGATATCTTAACAATGGCCAAACAAACAGATAAACAGACAAATGCAACTGAATACAATACCCCTGTCTTAAGATGGAGGTAATAAAATTTATACTTAGAAATTACTTTATGTTCTGGTAAAAAAAAAATGACATTAACATGGATGGGTTTCAAAATATTCCAATGAAAGATGCACGTCAGTAACTGAGTCTTTCTCTAGTATGAAGTCATCTATAAGATTGATGGTTTCCAAATTATATGCAAAATGCAGTTTTGAACCATATTGAGAGCCATAGTTTCATCATTAAAATTTTCATTTACCTAAGCCAAATAGAATTCATTCCACTGTTGAAAAATACAAACAAAAAAAAAACACCTATTGTAAGAAAATATTGTTGGATTATAAATAAAATCTATTAATTCATTCCAAATGATTTATATCATCTTCAGTCCGATATCTTAGGGTGGCTGTGCAGTATCACACCTGACCAGCTCTCTTTATAGGTCTTCATTTTATACCAATATCGGCACATCTCTGAATGTTCTTCCAATTCAATTAGTGACATTAACAATCTATTTTTCCCCTCTGTCTCTTCTTTTGCCAATGTGGGTATATATGCAATAGGCAGTTATATAATGGGCCTTCCTTAAGCTTAATTAAAAAACGTAAATTTTTAATTTTTTTTATTAACTTATTTTCATAACAGAAAATGCATGTCTAAATTCACCAAGTGTATAAATTAGCCAAATATTTAGATCTTGCACCTTGAATGAAACCTCTGAACAGTCAGTCAGTTAAGTGCTATACATGATACACACTCGAAAGAGACATCACTGACTGGGCAGAAAATCTTTCCGCAGTGAGTTGCCATTACTTTCTGCAGTAGACTGGTTACCAACCAAAACTATAGAACCCAATCTGTTGTGTTATTTGACCCATAGCTGGATAGAGAAGGGATGAATTAATACCTTTTCCAGGGGCATTTGCACATAAGTGAATGCAATGAATTCAACTTGAATTCAAACTCAGCTCTTCAATTTCTTGTTCCAAGTTAATATCCACTGCACCATAATGTGCATCAGACAGTAGCAAACTAAAAAAAAAAACAACAAAATTATGGATCTTAGTCATTTTTTTCAATTTGAAATATTTCCAAGATACTATTTATCTAATCTAAATCTAATCTAAACTTATTTATAAATGGAACTTTGTGTGTGTGTGTGTGTGTGTGTCCGTTACCTATAGGCTCCGAAATGGCTGAACCGATTTTCTTGAAAATTTACACAGTTGTACTATAAGCATCTGCAAGTGTTCTTAGCTAGGTTTTGTGTTGAGGTACCCCTGATAAATATCGAAAATCGATAATCGAAAAAATCAGGTTATAGAAGGACTGGTCCGATTTTAATCAAATATGATACACTCATAGACAAAGACATAAGAAACGATAGTCAGAAGTTTCAAGGTTGCAGTTCTTACAATAGTGCAGAAAATCTATAAAATATATAAACGGCAAGATGTTTGTGTGTGTGTGTGTGTTTATCTGCCTGTATGTCTGTATTTTTTTCAGCACTATTATTTTAGTTTTTGCTTCGGGTTTGGCTCTAAGTAGGTATAATTGTAGTTCTTAGTCTCAGCAATGATACCATTTACTCAGAGGATTTATTTAGCCTTCAAAATTCAGTTTTATAATGAAAAAAAACTTATTTGATATCGATACCAGGAAATCAAAATTTGACTTACATCTATTCATTTTTCTTTCAGTCTACGGTTTCGCTTTAACTGGAAACAACTATTGCATTTTAGTCTTTCATGCCAACGTCCAAAGAGTCTGAGCTCCAGGACCATGAATTAGTTTTAAAGTTTTCATTACACCTGAGCAACATCTAGTTATACTGCTAGTCTGTTATAATGACATCATGTATCTGATAACAGACAAGCATAATACTATACTGTTGAAAAGTTAAAAAATTAAAACCATTACCTGTTGCTTTTAATCATAAGTGTTTTATCTTATCATGGATTCCAATGTTTTTTTTACAATAAAATTGATATTAAGAAAGCAATCATGAAATTTTCATGCAAAATTTATGGAAATATTGTAGTGAATTTCAGTTTATAACAGCTATAATAATGTTTTGCAGTTACTTGTATTGTAGAGAGTGTCAGCTATGCTTGCAAAATGGCCTTGTGCTAGACATAACTGAACCCACCACATTTTAAAGAATCAGAGTTGCACAAAAGATAAAAAGGTCTCGTTTGTAAATTTATGTAACAAGAAGAATGGAATCAATTTGAGGTTTTGAAATAATATTTTTGCTGAAGTTTTTATTTTTAATTTAAGATTTAAGTTTCTTAAATTCAGACAAAATAGATTTGTGAAGAAAAAACAAATCTGGTGTTGCTGTGAGTGCATACAATTGTAGTAGGTGAACAAATTTATCCTGAATGTGAATGAGAGCAGAATTGATGTCTATGTTCCTCATTCTTTTTTGTTGCTGAAAGTAAATGAGGAAAAGGGATAATCAATCACTGCAGTATGAAAGAGAGAGTTAGAGTGTGAAAAATGCTAGTCCTCAGTCAGATGACTAGGAGCTCTCTGTGATGTTCGTTCTTTGTTGACCATACAATCAGGAAGAAGAATAATCAATGAATTCAGTGAAAAAGAGAAGGTGAGAAAGTAAGAAAATACATGTCTCCTGGACTTGTTATCCAGTTAGATTACTTGTAGCTCTCTGAAGAGAAAGGCAAAAATCACGTGTAGGTAATGTCATTGTAAAAAGTAAAATTGAATCAAGTTTTAGATTTGTTTTCTTGTGCCTGATTTGCTAATAAATAAGAAATTGTAGCCATTGTTTTTATGGACGTCAGCACATGGTAAAATTTAATGAACCAACTATCTTTTGAAAGCAGCTTTTTATTTATTGGTGAATGTATAAATGTATATACTTTTATTATTGGCTCATGAAAAGGGTATAGGTAGGTGTGTATCAGCTCAGAATTTCTGTACATTTACATCTTAAGAAATATGAAAGTATGTTTGGTGGAAATAATTAAAATTAAAAAAAGAGCAATAACATAACAGAACAGGAAGTAAGATAACAATTGACACCGCATTTAAATTTTGAGGATCAAAACTGGAAGAAAGTTTCACATGCAAGAAATGCAACAGAAGAAACTGTTAGCATAGAACTTGTTTGTTTGCTTAGTGATATATCAACACCTTATAAGTCATTTAATGTCGAAATTTAATTTTCTTGGGAGTGTAGTAATTTCTTTGACAAATGTATTGTTGGTAATTTTTTTGCAAAATTGAATTGCTTGTAATATTTTTTACTATAAAAATGTTTATAGTTTAATAACATTTACACTGTTTGGACTCTTGTACTTATTTTTATTGCTATATTTATGACGTTTCAGCTGTTTTACGCTCTGGCCTTCTTCAGATGTTAGGAATTTTGAACTGACTTCTTTATATCAATCACTGGGGTATATCATGCTATGTGATACCACCTCTGGATGCCATGTAGTTATCTTCCTTTAACTCAACTCACTAAGTTATTTGTTCACCACTGCTGTAGCCTGGTATTGAACTCCCAACTCTTTGGGTCAAGTTACTGGAACTAAACAATGCTTATATCTACTTGGCTATGTGTTTTTTGATATACCCCAGTGATCAAAATAAAGGGTTCGATTCAAAATTTCTAGCACCTGAAGAAAGCTGGAGCTTACAAAGGCTGAAGGATCATAAACATGGCAATAAAGATGAAGACAATAGTCTGAACTGTGTAAATAATGTAAGTACTACCTCATCTCAGCAGTATAGATAAATATTTTCATAGCAATTTGATCCAAGTGTGTGGGGGTTCATTTGCTTATAGCTGAGACCTTTACAAGTGCTGCCACCCGAGGTCAGGATAGACCTGGGGTCAACAGAAATTACTAGATGTCTCTACACTCCTCAAAACTTCCCGGTGGTCTTGCTGCCAGATGTAATTTATTTTCATACCCAGGATGAGCATATAATTTATGGTTACATCTATCCATTTACACTCTTAAATGAGGAGATCTTGCTGCTAATCTAGTAGTATACATAAAGTCTAGGTACCAAAAAGCAAAGCTCATTCAAACAATGCTAATATATTTAGCATTGCACTGTTATTTAAAATAACCAAACTAACATAATGAGGAACAGAAAATCTTTACAAATGGATTCTAATGTAGGTTTGGACGTGAGAACAAACTGCAGATAGGAAAAAAATAAAACTGAGCACAGATTATTAATAACTTTCTAGGTTTTGTTTGTCTCAAGTGTTGTGGGGTAATACACCAATGAGTTAGTTAAGTGCCATATGTGATACACACTTTGGGTGATCATGTCTCGAAAGTGACATGACTGCCTGGGCAGAAGATTATCTCGCAATAAGTTGCCAGTGCTTTGTGTGGTAGACTGGTTGCCAGCCAAGGCTATAGAACCTAATCTGTCCTATTATTTCACCCATAACTAAAGGGAAAAGATGGATTAATACCTTACCTAAGGTTATTTGTGCATAAGTGAATCCAAGGAATTCAACAGGAATTTGTCGTTCTGAATTGATATCCACTGCACCACAATGAGTCCAAAATCAGTAAGATCCATGGTGCCAGTTTTCTGCTTGGTTGAACTATTGTACTAAGCCTGGGCAGTCTATTATTTTCTACTTTGGCTTGAAGTAAAGGGGCCAGTTCCATTCTTTCGGACAACATGCAAGGTGGATTTGTTTTTAAATTAGCTTCTATAAACCTTTGCAGGACCTACAAGACAGCAGGTGATTTGAATTCTGGTTTTTTTGTTTTTTTTTACTAGATGGGTTGCTACTCAAGGCTATAGAACCATTCTGAGCTGCTATTTTATCCATAGCTATGGGAAGAAGAGATTGATTCTTACTTTTCCCAAAGCATGTAAGTGTATGATGAACTCGATTAGACTTTAAGCTCGGCTATCCAATTCTTTAAACTTAGCCACTAACCATTACTCTATTTTACTTAAGATTAGTCTAACATAAAAACAACAACAATGGTGAACCAAATGAAAATATTATTCATTACATAAATGCATTAGCCCATGAGATAAACTTGCAAACCATCACAAAATATTAAGTGTCTAAAATGCTTGTTAAGTTATGTTTAATCCCAAACTTTTAGTTAAAAACACAAACTAATCCAATGTCTAATTCCAGAAGTCCATCTATTAAGGCAGCACATCCCCTTTTACCTTATAAGAATGTGAATAAATCCCATCATTTATAATCCATGAAAAACAAAGAGATTAGTTTTTTTGAGCTGTATTTTTTAAAAATGTTTTCTGTATTGTAGAAGGATGTTTTAAAACATGGCTTTTTGAACTCTAAAACAGTTTTCAAGAATAGTGTCATCGCTGAAAAATGCAATATGCTTCCTGTGCAATCCTCATCATTACTTGGAGTTCACTAAAAGGGAAAATATTTCTTATTTATAAATAAATTAAAAAATCTGATTGGGTTCTCCAGCTATTTGTCTCAAGGTTCTCAATAAAACCCAAAGAAGGATCTGCAATGTAATCAAACATGATTTGGTATCTTGACTTCAGTCACTTACTCACTAATGTGATGTGGCTTCCCTCTGTCTTTTCAACAAATATTTTCATGGCAACTGCTCTGACAAGGTTTTTTTTTCCTGGTGCCCTGACCATATGAATTTAAGTGTGCTACTAGATTGGCATTTAGGTCCCACTCTTTTAGCACTGAAATAGTTAAATGTAACTGCCATTTCTACTCTAACAGTTTTTCTTGCACTTCTTACCTGTGGAGCTCTTTTCCATTTACTTACTTACATAATAGCTATAATCTACAAATGTAACATCAGTTAACATCTTCTATCCTCTTTAATCCCGTTAATCTTTTATCCGTTCTTCAAGACCCCCTCTACTCAGTCTTTCTCTCACTATAACTGTTGGGACGCTCACACCTATTCGGCTACAATGGACTATTCCATTACTATGTAAAGTAATGGTGGCATCTACAAGAGGAGAGTGTGCCGAGCAGCCAATCGACAAGTCAGTCGTAGACTTCCGGTGACGACCTGGAAGTACCCATTGCTTGTACTACGTCTTACGACGGTTGAGACAATTAACCTCTATTCTTGTATTGTATACTAATAACCTTTGTAAATACTATTTTCATGGAATACAACAATTAACCTATTCCTGTTGCTGAGTTATTTATTCTTACTCACGACATAACAATAACCCTCTGTAAACAAAAGAAAGAAAAAAAATACAGAATCACGTTTTATCAATACAATATTTCATATACAGTACTGTGCAAAAATATTAGGACAAGAACTATTTTATCTTTTTAGAGGTATAATGACATAAAATAAACAATTTAATTCAAGTAATTTTATTTGATTTGCTCAACAAATGCTTTGACAAAAAAAAAAAATACTTTACAAAATAAATTTAATATTTAGTATAATGGCCTTTTGCTTTGATCACAGCCTCCATTCTGTCAGGCATTGACATCACAAGCTTCTTCAATGTATCTAATGGTATCTCCTGACAAGCAGCTTGTATTTGTTCCCAAAGTGTATCTTGCAAGGTAACATTAGATTTATCAATTCAAGAGGGGGTATAAGAAAAAAGTCAGTCATATTCAAGGATAATAGAATAATGAGTAGTTTCAAAATAACTTGTTTAATAGAAAATAGGAAAAATTAAATAAAACTTCTTTTTAATACATTTCTGTTACACCTAGTTTTAAATAATCAATATTTATTAGCAATTTACTTGACTTTTCACCCTTTATTTGAATTTCAGTGAGGTTTTTAGGAAAATCACCCCTGTCTTAATACATTAATGCACATTACCGGTAGTGTGCAAATGTGTTAGGACAGGGGTGATTTTAAACTTTATTTTGATGCCTCATGAAAGATAAAATAGTTCTTGTCCTAATACTTTTGCACAGTACTGTATATTAATAATTTATTATTTACCATGTTTATGTGATTCTTTAATCTTCAACAGTTTTTCTATCATTGATTTTCATAACATTTTCTACTGTCTCGATTTTAATATGGAAACGAAAAGGAAATTAATACTGAACATCAAGAAGAGACAGCTAAAGTTCCTGCGACATGCAATGAGGAGGGAGGGCTTAAAGAACCTGATACAAACAGGCCAAATAGAGGGGGAAAAAAAAGACGGGGGAAAGCAGCAGATAACATATTTGAAGAACCTGATCAGGTGGATGACGGAATGAGAGTTGCATTGTGTAACAAGAGAATGCGTGCTATGAGCCACCAGGGATAGGGAGATGGGGAAAGCCATGATCGCCTACATTCTGAAAGGACAGGGCACATAGAAGAAGAGAAATATTACTTGCAACAGATTTCACTGCTTTCTCATCTTCTGTGAATATTGATTTCTAATTCTTCTGTAAATCTCTTTTAATGATGGATCACAAGTTTTTATCGAACTTAATATCTGGAAAGGCTAAAAATCATACTATTACTTTGGCACCTTTGCAAAAACATTCTTGGCAAGGTGGGCAATGGTCAGATTGTGAAGTTGCATTATCTTGCATTAATATACTCTTCAAATTAAAACTTCTTAGTTCTGATATGTACTATTAAAACATATCTTCTTCTTCTTCTTCTTCTATGTGCCCTGTCCCTTCAGGACGTAGGCGATCATGGATCTCCACGTCTCCCTATCCCTTGTGGCTCTTAGTATGTTTGCTCCTGTTGCTCCTGGCAACCCCCGTTCCGTCATTCACCTGATCAGACCCTGCAAATATGTTATCCGCTGCCTTCCTCTGTCTCTCCTTCCTTCTATCTGACCAGTCAGTATCAGGTTCTCCAGGCTCTCCTTCCTCATTGCATGTCCCAGGAACTTCAGTTGTCTCTTCCTGATGCTCAGCATCAATTTCCTTTTTGTTGCCATTCTTTCTAACACTTCGTCGTTGCTTGTATGCTCAGTCCATGATATCCGTAGCATCCTTCTGTAGAACCACATTTCGGCCGCTTCCAGTTTTGTCCTCATTTTCGATGATATTGTCCAGCATTCACAGCCGTATTGAAGAACTGACATCACGTAGCAGTCTAGCACTCTTTTCTTCGTTTCTATTGAGATCTTCCTGTGTGTTAGTATTTTGCTCATCTTCTGGAACGCGTCCTTTGCCATGCCAATTCGCCTTCGGATGTCCGTGTCGCACTTTCCATCTCCTGTTAGAACACTTCCTAGGTACTTAAATTCTTGGACTTGTTTGATCTATCTATAATATTAATCCATAATATATAACTATCAGTTTGCAATATTTATCCTTATCAAAAATACATTGGTTTGGGGATATAAGATTTTATTATGCAAACAACTTAAGAAAAAATTTATTTAAAAATAAATCTAAAAAATATTGGTCATCAAAATGTATTGAATTAGTACAATATCCAATCTGTATTAATAAAAGATCCCCCCTTCCATTTCACTAGATGACTGAGAGTTGTCATTACCTCAAAATGCACTTCTTCTTGCCTTTATCTAATATTAATCCTATTCCTTCTTTATTTTTCTACCTTCCTGTATATTTGGTTCTGTGATTGTTACTTATAAAATCCCAAAGTTGTACATGATACATATTTGTTAATGCCATGAAAAAGGCATGAATCCAATGCCACTTTTCCCAACTATGGTTTAAATAGCAGTGTAAACTTAACTTTTTAGTCTTGGGAGACAAACAGCCAAAGAAAAGGAAAGTTTTGAATTTCAAAACATGGAGAAGAGAAAATCACACAAATATCTTTCCCAAGAAGGCATGACAATTCTGAAATGATGGTAATCATAATAAATGTAATCCAGAGTCATGCTTGTTTCATTCCTGAAGAGACATGGCATTTAAAAAGAATAGTTTTCCGTTTTGTTTTACATACTAGCAGGATGTTATTACTCATCAATTCAAATTTTCTGTTTGACATTTACTAAGTTTCTGCATTGACAGAGTGTCCTAACATTCCACATCCGGAATAGAATCATTTCTGTTTAATTTTTTTTTTTTTTAATGGTTAAGCCTTGTGGACAAAATTTCTATCAGATTTTCACAGAAATGAGAAACAAATGTTGTTGCATTTAATGTTAATAACATTGGAAACTGATACAAGATGAAAAATGTTTTCTAGTTAGTGTTAAAGTCATATCTTCCTAGTGTCAATTTCAGAGAACACCATTTTGTTTAAAGTTTGTATTTTCTTGATTTGGAAATTTTCCAACACATTTCAATAAAATTTTAACTTTCAAAAATGAATATTTACTTATATGCCATCACCAGCCTCTCCCCCAGTGACTTTTAGCATCAGACAAAAAATAACTTTTGGGAACGGGATTGTCAAAATCAGTCAGTTAAGTGCCATATGTAACACATGCTTAGGCGATCATGTTTTGAAAGATGCATGACTAAGAAGAGGATTTTCCCACAGTAAGTTACCATTACTCTCTGTGGTAGACTAATTGCTGACCAAGGTTATAGAACCCTATCTGTCCTGCTATTTAACCCATGGCTGGAGAGAGAAGTGATGAAAACCAATATGGCCAATTAGAGAATTTAAAGCAGGAAATATGCTTAAAAAGAAGAGACTGTTAAAATTTCTGGGGCATAGAGAAAGGCAAGAGGGTTTGAAATATTTTAGACTCACAGGATAGATGGAAGGTTAGAGGGCTAGAAGAAAGCAACACACAACCTACCCTCATGAGCTTGAGTGAATGAATGGTGAGCAGGGTTTGGGAAAGATGGGGGAAAAAAAAGAAAAATGTTATTAACAATGCTATAAATTCTCATTCGTTTCTAATTATTGCTTCAGACTGGATAATTGTATAACCTTGTTTAGTTTCACCTTCTCTTTGTTCTGGTTTAATCCGTTTGCAGAAATGAATATTTAATCCTACCTTTCTCTTCTTCTTTGCTTTCTGTCACCTGACACATTAAACTGCCAAGTCTGCAGGAAACAATAGCAGGACATTGTCTCAGCTACGCTTCTATTTTTTTACTTCCAGAAATTGCTAACTTGACCTGCGCATCCTTTTCAACATTGTTTCACCAGCCAGCCAGATCATCTTTTGTAGCCACTCCAAGCCAGTAGCTAAATGCAATCTCTCAGTTTCTATTGATTGCATTTCAGATCAAGTGACTTTTAATCTACATTGAGAGAGAGAGAGACTAAAGAAAGACTGGATCACTTTTATAATTCACAGTCTTCAATAAATGCTAAAATGAAAAAGATCAACCATTTCAATGTTTGAACACACTAAATATTTCTTTTTTCTTTAATTTCCATTCCAGCAATGAGTCAATCAGAGTTAATTGGTTTGACTAGTCTGGAAAGCCGACCATCAAAATCACTTTTATTGATTGCAATAGACAAAAATTACCAAAGTCATCACCATCTTTAAATTAAACATTATAAGAGCAGGAATGCTTTCAACCTGACAAAGAAATAATTCCCAAAATAAATTATATTTAGTCAAATTTTGGAAAGTGATTCAAATAGAGAGCTCTTCAGTTCAGTCCCCCAACTCATAACTTCACTACCAATGATTCATTCTCTGTTCCAAATCTGGATTAATTCAAATCTGGATTAATTCACAAGGCCTTAAATATGACTACCATATCTGGTCTGTGTTTATTGCACTGATTATTGCTGCCATATCTAGTCTGGTGCTTCTGCTGTTTATCTAGAGTTTCCTGACAAAATTCGAAGAAGAATCTGCAATGTTATCTGTCCTGACCTTACATCTTGACTTCAATCACTTTCCCACTGCTATAGTGTAGCATCTCTGTACCTTTTCTATAAATACTTTCATGGGATTTGTTCTGATTAGCCTTCCTCTTTGATACTTTGACTTCATTTTTCAGAATACAGTTTGATTTAAGCAATTGTAGGGTATTATATGGACTAATGTCATGAGATCTTTCATAGTGGGAGGTGGGGATCATTATTTGTCCATAGCTTAGACCCCAACAGGTTCTATCACACCAAGTCAGGTTGAATGTGGGAACAACAGCAATTAAGAGTTAGTTCCATGCTCCTCAACACTTCCAATTTCCCAATCAAAGGCCTTGCTGCCAGTTGTAGTTTATTGTCATGCCCAGGACTGTGTAGGATCATCTTCAGCATTTTTCTCTCAGTACATAACTGCAACTGTTATTTGAATTTTTATATCTTCCCTTCCTACACGTAAATAATTCTATCAACAAGAAAAACATTACTTTAGTCTGATGAAATTCTTCTGGAGGACAAAACATGTTACACAGAATTTTTTCCACTTTGCTATTAATTTGTCTAACATTAAAAACTCAAAATACCTATGCAATCTAAAGATACATCTTTTTTTCTTGTCTTTCTTTTCTTGTGATGAGCTTGTTCATCAATGTCACTAGCATTTTCTTTAAACTTTGAATTTCTGACCTCTTCTAAGCTCCAATATTTCCATTTTTTTAATCATTTCAACCCAAGCAAGGCAATAATAAGGATGCAAAGTTTACTGAGAGTAAATGAGAATGAGAAAAACTTTGGTTAGTACAAAAGAACAAAAAAAGAACAGGGATTTTGAAGACAGAAGATGACAATTAGTGTTATATTTAAGTTTTTGAAGATTGTAGGTGGCAGAGATCCAAGAAATTTCTAAAAGAGTTCCAGAGGTGAGAGAAAAAAAACATTAAAATAGAACTGATGGTTGTATCTAGCTAGTTTAACAGGTACTGGAGGAGAAAATCTCATCACAAAAATTTTCATAAAAATATTTGTAGAAAAGACAGCGGGAAGCCACATCATGGCATTGTGAAAATGACAAAAGTTGAGATCCCAGTTCAAGACTAATTACATTAAAAACCACAATTTACAAATGCAATCATTCCAAACTTTATTATCGTATGATTTAAGCATTGCTTTGGATTTCCTTCATTTTGCACCATTTTAATCTGAGTTTGCATAATACTTGAAGATGGGCACTCCCATAGTTGCTGCTTACATAAGTTTTGATATTTGGAACTGTATTTCTGAATACTTTATTGATTTTTAGGTTGCTTATCTGGTTCTTTGCATTCTCTCCTGAGTTTTTCCAATCCACAAGCATCTTGGGTGTTCTTCAAATCAATCATTCATTATCATCTCTGTTATAATGAAGACCATTGTGTATTTATTTGTGTGTTTATATATATATATAAATTAATTTATCTCCTGTCATGCTCATGGAAAGAGAAACAATAGCAAGGTTTCTTTTTTGTTTTGTTTTACGGCGTATCAACCCATCTTGGGTCATTTAACGCTGAATCAAATTATTAAAAAATTGAACAAAAAGTTAAGAATAATTTCAAGAAATTTGTATATTTAACAAATTAATGTACATAACAGACTTATATATTTAGACAAATTCATACATTTAACAAATTTATATATTTAACACATTTTAAATTAATAAAATATTTTATAAAAATGTATATATTTAATTTGGCTGTTAAGATTTTATGGCATACCAACCACCACGGTTTATCTGAAGCCAAATCCAGCATACATACATTATATGTATATGTATTCTTCTTCTTCTATGTGCCCTGTCCCTTCAGGACGTAGGCGATCATGGTTCTCCACGTTTCCCTATCCCTTGTGGCTCTTAGAATGTTTGCTCCAGTTACTCCTGGCAACCCACGTTCTGTCATCCACCTGATCAGGCCCTGCAAATATGTTATCCGCTGCCTTCCTCTGTCTCTCTTTCCTTCTATCTGGCCAGTCAGTATCAGGTTCTCCAAGTTCTCCTTCCTTATGTCCTGGGAACTTCACTTGTCTCTTCCTGATGCTCAGTACATCTTTCACACTCTATTTAAGTTTGTACACTCTAAAAGTATATGTTTGACACTTAATCTTTTTTAACAGATAGTACATATTGGGGATTCTGTGCCCTCCATTAAATGATGGTGCATGATGTAGGTATGACCTATGTGAAGGCGGGTCAGCAGAACCTGTTCTTTTCTATATCTGTATTGAATGTTTCATCCTCCAATAGTGGGTTTTATGTTTTGGAGTTTGTTGTTAGTGTATCTATTCTAATAATTTTGCCACTTTTTAAAAATTATTCTCTTCACTACAGCTTTAAAATCAGTATAAGGAATTTTGATTTTTGCTATTTTATCTTTCATTGCTTTCTTTGCTTCTGAGTCTGCTCTGTCATTTCCCTGAATACCTAGATGACTTGGGATCCAACAAAAAATTATTTTTTTGCTTTTAGTTAAATTATACACTCTGTTTAGGACTTGTGTGATTAAAGGATCAGAATAGTTTTTGTTTTTTAAAGCGATAAGCACAGATAACGAGTCTGTAAAGATAATGACTTTTTTGCAATGGGTTGTAGTTATTATATCAAGTGCCTAATTAATAGCAATTGTTTCAGCGCTATATATGGAAGCTGTATTTAGTAATCTTTTACGTTTCTTCTGATCTTTAAGTATGGCAGCAGATCCTACTTCTTTTTTTTTGCTCCATCTGTATATACATAAAGGTAGTCTGGATGGCTATTTTTTATGTTGAGTATTTCTGATTGGTATATGATTGGGTTAGTTTTGTATTTGGGGTATTTTGTCAGATCAAGAATAACTTTTGGTTGATTTATTGCCCAGGATGGTGTAGAAGATATAGTTGATTTGTGAACTTGCGTTCTATCTATTTGGTTCTCTTGTATGATTTCTTTAATCTGTAAACTGAAAGGTTTGACAGCCGTTTCTTTTTGCTGAAAAAGCTCTGTGTATTGCAGTTGGAAAATAGCACTGAAAGCTGGATTTAGAGGGCATGATGAAAGTTTAAGGTAATATTGCAGAGCGAAGGTGGAGTTTACATAGTTTGCAAAAGTGGACACATTTCGTTTTTTCTTTTGAAAATGTTAGTCCATTCTCTGTGTTCCATTTGTTTAGCTTATTGAGGCAGATCTGAAGTTGTCTTTCAATATGGTTCATGTTTTTTTGCTTTATAACATATCAGAAAATAATCCACATATAAAACGCAGTTTCTTCCTCTGTTTAGGTTTTGTACAATATTGTAACATAACAGACAATATACTACCTTGAGTTACACCCATTTCTTGTTCCTTTTCTTCAGAGAAGATATTTCCTATTTGGACTTTAAATTTTCTATCTTCTAGAAAGTTTTTAATAAATACCAGCATTCTACCATCTAGCCCAAGGTTTTTGAGGTCTCTTACTATACCGTATTTCCAGGTTGTATCATATGCCTTTTCTAGATCAAAGAAGACAGCCACTAGATGTTCTTTTTTAATAGAAGCCTCTCTGATAAATGTTTCTAATCTGATCAGATGATCTATTGGGCTTCTTTGGCTTCTAAAACCCGATTGATATTCAGTTATTAATTTGTTCTTTTCTAGATACCATGTCAATCTGGTATCAATCATCCGCTCTAGTGTATTGCACACTCAACTGCTAAGAGCAATGGGCCTGTAATTTTTTGCATTTGTTGTCTTTGAACGTTTTTTCTATCGGTATAACTGTACTTTGCTTCCATATTTTAGGGATGTTCCCACTGTTCCATATGTTATTGTATATTTGTAGAAGATATTTTTGTAAGGTTTCTGGTAATTCTTTTAGGAATTGATAATGAATTTTATCTGGTTCAACCGCAGTATTGTGGGCCTTGTTAAGAGATTCTTTTAGTTCTATTATAGAAAAAAATTGGTTATAGTTTTCTGTATTTTTGTTTTGAAATTTTATTTTTACTTTTACTGCTCTGGTTTTGATGGTTTGGAAGTCTTGACTTCGGTTTTTAGCGGATGAGTTTTGCAAGAAAGTTTTGGCAAGACGATTTGCTATATCTTTCTTGTCAGTTATTTTCAAATTATTGTGAATGAGGTGTTTTGTGGAAGTATTGTTATTTTTGCCTGCTGTTTTGCAGATCATCTGCCAAACTTCTTTTGGTTTCGCGTGATTGTTTATTTTGGCCATGTAATTTTTCCATGAATTTCATTTGGAGTCTTTAATGATCTTTTGGGCTTTGGCTCTGCTATTTTTGAATGAGTTTATGTTTTCTTTTGTTGGATTTATTTTGAATTTCTTTAATGCTGCTCTCTGTAGTCTTACAGCTTTTTGGCAGCTAGGTGATCTTTCACTTGTACATTCAGCCGTCCTGGAACTCTTTTTGAGCAGTTCTACATGATTATCAATATTTCCTTTCGTTTTTGTACTAGACTCGGTTGGTTTTGTTTCTGTTGAATACATTTTTTTAGGTTTTCTTGGAATGTTGGTCAATCACTTGTATTCAAATTTAATAACTTTTCAATAAGTTTTTTGTAGTTATCTATTGAAGTGATGTCCTGAGGTTTTTGATTTGGCTTTTGTACAACATTGGCATATGTTTCTGTTCCCAAATAGCTTTCAACAATTTTTCTAGCTTCTGGGAAAGGTAAATTTTTGGTGTGACATACATTATTTCCTTTTCTTTCTTGTAGACATCACAGATCCTTGAAAAGGCAGGATGTCCTTCATGGCAGTTTGCATATTTTATGTTTTTGCACTCACTCTCTGTGTGGTTGGGGTTACGTTCACCACACTTCCTACATACTTGGCGTCCTCTGTAAATATCTTTGTGATGACCAAATTTTTGACATTTGAAACATCGAAGGGGAACTGGTATAAATTGCTCTACCTTTTCTATTGTATAGCCAATCCTGATATCTTTTGGTATGGATGGTTTATCGAAAGTGAGTATATATATATGTGTGTCTGTATAATTTTGTTGTTTCATCTGATGGTAATTCTCTTATGTTCCTTTACACCCTGTTTTTTAAATGCGATTTCAATTTCCTCTAGTGTTGCTAATGAAAGCTCTCTGCTTCTTATAATGCCTTTTAAAGTATTTAATATAGCATGTGGATACACACTGTATTTGATGTTGTGAAATGTATCCATTTTGAGCAAATTATCAGCGTGTTTCTTCATTTGAACTTCCACTAGCAGGTTACCATTTCTAAGTTTTTTAACATTTTTTGAATTTGACCTACTTGATATAACTTTTTCAATCAAAGAAGGAGACAATTGGTAGAATTTAATTTCATCTAGTGATTTGATAATAATGAATCTTGAAAAGTCTATGTCAGTTTCAGTATCTGAATCGGATAAACACCTTTTAGATTTTTTAAAGGAAGAAGCTGTAATATGGTTTTGATTTTCATTGGTCCAATGCTTCACCACCCACCACGGAGTCCAACTACGATTTGGAATGAACCAAGTGGGAAACCCATTTGCCTCAGCTGAGATGGGGATACAATACCAATATACTTGTGCCAAGAATAAAATTCTGATCCTCTGCCAAATTCTGGGTTTTATTACTCAATAATATAACAGGAATCATCAGTCTTTTTCTCCGAACACAATTGACCCTCAGCCTCCGACTTCTAGCAGATATAAGATGAAGGGTTGGAAAGTGTTTTGCAAAAGTAGATTGGATACAGTCAGGACAAAAAGAAATATATATTAGCTAGGGCATGTTGGGACCAGCTGATTGATTGGATCGGGCCTAATCTGACCGCCTGTCTAGCCCAGGTAAGGGCCAAAGTGGTGTGTTGCAGATCATGACCACTTTTCACATGGGTCATGACCTGCTCAACCACTAGGATCCCATCCCGAGACATTACAGGTCGCCACCCACAGCCAACAAGTGGCCCCCTTGGGTGACTTTTACTCCCTGCAGAGGTGCAGTTGACGTATTCGGAAGCCCCGCCAACAGGGCGGACAATAGCAAGGTAGAGTCAGCTCAGTACATTAGAGAGACAATAACAAGGCAGTGTTGGCTCAGTTCATTCTCTTTATTACCAGTTATTAAACTTTACTACCAGTTGTGAAAGCTCTTGCTGTGTGTTTGCTCTTTAACAGTGTATTACTATATTTTTGCAATAATTATGTTGTTATATAGTGAAGAATATATATATCTTCTCTATTATAGTAAAGACTGTTGTATGTGTGTGTGTGTGTATGTGTGTATATCTTCCTATCATGCTTAAGGGTTTGGATTATTTTTTTATGTGAGTTGTGGTGCAATGGATACCGACTCGGAATGACAAATCGGGGAGCCGAGTTCAAATTCCACTTGAATTCCTTGCATTCACTTATGCGCAAATACCCTTGGGAATGGTATTAATCCATCTCTTCCCTTCAGTTATGGGTTAAATAATAGGACAGATTGGGTTCTATAGCTTTGGCTGGCAACCAGTCTACTGCAGAAAGCAATGGCAACCTACTGCAAGATAATCTTCTGCCCAGTCAGTCATGACTCTTTTGAGACATGATCGCCCAAGCGTGTATCACGTATGGCACTTAACTGAATGAAAGATACTCAATAGTAGTTACATCAATATGTATTTTGCTGATGTTTTTTATGGCATACCAATATAAACATTTTGCCTTCATTTTTGGTGGCAAGGATCCAATTTTAATAATTCACTATGTATCTATTTTTCTCTGTGTTTATAACTGCCAACTATTTCAGTAGCTTGCTCCTTTGCTACTTTTGCATTTAGATCTTCTATGGTGATGATAATTTCCAACAGTTTGTACAAACCTTTAGGATTATCTAATAAGCTATAAAACTTACATGAAGAAAGAGGATTTGGAGAATTTAGCCTTCATAGGACATATTGAAAACAAGAGGGCTTGGACTGATTTTATTTTTACAGCTTATTAAAGTGTGTCATTTAAAGTCAAAACATAGTTTTGGAATTCTAAAAATAATTACTATAACAAGTGGACATTACATTAACATTTTTGTGAGGATAACAATGATTTGTGCCAAATACAAGTCTGACTATTTAACCCTTACATAGGTTTGGGTTGTTGAACAACATATCAAGATCTTGCTGATCATTTAATGCCAAAATTTAATTTCTATATCTTTGGTAATATTTTTTTTACTATTAAAATCTATTGCTGGATTTTTGTTTTACTCTAAAAATGCATTTTATACTGTTTTGACACAGTTTTATTTTTTGTGAGGGAGTGTTCACTGTCTGCCTATAGTGAGGACACTAACAGATGCTACCACTCCAGGTCAGGATGGACCTGAGAACAACAGCAATTAAGAGATGATTTCATCTTCCTCAAAACCTCTAATCTCCCAATCAGAGGCCTTGCTGCCAGATGTAATTTATCATCATACCCAGAAAACTCATAGTTGGTGGAAGGGGATGGATTAAAACCAAAAAGGAAAGAGAGGAAAAACCAAGTAGCTTACACAATGAGTTTATATAAATGGGTACCAGAGCATTGGTGACAAGAGATAGTAAAGAGTCAAACATTTCTGAGAGCTACAAGAGACAGGAAGATGTGGAGAGCCATGATTCACCACATCCATAAAAGAAAAAAAAATCTTCATTTTCTATAGTCAATACTCTAGGAAAAATACAGCTTTCAGTTAAATTCGTTGCATTCACTTGCGCACAAATACCTTTGGGAAAGGGATTAATCTGTCTTTTCCCTCCAATTATGAATTAGTAACAGGGCAGATTGAGTTCTATAGCCTTGGCTGGCAACCAGTCTACTGCAGAAAGTAATGGCAACCTACTGAGAGATAATCTTCTACCCAGTCAGTCATGTCTCTTTTGAGACATGATTGACCAAGCGTGTATCACGTATGGCACTTAACTGACTGACTGACAACTTTCAGATAGATTTTTGTTTTCAGTTCTGATTTTAGCTATATATTCATTCTTATTGAAATAAAGAATTATCTGCATCATGTCTTATGAGATTATGCTATAAAAATTATAATCTAATATAAAAAAACAAATGATAAATAGGCATAACTGAAATAGTGCAATTTGGCCATGTTCTTTTTAAGGCTGACCATCAAATCAAGACAATCCAAACTGATTTGTAAATATGACTAAAAAGTACTGAATAGACATTCCAACCCAAAGACAATGTTTTAAAATATTTTTACCAGATTTATTCTTATTTCACTTGTAATACCTGGCTTATTAACATTCCCAAGAAGTTCACACCTGTACAATTTTATAATGTGTCTTCTGAAACATTTCATCAGTCTTTATAAGTTTTTTGACCAAAATCAGGATGTACATTGTAGTGCAGTGGATATTGGCTTAGAATGAGAAATTGGAGAGCTGAGTTCAAATTCCAGTTGAATTTGTTGCATTCACTTGCACACAAATATGCTTCAGAAAGATATTAATCTGTCACTTCTTTCCAGATATGGGTTAAATAACAGGACAGTTTGGGCTCTATAGCTTTGGTTGGCAACGAGTCTACTGCAGAAATAGCAACCTACTGTGGCAAAATCTTCTGCCCAGTCAGTAATGTTCCCTCCTGTCATGCATGACACTTAATTGACAGGCTGACCAAAATTTCTTCCAACCTCCACCCTGAATATATTTTAACATTTTTTCTCACCCAACATATTATTTCAATCTCCACCTTTGTATTTGGAACTCAAGAAGACTTATTCATGTGCATCATTTGTGATTAATTTCTTTACTGGTTTCATTACAGAAATTTTAACCTTATAAAATGGAAGCTACTGTTTTTTTATTGATTAAAAAAGGTCACTCAGTGCAAGTAGCGAAGAACTGCAAAGACTCAAGGAGGTGGGATGTGTGGGGGGAAGACTTTTTAGGCCATTTCAGAATTTCTTGCATGACACTTGGAAAAAAAAAATGTTCACAGTTTATTATGAAATTTCAAATACAAAAATTAGAAAGAAAATAGATAGCCCAATAGAATTTCAAGTATTGTGATCTTGGTGACACAATGAATAAGAAGAATTTGGTTGGAATTTAATTTGAGGTAAAAGAGAAAACAAGTTTTACTGGAGCTTCAAAAGGTCAAGATTATCAGAAACCTCATCATTCAAAATGGATTCTTTATATATGTGCATATGTATCTCTCTCATTTAGTCTATTTTTGCATTTCTCTCATTTAATCCATTGGTATTTCTATCTCTTTCAATACATCTGCCTTTATCTCAATCAATTCATTGTCCTCTTTGTCTTTCTCTTCCAATTTGTTGGCATCTATCTCATTCAGTTCATTGGCCTCTATCTCTCTCTCTCTCTCAGTTTGTCGGTTTGTCTCAATTCATTGATCTCTCTCTCATTAAATTTGTCCGTCTCTCTCCCTCTCATTCATCCATCTCTCTCTCTCTCATTCGTCTCTTTCTCTCATTTGTCCGTCTCTCTCTCTCATTCATCCATCTCTCTCTCATTCATCCGTCTCTCTCCCTCTCATTCGTCCATCTCTCTCCCTCTCTCATTCGTCCGTCTCTCTCCCTCATTCTCCTCTCTCTCTCTCATTCATCCGTCTCTCTCTCATTCATCCGTCTCTCTCTCTCATTCATCCGTCTCTCAGTTTCTCTCATTTGTCCGTCTTTCTCTCTCTCATTCGTCCGTCTCTCTTTCTCTCTCTTATTAAATTTGTCAGTCTCTCTCTTATTAAATTTGTCTGTCCGTCTCTCTCTCTCTCTTATTAAATTCGTCCGTCTCTCTCTCTCTCATTTGTCCGTCTCTCTCTTATTAATTTTGTCCGTCTCTCTCTCTCTTATTAATTTCGTCCGTCTCTCTCTCTCATTCGTCTGCCTCTCTCTCATCCATCTCTCTCTCTTTCATTCAATTCGTCCAGTCTCTTTCTCTCTCATTCAATTCGTCCAGTCTCTTTCTCTCTCATTCAATTCGTCCAGTCTCTTTCTCTCTCATTCAATTCGTCCAGTCTCTTTCTCTCTCATTCAATTCGTCCAGTCTCTTTCTCTCTCATTCAATTCGTCCAGTCTCTTTCTCTCTCATTCAATTCGTCCAGTCTCTTTCTCTCTCATTCAATTCGTCCAGTCTCTTTCTCCCTCTCATTAATTTCACCAGTCTCTTTCTCCCTCTCATTAATTTCGTCCAGTCTCTTTCTCCCTCTCATTAATTTCGTCCAGTCTCTCTCATTCAATTCATCAATTTCTTATAGTTCAAATTTGGTTTCCTATTACTGATTTAGAAAAAGAGGAAATTTCAGATCATGGATGAGAATAAAGGGAATATGATGAAATAGGTTATCATGAATTTTGAATGAGTTAGACACACTGAGATAAATATATGAAACTATTGTGAACTAAATAACACAAACCTGCTGGCACAAAGGAACTGGTCTAGATGCTTAAATAAAGAACTCCAAGTCAAAAAAAAATACTTCAGAGCATTTCTTAAAGATATCATGGTGAGATATATTAAAATATATAAAATATTAAGTCTTACTTAGGCGTAATACTTAATATTTTAGCTGATAGAAAACAAGTTATAACCGTGACAATGAGAATCAAAACTCATATGAGTTATAACTAGAGTTACAAGGCTGTCAAACGTATACTCACTGAAAACAAGTAGGAAAAAAAATCTTGTTGCTTTGACACATAGGGTACCAGTGACAAGAATTTGAAACATGTTCAGTGTGTGGAGAAAAGCAGTTCTTCAAATATGGAGAATATATTGGCTTCTATGGTACAAGTTTAACATCATCAATATCAGCAACTGATAGAATTCCAGAAACAACAACAAAAGTTACTTGAAATAATACTGAAGAAAATGGAAAATTCTCCAACTTCTTTTCCTCCCAAAACTCTACTAAAATGCCATATCTGAATTCACATACAATCTACATGAAGGAATCACGTTTTTTGTGTATTTTCAGATACGAGCAAATTTTCAGAGAAGAATGCAATGACTGGAAAGATAAGGGAAAAAAACGAGACTTTTGTTGAGAAAGTTAGCACTGGCAGAACCTAAAAAATACACTCATTTTGTACTGCCAAAAAAACAAGGAGAAATTTGTTTTGAAGAAATAGTAAATATTCTGACAAAAACTTTTAGGTAAAAATGCTCTTTATTCAACATTCATTGGAAATATATAAATTTGACAAAAAAAGAAGATGGAAACTGCCACATATGCTGGAATCATTAGCAAGAAATGTGAAAGATTCAAACTAATTGAACTGACTCTGGATATGTTCAAAGGTTTAATAGCAAAAAAAACTAGACACTGGCAGTGATATCAGAATGATTAATGAAGTTACATGGAAAGAAATTGGAAAACCTATATTAAAAAGGGATTTCCAAAGTCACAAGTTGCATTTCAGGGGAGAAATAATTTTTTACTAACAAAATGATTTCCAATATTTCCTTTTGTAACAAGTGTGTCAAAGCTAAGGTTTACATGCAAAAAAGTACTACAAACTTATTCAGTACTGAATGGATAGAATTATTTGAAGCTTTGCTTATAAATGTTTATTGTATAAGTGGACAAGTGACTGGCCTTAAGAAGCCAAGTGAAACTTAACGGAAGAATTAAAAAATGTTTTCTAGATGTTCTGTCAAATGAGTTGGGCCAGTGTTTCAAATTCAAAGGGAAGTTTAAAATAAAAAAAGCCTCACCCTAGTATTTAAACCAAAACAGAGTGTACCATTCACAGCATTGAATCAATTTAATGAAAAATTGGACTTGAAAAAATTGGTTTAATTGAGAAGATTAATCATTTAAAATAAGCATCACCAGCATTGTATGTAATGAAAAAAATAAAATTTGTGTTTGTGCTGGTTTCTTGACAGGGCTTAACACGTGTTTAGAACCCCCATGACTACCCATTACAATGTCCAGGAAAAAACTTTTGTGAAGTTAAACAGTAGAAAATTTTTTATCAAAGCTGGATTTTTTTCAAGCGGATTTACAATTACAAGTTGAAGAAGAATGTTTTGAGTTAACAACTATAAATTTTAAATGCGCACAAGGGATTGTATAAGTTCAACTGACTTCTTTTTGGTATAAAACTGACTCTAGCTATATTTCAACAAGCTATAGATACCATGATAGCAGTTCATATTTACTTATTTGGATGATATAATAATTAAAAGTCTGTCTAAAGAACAACATATTGGACATGTGAAAACAGTTTTTGAAAAAATACAAGAGTACTGGTTCAAAATCAGTGAGGAAAAGCATGAATTGTCAAGTATAAAATTAAGTACCTATGATAAATCATTGACAAAAATAGTTCTCAACCAGATCCGGCAAGGACATGTGCAATTTAGCATTTACCTCTTCAACAAGCATTACTAGTTTACACACATTTCTGGAACTAGCAAACTATTATCAAATTTATGTACCTAATATGTAGAATTTGAGAGTTCCACTGAATGATTTGCTTAAAAAAGACAAAGTTGAAGTGGACTGATTGGTGACAGAAAGCATTTGAAGAAATGAAAAAATTCAAATACCAGACATATCATTAGCATACTTCAGTTCAAAAACAGAAATCATAGTGGCGTCGAATATGCGTGATTTTGGTATAGGAGCAGAAATTTTACGTAAATACAGTAACTGTAATATGAAAGCCATCACATATGCTTTGCATTCATTACTACCAATAAAAGGAAAATTAAAACCAGATTGGTAATGAGATTTAGAAATAGTATTTGCAGTGCAAAAATTTAACAAATTTATATATGGAAGAACTTTTTGGTTGCAGACAGACCACAGACCACAGACCTCTATTATCAAAATTATGGTTTGAAAAAAAGAATTCCTACACCTACAAAAAATAAATTACAATGCTGGGATACCATCTTATTAAATTATGATTTTAAGATGGAATACCAATTATCCAAAAAATTAGGACCTGCAAATGGGTTATCAGGACTGATACCAAAAAATACTGACACATTTAAGGACAGTCATTGCAGCATTAAAGAGTGAAACAGAAATAAAAAAAATATATATATTCTGTTATATAGCACACGAATTAACAGTTACTCTGCAAGAAATAAAAGAAAAAGCAGAACAAGACATGTTTGATTTAGAAATAAAAATGACTACAAAGAAAGAATGCAATCCAGACTGTAACACTTACTTGCTATCTGATGGAGCACTTATGTTTACCCAAAGAGTTGTAATAACTAGCATATTACAAAAACACCCACATCTATTGAACAGGTGAAGAGGTTCATCCCTTGTTTCCTGTTTAGGATGTGGTTTCCGGTTTTTCTTTTTTCCAACCTTTTCACTCTTCTTTTTATTTTATTTTATTTTATTTTTTTCAATTGGAGTAGATAGACTAAACTATCGCCCGGTTCACACTCCACCCACATCTATTGAACAGGTGAAGAGGTTCATCCCTTGTTTCCTGTTTAGGATGTGGTTTCCGGTTTTTCTTTTTTCCAACCTTTTCACTCTTCTTTTTATTTTATTTTATTTTTTTCAATTGGAGTAGATAGACTAAACTATCGCCCGGTTCACACTCCACCCACATCTATTGAACAGGTGAAGAGGTTCATCCCTTGTTTCCTGTTTAGGATGTGGTTTCCGGTTTTTCTCTTTTCCAATCTTTTCACTTTTACGTAGCCCCCTGCACATCAGTGGCGTTTTCGCCTTGCTTGGAGTGATATGATTAAAAAAAATAAAAAATAAAAAAATAAATTTCATAGTGGACATCCAGGAATTACAAGGATGAAATTTCTTATGAAAAGCTTTGTACACTGGACCAAAACGAATAAAAACATTGAAAAAGTAGTAAAAGCCTGCAAAGGTTATGCTTAAGCAGCAAAGTCACCAACCATGAAAATACAATCTTGGCCAAAGACAGATACACCACGGTCAAAACTGAATATAGAATTTGCAGGTCCAATAAATGGATCACATTATCTTCTGGTAATGGATAGCTTCACTAAGTGAAAGAACACCCACTTCTGCAGTGACAGGGAATTTTTTTACACACACACAGTTTGTAAGATATAGCATTCCAGATGTCATAGTCTCAGATAATTCACTGTGCATGAATCTGAGGATTTTTTGTAAAATGTTATCATTTAAACATATTACTACACCACCATATCAACCAAGGCCAAACGAACAAGCCAAATGGTTTGTGGAAACTTTCAAGCGACCTTTGTAAAAAAGCAAGTTATGAAAATTGAGCAAAGAATCATGACAAAAATTTGGAGAGTTCACCAGATAATGCCAAATCCCAATACACCATCAGGCATGTCATCGGCAGAAGTAATGTTTGCAAGAAAAATTAAATTGATACTTGACAAGTTGTTACCAAGTAAAAAAATAATAAGAACGGATAACAAAAAAGGCATTAAATTTTTCAAGATTGGTGAAAAGTGTTTTTCAGCAGATGGAAGACAAATGTTGGAAGAGAGTGTAATAAAGTCATGAATAAAAGAAAGGATATACATGGTAAAAGGAAAAAAATATCTAATTTAAATCTAAACTTATTTATAAATGGAACTTTGTGTGTGTGTGTGTATCTGTTACCTATAGACACCAAAACGGCTGAACCGATTTCCTTGAAAATTTATACAGTTGTACTATAAGCATCTGCGAGTGTTCTTAGCTAGGTTTTGTGTCGAGGTACACCCGATAAATATTGAAAATTGAAAAAAAATCAGGTTACAGAAGGAGTGGTCCGATTTTAATCAAATTTGATACACTCATAGAGAAAGACACAAGAAACGATATTCAGAAGTTTCAAGGTTGCAGTTCTTACAATAGTGCAGAAAATCGATTATATATATATGTATATATTTATATAAAAGGCAAGATACCGGGTCTGATCAAAATCAGTTTTTCAGCCCTTTTATTTTAGTTTTTGCTTCGGGTTTGGCTCTAAGTAGGTATAATTGTAGTTCTTAGTCTCAGCCATGATACCATTTACTCAGAGGACTTATTTAGCCTTCAAAATTCAGTTTACGACGAAAAAAACTTATTTGATATCGATACCAGGAAATCAAAATTTGACTTGCATCCATTCATTTTTCTTTCAGTCTATGGTTTCTCTTTAACTAGAAACAACTATTGCTTTTTAGTCTTTCGTGCCAATGTCCAAAGAGTCTGAGCTCCAGGACCATAGATTAGTTTTAAAGCTTTCATTACAGCCCGGCAATGCCGGGCTATACTGCTAGTAGGAACATAAAAGGCCTTATAATCAGCAAAAGAAAATGTTTACTGAAGAAAGTCCCTCAAGAAAGGAAGAACCAGTAAAAGTAATGTATAATAACTTTTGATGTACTTGCACCCTAAAAATTTGTTAAATGTACTTGTATGATTTTCAGAAAAAGGAAAAATAGAGGTTGATCCCGAACATAAACATTAAAAATTCAGTATATTAGCAAACACACCAGAAATGTGAATACTAATACATAAAAATAAAATATTTACTAATAGAAAGAAATCTGAAAAGCAGGGATGTTGAAAAGTAAATGACACACACCCGTTAAATGAACTACTCTAAGCACTTAAATAAAGAATTCCAAGTAGTTTAAAAAAGCCGTTGGAGTCAATCTTCAGAGTATTTCTTAAAGATGTTACAGTGAGTGCCTAAGCAAGACTAATATTATAATTGATAGAAACTGAGTTATAACAGAAACCTAATGAAAATAGCTTTGAAGAGAACAAAGACAACATTATATATATATATATATATATATATGTAATTTACGCACCGCTCATTCGATAATGAATTGGAGCACTCTAGCTATTGGGCGTGTTTATACGCGCTAAAAAGCCTGCCTTCTTCTACTGGACGCTTGTGGCCTAGGGGTAGAATTGCCAACTGACGCCAATTTGGTCGGGTTTCAATCCTGGGTTAGGAAGCAACCGGAGTCTAAGCCATACTGATGAGCTGTAATACAGCGAAACGGATCTGTCTGTGGATGACTATAGTATATATATATATATTTCATTTGGAAGTGAGTTATTTCGCTACCCAGGTTTCTACCTTTCAGCGTCTTTAAGCAATTTACAATAAATGATTTTAACATTCTTTTAAAAAATGCTCATGTAACAGGGATCTTTTATGAATGCACAATTTTCAAAATTAGGAAAAGTTACTTAAGGGTCTTAGAATAATTTCATTCATGACTGTATGATCCTAGTAGGTATTTATTGGTATGGTTACACTTGGTCATAATTTCTATTCTTTCATTTAGTAATTCATTTTTGTCTTGGAACAACATAATAGCCAATTTTTTTCCTGGCATAATCAGCATATTTTACCGCCATTGTAAGGTTTGGCTGTTTTTGCTAAGCTCTAAGTTTTATTGGGGTCTTTTCCATACTTTAATTTTAATTTTAATTTCCACATGTCACTATCCAGTTTTGTACAATTTTTTAGGTTTTCCAGTTTAAATGTAGACTTATGGTTATTCCATCTAAATTCAAAACTCTCTTTGGTAGATACTAAACATGTTATGCTTTGACCTTTTATGTCATGTACTTTTGCTTTGTAAATAATCCCTTCAAAGTCTGTTAAGTGGGCGTTTTTTGTTTCTTTGTGTCCCTGCAGTTACATTCCTTGTTAATAGTGTTGCTTTGTACATTGTTACGTAGGATTCTGTTTTGTTTTTTTTAATGTAATTTTCTAAATTACTAGTGCAGCTATAACTAAGTTTGATTGAATTACTCTTGAAAATTTTCTTTAATTCTGAGCTTTCTGGAAAGTGTTTATCAATTAGTTTGTCCTATTTTTTAAACTAATTGATAAACACTTTTCATTCTATGATTTTCAAATGTTAAATTGAGATGGTGAGCTATGTGTCTATGCCTTGATATGTCTCACATCTAATTGTATTATCCAAAAAAGGGACTCAGATTGCTGATTGATTATGGTCACCTGATTGGGCTTAAGGATTTTTGCACCAAAAATTGATAATCTTGTCTTGTTAATTTTTTTTCAAAAACTGGATGTCATATTTTATTGGGCATGGCGAATGACAACAAAGATTTAAGGAGTTCAAGAGCCAGGAATTCTATTTTATTGGACATTAATGGTAATCTCAAAATGTTCATGTGCAATGATTAATTTTATGCTGATTTGAGTGTATAAAGTGTTGAAATGTGCAGGATAATGTGACGTCAAGTAAAAACAATAATAACAATAATAATAATAATTATCATTGTAAAATAAACAAGTATTGTACATAGATGTATATAACAATTTAACTTTTGAAAAATCATAGTACTAAAAAAACTGGTAAAGTTACTCTAAATATGAAAAATTCAGTCTCATTTTCAACTTCTTATATATATATATATATATATATATATATATATCCATGTACATATGTGTATATATATATATATATATATATATATATATATATATATATAAAATGTTTTCCTGCCTTCCCTTACTATTCCTTCCATCTGAATAAATCTAACCCATTCATTTTAGTAAAAGATTTTGGCCTGAGGAGTTGATTATTTTTTTTTAAATATTCATGAAATAAATTATCACCAATGGATTTATAAATTCGTCCAATATATTTTCATTATAATACTGTTAAATTCTAATATTGAGTTCTTATCAGGTTACAGGGTTACAGTCTCCCATGGAATTAACCGTACAAATTACCAATGATACTTTTATATATATATATATATATACACACACACACCTAAGTGAAAGTTTTCAATTAGCTGATTGATGTTACTTTCAGCATACCTGTTTTTTTCAACATGACAAGGAATAAACAAAGTGAGACTGACAGTTGTGTCTGTAAATTTAGACTTTAAAAGCTTTCGCTTTGTGCTTCACTTTAGTGAAAAGGCTAATAATATACAATAAATATCACCAATCTTATTGCCAATATTGTTATCATTTTGTTGTCTTTTTTATTTCTCAAATTTCATTAACTGGCATATTAAATGTACATATTAAAAGAAGCACAAATGAATCATCTTTGTTTTAATTATATATGTGTGTGTGTGTGTAAAAAACAATAATAAAAACTGTGTTTCACCAAAAAAGAAATATTGATCAGAGTATTTCTGATCTGAAAGATATCATTTTTGAATAAACAGTCTCTGTAATTATAATACTCAATATTAAGGGATCATTGATAATAATAAATAAAATTCAAAGTCCAGTAACTTTATTCCTGGAGATTAAATCCAGTTCTCAAATACAGAGCAGGGACAAAGTATGTAACCATTTTACATACATACACATATATATATATATATGGTTTTTTTTCTAAACATATACTGTCAAATATAAGAGACAATGAATGTCTACTATGTTTAATCATGAGCCATTCTATACATCGTATTTTGGCTTTAATTTCATGTGAGCCAAAAGCTTAGAACCAACTTAATAGAAAATTATCCAAATGTTGGAGAATGTTTGTCTTTATTTTCTCTTGAAATTAAAGCCAAAATATGATGTTTAGAATAGCTCATGATTAAACATAATAGACATACCTCCTATCACACTAATTCCCAATTATTCTCAGAACACTCTCATCTACCCAACCCTCATTCTCTGTATCCCTACCCACCTATCACCCACCCTGACATTTCCTATATTTAATCTTTAATCATCCTTTCTCCACTCTATGTAGCCCCCTGCGCAGTAGTGGCAGTGACATGCCTTGCTCGGGGTGAAACGCTTATAAAAAAAAAAAAATTCATTGTCTCTTATATTTAACAGTATATGTTTAGAAAATTATCTGCTGCCTCGATACACTAAATATATATATATATATATATTTACAGATGCATGGTCTGGCAGAAATACCTTCCACATAAGACATTAGTGACAATGATGTCTTCATCCATTTCTAATTTTTTCACATATTTACACTTGTAAAGTTTCATCTTTACAATAGTGAGTATATAAAATTATAGAAGATATTAATTACACTATTTATATGCTCACTATTATCCTCATTTTTGTGTTGTTGTTATCACAATATTTTGGCCATTATGCCCTCTGGTCTTCATCAGGTGTATGTCAATCCAGTTACTTACAGAACAAGACAAAATATGTTTAGACTTTGGCAGCAGAATGAGAACAAGTTACCACCCATAGATTTAATAAAGGATGGAACAGTCAAAATGTGTTAAATGAGGAAAATAGTCCACATGTGAACAGTGGAAATAATAACTTTGCATCCCAGAAATTCAGCCAGAAATCATATAGCCTTAACAAAATCAACTGATAGATCAATAGAGAGAATAGATTACAATAAAGAGATGAGAAGAGCAGTTCGTATGTAAATAAATGATAACTATATTCTAGAAATCATCCCTGTCTAACAACTGAGTTTGTTAAGTCTATAGACAGATCTAACAACTGAGTTTGTTATAGACTTAACAAACTCAGTTGTTAGATCAATATATTTCTTTAAACTGTTTTTCAACCAGAACATATGCATAGAGCATCATATACAGATATTCAACTATATCATTCCATTTTATGTTGCTGAGAAGATAACTTCCTGTTTCCTACATTACAATCTAATTGTTTTTTTTTGTTTTTTTTTAATCATATCACCCCAAGCAAGGCGAAAACGCCACTGATGCGCAGGGGGCTACGTAAGAGTGAAAAAACTGAAAAAGAGAAAAACCAGAAACCACATCCTAAACAGGGAACAAGGGATGAGCCTCTTCACCTGTTCAATAGACATGGGTGGAGTGTGAACCAGGCGATAGTTTAGTCTATCTACACCAATTGAAAAAAAAATTAAATAAAAAAAAAGAGTGAAAAGATTGGAAAAGAGAAAAACCAGAAACCACATCCTAAACAGGGAACAAGGGATGAGCCTCTTCACCTGTTCAATAGACATGGGTGGAGTGTGAACCAGGCGATAGTTTAGTCTATCTACACCAATTGAAAAAAAAATTAAATAAAAAAAAAGAGTGAAAAGATTGGAAAAGAGAAAAACCGGAAACCACATCCGAAACAGGAAACAAGGGATGAGCCTCTTCACCTGTTCAATAGACGTGGGTGGAGTGTGAACCGGGCGATAGTTTAGTCTATCTACTCCAATTGAAAAAAAAATAAAATCAATTTTTCATTGAACAAGAAAAAGATCCTGAAGTTTGTCTTTGAAAAAATAAAATACTCCCTTTAGAAGAAGCAAGAAAAGTTAAAAATTAGGTTTTTAACATTATTTACATGCATCCTTGTCTTTATTGGTGATAAAGATGAGTACAACAGACTGCATGTAAATAATGATAACACTACAATTCAGGTAGAAATCATATAACATTAAAAAAGTCTGTTGATACATAGATCAATAAAGAGAATAGATGACAATAAAAAGTTGAGGAAAACAGTCCGCTTGTAAAGAATAACTTAACATCCCAGAAATCATAAAACCTTAATAAAGTCAGCTGTTAGGTAGAATTTATAGAAGACATAAGCAGAAATTATAAAAGATATATTTAACAAAGATGGAACAAAATATATTCAACAGCCATCACTAAAACACAACCTAATATGTAGAAGTACATTTGTTTGCATCAGCAACTTCCTGTCACTTCCTGTAACTGTTAACTTCAAACTCTGCTTGTATTTTGCACAAGTCTCCATAGCTGACCTTCAGATCTATTAAATGCTTTGGCTGACAAGCATTGATACAAATGCGTATGAAGAAAAGGGGACACTGAGAATTTGAAATTAAATTATATATATGTGGTGTAGATATAGAAGAATCCAAAGGAGTATCATGTACCTAAAGTGGTAGGATAACTCTCTAGAAGAGCTCTAAATATATGTGTATATAAATACGCATAGAGCAAATATATGTAAAAATTAAGACAGACATGTTATTCCATGGTTAAGCAGAAGTATAGGCCTATTTCAGATGAACCATTGTCAGCTTGTCTTTATTGTACAGGAGATTTTACATGAATCGTGTAAAATCTTCTGTACAATAAAGACTGAAGCTGACGATGGTTTACCTGAAATAGGCCTATACTACTTCTTAACCATGGAATAATGTGTCTGTCTTAATTTTTACATATGTGTGTGTGTGTATGTGTGTTTTGTGTATATAGTCTAGTTGATTTCATTTAGTTTCTTTTTTTTATCACTTTTGTTATTAAATATCTCAGATTATAATAACAGAAGATCTACCAAGAATAGTAAAATGTTGTAAATTTACTGTCCACTGCATTTTTACGATGACTGCATTTCAGATTCCTTGGCAGATCTTCTATTTTCACAATGTGGAATACTTAATAATAAAAAGTGATAAAAGTAAAAACAAATATATAAGAGAACTGAATTCAATCAGTCAGAATTCAATCCAAGACACATACAAAAAACTTGTTGGAATTATATGGTTCTACAAAAAGATAATGAGGATACCATGGATGGAGCACATGAGCAGTGATTAGGTTTTGAAGAGGATTGACATGAAAAACAAAACTGATACTTAACATCAGGAAAAGACAACTGAGGTTTTTGGGACATGTAATGAGGAAGGAGGGCTTGGAGAACCTGATGCTCATGGGATGGATAGAGGGAAATGGAGACAAGAGAAAGTAGCATGCAACATACCTGATGGATTTGAACAGATAGATGGTAGAGTGAGGATTAAGTGGGATAACAGAAGAAGGGATATTAAGAGCAACAATTTATAAGGAGTAGTGGAGAGCCATGTTCACCTATGTCCTGAAGAAAAAGGGCACATAGAAAAAAAAGAAGCATTTTCAGCATTCTCCCTCAGTACATAGGTTATATTCACATTTTATCTTTTTATTCAACAAATAAATAATTCCATCAATATAAACATTATTTTAGTCTAATGAAACCCTTCTGGAAAATGAAACAAGTTACACAGAATTTTTTCTACTGTGTCATTGGTTTGCCTAAAATGAAGACCTCAAATCATTTAAATGACACAGCTGACAAAGACTAAATCATTATAATAGGCTGATTTTCTTATTTTCAAAAATTGTTTTTTACATTGGTGATATGTTTAGTATCATTAAGTGATATGTTTTATATCATATGCTTAGTATCATTGTCTTGTTGAAAATCCCAAATGTACATCATTTTTAAGTTGACATTTAAAACTCAATGAGATTCATTGTCTGAGTTAATGTTTGACTGAATGATTTCTGCCTAAATATATTCTAAATGTATGTTGTGGTGCAATGGATATCTGCTCAAAACAAGAAATTGGAGGGTCGTCTTCAAATTCCAGTTGAATTTGTTGCACTCACATACTTGCAAATAACCTTAGGAAAGTATGAATTCATTGCTGGTTAAATAGAAAAACAGATTAACTTCTATAGCCTTGGTTGGCAACTAGTCTACTGAAAAAAGTAATGACAACCTACTGCAGGAAAATCTTCCCATTCAGTCTCGGGTGATACAAGCGTGTATCTCATATGGCACTTAACTGACTGATATCCAACAAAAGCCTTTGTAAAGTAATTCACAAAGAACTGAGAGGACACCATGACATATTTTGGAAGGATCCTCTCTATTATAATAAAGACCGTTGTGTGTGTATGTGTGTGTGTGTGTGTATTTTTTAATCATTTCATTCCAAGCAAGGCAGTTTTACTGCCACTGGTGTGCAGGGGTTACATAGAAAGAAAGTGATAAGAGAGAGAAACAAGTTATAGGGGATGTCAGGGAATGGGCAAGAGAAGGATGAGAATACTGGTGTGATGAGAGTAGAGTGGAGTGGACGAAGAAAAGAACATGAGGGAAAGGATGCAAGTCAAGGAGATAGAAGATGACAACTGATTTTACATTTAAATTCCTGGAGATTGTAGAATACGGAAAGGAATTCCACAGGTGGGAAGTGCAAGAAAAGAAGCTGTTAGAGTCGAAGTTGTGGTTACATTTGATTGGTTTCACTGTAAAAGAGTGGGACCTACTTGCTAGTTTAGTAGCTCGAGTAAATTCATGCAGAGGGGGCACCAGTGAGCTAAGCTTGTCGAAGCTATATGTATATATATCCTGTCATGCTCATGGAGAGAGAGAGACACAATAGTAAGGCAGTGTCAGCTCAGCTCATTCTCTTTACTACCAGCTATTAAACTTTACTACCAGTTATGTAAGATCTTGCCATGTGTTTGCTTTTTAGCAATGCCTTATTATTTTATTTTTATAATAATTGTTGAGTATTGAAGAACATATATATCATCTTTATTATGGTAAAGATCATTGTGTGTGTGTGTGTGTGTGTGTGTGTGTATATATATATATATATATATATATATATATATATTTCTCTATTGTCATACTTGAATTATTTTGTTTTTTCTTGTTTTAATGTAAGATACTCAATACTGAAATAGTAGGTACATCAATATATATGTTGCCATCATTTTTGACAGCATATCAATATAAATATTTTGCTGTCATTTTTGGCAGTATGGGCCCACTCATGTTAGAATAATTCAGAACCTATTCTGTCAACATACTGCCTGCATCTGAACAGAAAATGAATTCAGCAAATATACAAAAACAGAAAGGGATGTAACACAAGGATGTGTCTTCTCAACAGACTTATTCAACCTATACAGTGAGGTGATTGTGAGAGAATTAGAAGTCCTACCAGGATTCACACTGGTGTTTACCATAATGTTGCCACACTGCTCCTAAACCCAAGAATGGTAATAAAGCCACTAAGATGCATGGGGTTATTGAGGGTGAAAGAATGAGAAAACAAAGGAGATTATAAAGAAGTGAGAACAATGAAGAACAGGAATTAAGAAAACAGAAGACAATAATTGATATTGGATCTACAGTTTTGAAGAGCATAATTGATTAGAAAACAGGAAGCCAGAAGAGAGTTTCTCAAGTAAGAAGTGTGTGAGCAAAACTGTTAGCTTAGAACTTGCAGTGACATCTAGCCATTTTAATTATAAATGATGAGACCTTACAGCCAATCTAGTACTGCACAAAAATTCATAATCACTAGCTATCAAAGCAGAATGTTCATCATAAAATAAATGGCAACAATATTTTGCAAACATTAGTAATAGGTATAAGAAAATAGAATTAATTTCAGCAAGACAATATTCAGGAGGAAAATAGCATAATATACTTCAATATAGAATGCACTAAAATAATATCCTTTCTTTCACCACAGTTTACAATGTACCCTACTTGACTCCACAGAGTTAAAACAGCACAAAGTACTTCTATATAGAAAGCACTTAAATCCTTTTTCTCCATTCTGTTTAAAATGTACCCTCTTAAAGACAATAGCTTTTCATTAGTCTGCATCTACCAATTTTTTATGATGTGGAAATAGAATAATTTTTTTCTAATAATTTCACCCTAAGCAAAGTGGGACTGCAGCTAGTATGCAGGGGGGTTACAGTGAGAGAAAAAACAGGGTACAGGGAGTGTCAAAGAAAGGATTAAAGATGGATGAAATTCAAAGAGTTAGAAGATGGCAATGCATTTAAACTTTTAGAGGTTGTAACTATTGGGGAAGCAAATAAATGGAAGAGGGTTCCACAGGTGGGAAGTGTGAGAAAAGAAACTGTTGGAGTAGAAGTTGTGGTTACATTTAACTATTTTAACAGTAAAAGTGTGGGACCTAGATGCCAATCTAGTAGCATGTTTAAATTCATGTGGTCAGAGCATCAGGCAAAAAATCTTGCCAGAACAGTTGCCATGAAAATATTTGTAAAAAAGACAGAGGGAAGCCACATCACATCAATGAGAATGTGAATGGAGTTGGGATGCAAAGACATTTTTTTTTTAAGTAACCTCAAATGTTAAAAACAAACAGAAAACTACTTTATATGTAACTGTGGAGCAACGACAGGAATTAACACCAAGAAGAGTCAAACACCAAATGATAAAAAATTGATTTCTGAGTTGGAGGATTCCCACATTCTTCCGGTTAATAAATTTATTCTTTGCAAATAAATATTTAACATTTTTTTAACCAACAGGTCGTGTTCCTGCTAACATTAAACATATACATCATGATCCTTTTCAAGAGTATTTAAGTCTTTAGATAAACAAAATCAGTAAAGAAGAAACAGTAACAGACAACAGTTCATATCACAGCAAGGATTCAAATAGATTTCCTTATTCATTCAACCATATTGTTCACCAAATTACTTCCTCCTTAGTTTATTTAACAATTAGTTATGAATTAAAACAAATCCTCTCTATTATAATAAAGACTGTTGTGTGTGTGTGTATATATATATATATCCTGTCACACTAATGATGAGTGAGGCAGCATTGGCTCAGTTCATTCTCTTTACTGCCAGTTATTAAACTTTACTATAAGTTATGAAAGCTCTTGCCATGTGTTTGCTCCTTAACAATGCCTTATTTAATTTTTTGCAATAATTATGTCATCAAATAGTGAAGAATACATATATTTATATATATATCTCCTATCATGCTCAGGGGTTTGTCCTTTTTTTGTGTGTTAATGTAAAATACTCACTAGTAGATACATCAATATATATGTTGCCATCATTTTAGGCAACATATCGGTATAAATATTTTCCTACCATTTTTTATGGCATGGAGTCAGTTGTTACTATATATGCATTTAAGTTTTAAAACCCATGAACGTTTTGGACTGCTATAAATTTTGTAAAGCTTTTCGATAAAAATGATCTATGTAATATGTACTAATATGGAAAAGAATTAAGATTTTCAACAATATATGCATACTATTCAGAATGCACTTTTTATCACATATACTTGTATATAAACCTACTTCATGAATAATGCAACCACTAAATTGTTTTTATAATTTTAACCCCTCCAGAATAAAAATTAACTGTGCAGTCACCTTTTTTTGCATAAAAACACTGATAATAATAAATCACACACTATACTCAAGTAGATACAATATTAGTACTATCTAAGAATGTACTATGAGGGAATATTCCACTATGCCTACACATTTCTTTACAAGTAGAAATTGTAAAATTCCTTGATTCATTTCTTCATTTTCTATGGCTTAACCCTTTGCAAGTTAGGTAAAGCCAGAAAATATTTTTTAAAAATAATGATTTAGTGATGCAAGTCTTACTAATTAACCCATAGCTGGGGAGAAAAGATGTGGATTCATCCCTTTTCTAAGGTATTTACATGTAAGTTTAAATTCCAGTTGGATTCATTACATTCACTTACATGCTAATACCCTTGGAAAATGTATAAATTCAACTCTTCTCCCCTAAGCTATAGGTAAATAGCAGAACAGATTGGGTTCTATAGCTTTGGGTGGCAACAGATCTAGAAAAAGGAAAAGTCTCAATTTAAACCAGCCTGGGCTCCATCAGGCTGTCATTTCGAAAGAAAAAACAATTCTACTGAAGTTGCAGTACATGTGGTGCCCCTACAACTCTAATCAGTCATGAGATATATCGATCTGGAATATAATGAACCCATCTGAAATTAAAACTCTGCTATCTGATTAACAATTCTCAGCTATCAGATTAGATGTGTGGAAGGTGTAATAACACCAGCTATATATCCAAGCTTACAGCATCTGGTATTCTCAAGCAGTCACCCATTTAGGCATTAACCAGATTTGACATAGCTTAACTTTAGTGATCGTATGGGAACTGGTGTTTCAGTGTGATGGGCCCTAAAAAGATTTTAAATCCTGTCAAATTTGACAAGCTCTGGTAAGAGGTTTGAAATAATCAAAAAAAAAAAAAAATGACTGCCAATTTGAGAAAAAAAATGTTTTGCAAATATCAGCTAAATCTAATTTCAGATGAGAACTTTGGGAATTTATCAAAATGCTTTCAGATTTATTTAAAGCTTTTGGAACTTAACTCAAAACTGCAACCAAGAATCAAGCACTTCAATTTTGGAAAGAACATCTGATGAACTGAGGATAGAAATTCAAGAATATTTTGTTTTTGTAAACTGGTGTTGGCACTTTCAAGAGTTGAACAAAAAACAATGAATGGTCATGAATTTTTTAAAGAAAATATTCTTATAATTAAACAAGATGGAGGGAGAAAGAGGATCACTGCTCCTTATGAAATGAGACTGAAATAACAGATAGAGAACACCACTGGAAACTATGTAAACTTAAGGAATCAGCACATAAGCTAAGCTACAAAAATCTTCAAAGTCGACCAAGCACAGAAATGAATACAATATGGGAACCAGTGATATGAAGTGCTAGAGAATATTATGAGCTACAAAGAATGCAATATGAGTTCCAGTAAAAAAAATGCTAGAGAAAATCATTAGCATCAAAGGTTTTAATATGAACTCTGGTAGAAAACAAAAAAAAAATGATGACTGAGACATTAGGTTTATCAGTCTCTGAAATTCACATGCTGATGTTCCCCAAAAACACATGGCCCAGTGAATATAGACATTGGTTAGTTCCAGTGACTCGACCCAGAGAGTTATGAGTTCACTACCAGGCTATAGCAGTGGTGAACAACTAACTTTGAGATTTCAATTAAAGGGAGATAACTACATAGCTACCAGAAGTGGCATTGCACATGAAAGGAGAATGATATACCCTAGTGATTGTAATAAAGGGTTCGATTTGAAATTCCTAGCACCTGAAGAAGGACAGAGTGTTGTCAACATAGCAGTAAAGATGAAGACAATAGTCCGAACAATGAAACTAATCTTCATATTTTTTAATAGATAATAAATACAAATACAGCTACCTCTGTCCACCAGTTGTTATATTTGCATATATCAAATTGGAATGAAGGTACTTAGAATTTTTCAGGTGAAAATGTTGAACAAAGTTTATTAAAGGGTTATCTTTTTATGTTTATTTATGAGTAGGAGTAATTTATAACTTTTTCTTTCAGATTAAGAATATTATTTATAATTTAGTTCCGAACTCGTCCTGATATTCATCCCAACTAAAAAACAGATTACAAATATTGCACTCTATATGATTCATAACAGTGTCAAATGCAAGCACAGCAGCAAAATTCATCCACCATGCTTATTAGGTCAATGTATTGAGTGACAGAAGTTGCGGGAAGTGCTTTTCTCCTTTAAAAACTTGAAATATTAGTCGAGAGAATGATCCCAGGTAGGAAGGTCTCAAATGACTTCATTCAAAGGATTTGGAAACTGCTAATTACAACTAATGTCATTACAGTAAGGGAAATCAGTGAGAAATTTAAGGTTAGTAATACAATAGTTCTACGTAAATTTAAAAGGATTGGAAAATGTCTGTGGTTAGAAAATGGGTCTCGCACAATCTGTCAATTGTTCTGAGTCATTGCTTCCATGACAAATTCAAGGGCTTTTTTTTGTTTTTAACCTTGATGAGAAATGGGTTGTTTACAATGATTTTAAGTGTCATCTTCAGTGGATCAGTCTAAGAAACAGGCCAGCTCAGCAACCTAAAGGAGAAATTAAACCAAAGATAATATTGAGTGTATGGTGGGATATTCAAGGAATCATCCACTATTAATGGCTAGGCAATAATCAAACAGTTAACACAGACATCGACTGTCAACAACTTCATCTTTAAAAAGCAGCTTTAGACAGAAAATGTCTATTCTTAGTCAACAGGAATGGAATAATTCTCCACCATGACAATGCCCATAATCACACTGCATTATTTTTTTTTTCCAGTCAATTTTACCCAAGTAAGGCAGTGAAGTCACTGAGACACAAGTAGTTACTGAGATGAGTAGAGTTAAAAATAGAAACTTTGCATTTAAATTTTTGCAGATTAAAGTAGGCTCAAAAGTATGGAACCAAAAAAAGAGTTCCACAAGTGAGAAGGGCAAGAAAAGAAACTGTTAACATAAAATTTATGATTATATCTAGCCAGCTCAACTGTAAATTGCTAGGTATCACCCCATGCAAAGAAGTAAAGCCACTAAGACACAAGGGGTTACAGATGTGGAAGTATTAAGAACAAAAATATTAATAATGAGCAGGAATAAAAAGTAATAAGGAGGATGGCAGATAATGATTGACATTTCATTTAAATTTTTGCAAATTAAAGTAAGCTTGAAAGCCTGGAAGGTGGCAGTTCCACTAACAAGAAAAGCAATGAAAGAAACTGTTAGCATAAAAATTCGGGTTACATCTAGCCAACTCAATTGTAAAATGATGAGACCGCATCTCCTGTCTAGTACAGTTCTTAACTTTGAAGAGGCCAGGTACTATAGCGAAGAGCTCATCTAAACAATTACCATGAAGATATTTATAGAAAAGGCACAGAGAAACAGACCGAAGTCAAGATGCCAGAACAGGACTAATAATATTACTGATTGACTGAAGATCTCTTAGAGAAGCAACCTCATTATGTATCCCAGAAATTGCAACAACATCTTTCTCATTACAAGTATAATTTTTATTTCCATTTTCCTTAAACTTTACATAGTTTCCTCAGCATTCTTCAGTAGAATCTCATATCTATTGCTTCAAGTCTCATCTTCATATGTGAGGAAATTGTCCAGCATTTACTGCCATATAAGAGGATTGATATAACAGCAGTTTAGCACCCATTTCTTTGTTTTAAAGAAATATTTCTTGTTTCTTAATTCTTTGCTTAGCTTTCAGAAAGAAAGTTTTGCTATTCCAATGTTCTTTTTCGATGTGAAGTGTCTGATTATGGCTCTCCACAACTGCCTGTCTCTTGTAGCTCTTTGTAAGGGTTGATTTGCTATCTCTCTGAATCCCTATCCTGCTAATCATTTACACAGATACATTACTCGCTGTCTCTCTCAGCTTCAATGTTCTGCAAGTATCAAATTCTCCAAGCCCGGTTTCTTCATAATGTGCCCTAGAAATTTCAACACCCTCTATCTGATTCAAAGTATAAGTGTATTTTTTGTTTATAACTTTCTTCATTAGTCTCATGTTCAGGGTATTGAATTCTCAGTATTCTTCTGTAGAACCACATTTCTGTTACCATAAGTGTCTATTTCATTTGTATGGAGATGGTCCAGTATTCACTGTTGTGTGGAAGGACTAATATTATATAACAGATCAATACTCTGTCCTTTATTTTTAACAAGATTTTCCTGTTTCTTAATCGCTTTTGGAAGGCATCTTTCACTATTCTAATGTACCTTCTGATTTTGGTGCTACATCTTCTGTCGAAACAATTCCAAGATATATACATTTTTGTACTTGATTGATTTCACTATCTCTACTTCATATTTTACATCTTCAGTCTAGTCCTGGGTATGACTGTAAACTGCATCTGGCAGCAAGACCTCTGATTGGGAGGTTGTGAGAAGCATGGAACCACCTCTTAATTGCTACTGTTTCCAGGTCCACTCTGACCCGGAGTGGTAGCACCTGCTAGGGCCCCAGCTATAGGTAAATAGTTAGCCCCTAAACCAGGGTCAAAATGCTATGAAGGTATTTACCAACAAAACATTTTTGAATGAAAAATATATTACCAACAAAAATTTTTTAAAATAATCTTACCCAAAAATCATTGGTTATGACCTTAAAATGATCCGATAAGGATTGATAGGTCATTAAACCTCCAAACAAACAAACATCTTCAGTCAGTTAAGTGACATACATGATACACACTTTGGCCGATCATGTCTCAAAAGAGACAGAAAATTTCTGCGGTAGACTGGTTGCTAACCAAGGCTAAAGAACCCAATCTGACCTATTATTTAACCCATAACTGGAGGAAAGAGATGGATTAATACCTTTCCCAAGGGTATTTGTGCATAAGTGAATGCAAGGAATTCAAATGGAATGTGAACTCGGCTCCCTGATTTCTCATTCCGAGCCGATATCCAATGCACCATAAAGCAGATCTTTAGCTGTTTCTTTTGTTGACAACCATCATGTCCATCTTTTCAATTTGTTTAACGGCATATCAACTTCTTATGGGTTATATAATGCCGAAATTTAATTTTCTTTGAACCTTTGAAGTAATAAAAACATTATTCTGCTTTCACAATTGAATACATGGTAGATGATACTCAGCTTTTGTTCATATACACGTTTGTGCAGACATAATTACTAGTAGTAGTGATATGTGTGTTTTATGTTATATCTTTGTTTAAGTTATATTTTGGAAGGTTACAGATTGATCTCTAAAAAATTGTAGGATATTATATGGATTAATATGATGAAAGTGTTTTTCCTGTTGATTTCATTTAGCAGCATATCAACCATTATGGGTTATTTAAAGCCAAAACCTAAATATTATAAACACAATATAAAGGAGGATCTGTAACGTGGTTGATACCGACTTGGCAGACTGGCTGCAACCACTCTCTCACCGGAGTGATGTGGCTTCCCTGTGCCTCTTCTACAATTACTTTCATGGCTTCTGCTCTGATGAACTTAGAGCACTGGTGCCACCTAAGCACGAATTTACACAAGATACTAGATTAGCACCTAGGTCCCACCCTTTTACAGTTAAACAGGTAAGATGTAACTGTAAATTCTACTCCAACAGCTTCTTTTCTCGCTCTTCCCGCCTGTGGAACTCCCTTCCACAAGTCTGCTTTCTCGACAGCTACAATCTCCAGGTGTTTAAATGTAGGGTCAATAGACACCTCCTACCACTCTAACTCCCAATTATTCTCAGAACACTCTCATCTACCCAACCCTCATTCTCTGTATCCTTACCCGCCTATCACCCACCCTCTGACATTTCCTATATTTAACCATTCTCGGTATCCCTACCCGCCTATCATCCACCCTCTGACATTTCCTATATTTAATCATCCTTTCTCCACTCTATGTAGCCCCCTGCACAGTAGTAGCAGTGACATGCCTTGCTCGGGGTGAAACGCTTATAAAAAAAAACTTTATATTTTCAATTAAACATATTTTAAATGTAATTGTATGCTTTCAACTACATAAAATGTATTGCCAGTCATTTTTGTTATAAAATGTTTTGTTAGTAATTCAACTATAAAATTGTATTGCTGGTCATCTTTATTTAAAATTGTATTGTTGATTATCCTCTCTATTATAATAAAGATTATTGTGTGTATGAATATATTTCCCTCTTGTCACACTCATGGAGAGTGAAACAATAGCAAGGCACTATAGGATCAGTTCCTTGAAGAGACAATAGTGAGGCAGCATCAGCTCAGTTCATTTTCTTTACTACCAGTTATTAAACGTTACTGCCCATTATGAAAGGTCTTGCTACATGTTTGCTCTTTAACAGTACCTTATTATTTTATTTTTTTGCAATAATTATGCTATTGAGTAGTGAAGAATATATATCCTCTGTATTATGATAAAAACTGTTGTGCATTAATTTAAATATATAATGTGTAAAAAATACTCAGTTATGATCTGAGATTAAGAATAGGATAGTTAAATAAAAAGAAGAAAAGAGTAAAAGTGTATTTAACTTGCCTATACGTTTCATCCTGTGATGGACTTTATCAAGGCAAAAAGACAAAATGAGCTTTATTTCAAATTATGTATCTATAAACAGTGTTGGCAGCTATAAAAACACTCACAAATCATTTAAAATGATTAACAGAATATTTTAGTTTTAGAACTTCTTCATGTGTAGTGCAATGAGGAAAATGGGGTAGATTAATGGATTGAAATGGTACTGAAACAGACTAACATACATAATAAAAAGTTCAAGGAAAATGGGTAAATTCCCTTCATTCTAACATCTCATGACATTGCACTATAATTATGCATCTTCTGGCAGGATTCAAACCTGTATCCCCTCAAGGAAACCATCATTAGATCTGATGTGGCTTAGACCACTTGGTCAAGTAAGGCCTCTCAGTCAAACAAAGTCCAAATAGTGCTTTTTGAAGACAGATTTCTCCCGATTCTTGAAATATACATAATGGCTCTGTTTCATACCCTAATATAAACAAAGACAATTTTGTTAAAAAAGTATTGATTTTAATCTATTTTTAATTTGTTCAAATGCTATTTTTAATGGATGCATATAATTTGAGTAGATACTCTGTATTTATTATAGGTATGCATTCTTCAGCACTTGTATTGCTCTTTCAGGAATCATTCTGAGCATAAACATCTTCATTGTTCCAGTGTCTTTAATGAAATTGCATTATCTTATTTACAGTCTAATTCTGTTTCACAGTCTATTCATCAGAATTTGGATGATAAATTTTTTGTGTGTTTCATTAGGCTGATTGTTCAATTGGGTTCGCATTTATTTGCCCCTGGCTTCTTAAGCAGCGCTATGAAAATTGATCTACTTAGGTCTTCCAGTATATCACCACTGTCAGATATATCATTTATTATTTCTGTAATTTTGTCAATGCTAAAATTATCTAAAGTTGCTTGCATCTGTATTACAATTCAATTGTTCCTGTTCAATTTGGTTAGTTGTAATTTCACTTTAGACTTTAATATTTCTGGCTCTTCCATAAAGTTGCAAAAAACAATGCAATTATAATGGTAATATTAGTTATTTCCTTATAAAGAAATTTTCAGTTTTTATTAATCGGGCAGCTTCTTTTTGGTAAACAGTTTTTCAGAAAAATAAATGTCCAGTAACTATTGTTATCATTCTTTGTAGTATTGATAGGGGCTTTCTTTCTAACATCTTGCTTAAAGTAGTGTGGAATGTCAACATCTTAATTATGACATTATTTTGTTTTTGAGTTTCATGTGCTATTCATTTTAATTGTTACTGCTTTTGAAAGTCCTCAGATGATGTGGTTTTTGTTATTTGGTCTGGTCTTTGTGATTCTGTAGCAACCATCCAAGAGGTTTGAAGAAGGCTAATGGTTTACAAGCTTTTGTTCATTCAAAGCCACTTTCTATCATTGATCTTAGAAACTGGTTGTATACAGCTAAAAGTTTAGCACTGTGCATGACATTCTGATGAAAGCCTTAATCTGACAAGGCTATTCAACAACACGTCTCAAGTTTTTAGGTTAATGTCTTGGTTTTGTAGCAATTCGTAGCCCTTCATGTGAACGGGTAGTGAAAAGTTTTTGCTCTGACCCACTTCTCAAGATCTGATCAAATAACCCAATTTTCTGGGTGAAGAAAGGCTTCTTAGTCCTGCTGTACATTTTTAGCACCCCCTCATAAGAACATAGAGTTGTGGAAATTTTATATTACTAAAAATCTTTAATACAGCAGAATTATATCCTCCAACTAAATCTTTCTAAATCAATGCTTATATTTCTCCTAAAAATAGAAAATGAAAATGATTTTGTGATATTTTATGTACAGAGAAGAATATTTACAGTGTTTTGGTTGCCAAGTAAATCAAAGAAACTAATATGTTGAACATTTATAGAATTCTGCTACTTCTTGCAGTGTTATTAATATGTTATGTCAAAATCTAGATGGTATTTAAGAGTCTGAAACTTTTTCTTTTAATCACTTCACTCCAAGCAATGCAATAATGACACTAAGATGCAAGAGGCTACTAAGAGTGAAACAAAATGAAAAGGCTTTAGAAAGAACCAGAAACCTAATTCTAAACAAGAAACAAGAGATAAAACTCTACTCCTGTTCAAAATACTGGGAAAGAGAGTGAACTGGGCAACAAGTGAATCCATTTACTTATTGATTGGTTTGGTTTGTTTTACAGTATATCAAACTCAATGAGTTATTTAATGCCAATAAGATTTTTACAATAGATTTGTATGAATAGAATATTCTTTGTAAGAAATAATTTTGTAGACCAGCTTTCTTTGACGTAGTTTTGTAAAATGTTTTTTGTTGAGTCAGATGTATTGCTGGTATATATTCTCTTTTTTAAAACACACTGCTGGCAATATTTTATTTTCCCTCAAAATTTTATTGCCGATAATACAAATTTTTATTTAAACGTTATTTCTAATGGATATTCACATCTGAGAAGATGCTTTGTTTTTATTATTAAACAGTATATTTATTTACATCTACCAGCCTGAATATTTTTCATAAATCTTGTTAGAAAATTATGTATCAATTTTTTAGGTTAATGTCTTGGTTTTGTAGTAATTTGTAGCCCTTCATGTGAAAGGGTAGTGAAAAGTTCTGGTAACATTTTTTTTCTTTCAAAAATGTACTCCTGGGATTTTTATTATAAAAGTCTATTTTTATATTTTCATAGTTTTTTTTTTTTACCCCAGTTTGAGGATAAACTATTTGCTCAGAGTTGGGACCCTAACAGGTGCTATCACCTTAGGTCAGGGTGGACCTGGGAACAACAGCAATTAAGAGATGGTTCCATGCTCCTCACAACCTCCCAATCAGAGGCCTTGCTGCCGGATGAAGTTTATTGTCATACCCAGAATCCAAATCCTATCAAGGAAAAATAAATAAATAAATATATGAATCCAATTTCAGAGTTTAGTTGGAGACTTTAGATGTACAGAGTTGAAGTAGATTTTAGAAGAAACCTGAAATCTTGTCTTTAACAGGAAAAAATGGGATAAATTTCTACTTCTGTTCAAAAGGCTGAGAAAGACTGTAAATTTGACAACAAGTAAACCTTTATAATCCTTATGAAAAGTAAGTAAATAAATAGTAGATAAAATTTCAGAATTTCAGTAGACATTGAAAAGAACGGGAAACCCAATAATAAACAAAGGATAAACCTATGCTGCTGTTCAAAACATCTGAAAGAAGTGTGAACTTGATGACATGAGAACCTATCTTCTCCTATTGAAGAAAAAAAAACAGTAAATAAAATTTCAGAGTTTAGGATCAGTTAAATGCCATACATGATACATGTTTAGGCAATCATGTCTCAAAAGAGACATGGCTGACTAGGCAGAAAATTTTCCTGCAGTAGGTTGCCATTACTTTCTGCAGTAGACTGATTGCCAACCAAGGCTACAGAACCCAATCTGTACTGCTATTTAACCCATAGTTGGAAGGAGAAGCAATGGATTAATACATTTCTCAAGAGTATTTATGCATAAGTGAATGCAACAAATTTGCAAAAAGCAATGGTAACCTACTGCAGGAACATCCTTTGCCCAGTTAGTCATGTCTCTTTTGACACATGATGGTCCAAGCATGTATCACCAAAACTTTAAAGCTATCAAGTTGCATATGCAATAATAATAATAATAATAATAATAATTACCATATATATATATAAATATATATATATATATATAAAAAGGGTAAGTGGCCAAGTGGTTAGAATTTTCCCTTTCCAACCATGTGACTCTGGTATGAATCTCACCACAGTCAATTTGTCAGGAAAGTGATTTCTTGATGTCTAGGAGAGGTGAGCCCAGAATGTGAACACCTTTGGAAAGTATCTGAAAAGAAACAAAACAAGGACAGGAGATGTTAAAGAAAGTATAAGACAAAGATGGAAATCAAGAAGACAATGATATCACTTTTACACTTTGAAGATTGTAGCTATCAGGGATTCAGGTACACGGAACGGAGTTTGACAGGTGGGAGAAAAAACTTTTAGAGTAGAAGTGGCAGTTATATTTGACTATTTTCGATGGTAAAAGAGTGGGGCCTTAATGAGAATCTAGTAGCATGATGAAATTTATGTGGTCGGGGCACCAGGGAAGCTCATCAGAGCAGAAGCCTTGAAAATATTTGTCGAAAATACAGAGGGAAGCTACAACCTGTCACTGACTGAAATTGAATTGCTAAATTGGAACTGATTATGTTGAAGATCCTTCTTCAGATTTTGTTGAAAAACCAGAGATGAACAGCAGGAGCAGCCAACCAGATATGAACAGCAGGAGCAGCCAACCAGAGATGAACAGCAGGAGCAGCCAACCAGAGATGAACAGCAGGAGCAGCCAACCAGAGATGAACAGCAGGAGCAGCCAACCAGAGATGAACAGCAGGAGCAGCCAACCAGAGATGAACAGCCAACCAGAGATGAACAGCAGGAGCAGCCAACCAGATATGAAAACAGTATTCAATGCACAGCCGAATGGGAGATTTATAAATGTAAAAAATGGATTTTGATGAGAAAAACTTCCTGACCCAACACAGTGACCTACTTTCTTAGTGGTAGATGTAGCTATTGGTTAGCTATATAGAGAAAATTTTCAAAATTCAAAGGTGTCGGATGTACATTTTGATATAGGATCTCCTTGAATTTTGAAAATTTTCTCTAATTTATATTGGCTCTGTATTCTTAATACATTGAGCTCTCTGCCTGCATCACTTTTTAATATTAAAAATTTTTAATATTAATTAGGATCAGGTTCTTGGAATTTACCTTCCTATGTAATATAACAATCTGGCCCCACCCGAGGAAGTGATGCAAGCGATGGTGTTTTCCATCCGTGAAGGGGGCGGCGAAGCGACAAGACAGGTGTTTGTGAAATATATCCTGTCGAAGCAGGAGCGGATGTCATTTTGACATTATTTCCGACAGCGGCGGAAATGGCTACAGAGGCAAACAGATCAGCTGCCTCTTAGAATTACGTGGGCGTGCGTGGGCGAGGCAAAAAAAAACCGGAAGGAAAGTCCCGGTTCTAGAGGACTATATAAAGACCTCAACACACGGATTCGCCAGTAGCAGAGAACGGCCGGTGGAAGCAGAGAGAGACAACACAGGCAGACTACACTCCCGTCAGCCATTCTATATGCGCCCTCACCCTTTCCGTTCTCTATTCCACACAGTTCGTCGTCATTAATAAAAATATAACCTTATATTTTTATATATGCGTGTTTGTTGTTTTGTCGTCATACGGCGATATATAACACCTACTCTTCCACTTCGGATTAAAGAAAAACAAAATATAATATAATATATATATATATAGTTTATTTGGGCAGCAATCTCTTATGTGGTTAAAAATGTCAGACAAGGTATTATGGTCGAGTTTTTTTATGTAATTTTTCATGTGATCTAATTTTTTTTTCTTTTCAGAACAAATTATATAAAAATTGTCTGAATGTTTTGTTTTTTCAAACACTTTAGGCTATACTTTGAACTATTATTGAGGATGGATTTTATTTTATGTGTAACTGAAGATATACAGTGTCATGTGCATGTTTTATGCTTCAAACACAGTAAGCAGGTTGTTAGTGTGTCCATAGTTGATATTATTGAGTGATGGTTTGTTTTTTTTTATTATTAATAATGCTTTCATTATTTTTGGCCTGCCTTTTGCATTTGGAAGATCTATGATATTTGTATTGTCAACAAGTATGTTACAAATAGGGTTTGAGGCTTGGCAGGCCTCTGTGTGTGTTTAAATGAGATTGGTCTGAGAGATGCAACGTCAATTTCAAACTTGTGTGGCTGATATGATTATTTATGAAATTGAATTAAAGTTCTTCAAACAACATATAAATTTGTGAATAATATTGGTTCACTGAAGTTTAGATCATGCAGGTGAAGATGAGGTTAGCAGTTTTAAATTTTGTGTCATAGATAATTCATTTAATTTTTTTGTTTTAAGTTAATGGGAGTTGCATATTTTCAGAGTGCAGATTCATCCTGTTTATAATTGTTATACATTCAGTTTTTGTAGAAAATAGTAATGTTATCATTGTACAATCAAAAACATAATACTTCCCCCCACAAGGAGTTCCCAACTATTATCCAGTTAGCAGACAGGAGATTGAGCTGTAACTTAATACAGACCTTGTACTTTGAATGCTTATGGCTGAATGAGAGACATTTATTTATCACAGTATCCACACATTGTGGCGCATTGGATATCAACTCGGAACGAGAAATCGGGGAGCCGAGTTCAAATTCCAGTTGAATTCATTGCATTCACTTACGTGCAAATACCCTTGGGAAAGGTATTAATCCATTTCTTCCCTTCAGTTATGGGTTAAATAATAAGACAGATTGGGTTCTATAGCCTTGGTCGGCAACCAGTCTACCGCAGAAAGCAATGGCAACCTACTGCGGGATATTATTCTGCTCAGTCAGTCATGATTGCCCAAGCATGTATCACGTATGGCACTTCACTGACTGACTGATCTACACCAAAGTCAGCAGCCAATCAGACTCCAGAGAATAGGCTTGCTCATCCCAGTCTGTTATATAAAACACTCACCACCTAGTCAAAAAGAGGATGAAGTCTGTTTACAGTAACTACATTATTCAGACTATTGTCCTCATCTTTGTTGCCATTTGTATGACGTTTTGGCCTTCTTCAGGTGCTAGGAATTTCGAACCATCGCACAACGGCCAAAACATAGTAAAGATGGCAACAAAGATGAGGACAATAGTCCAAATAATGAAGATACTGTAGAAACTGCCTCATCTCAGAAATTTAGACAAATACTGAAGTCTATTTACATACAGTAAAAGAATTATTTGTTTATCCAACCAAACTCTACAATCATTTTTATCCAGGTTTATTGTTGTTGTTAGTCAAGTTTGAAAGAACAAACATTTGAACAATTTTTATATAATTTATGTTCTGAAAAGAAAAAAAATCATAATATCACATTAAAAATTATATAAAAAGATTAACTATAATACCTTGTCTGTCATTTTTAATGAAACCTGCATATATATATTAATCATCCACATACAAGCCTGTTTTGCTGTATTAGAGCTCATCAGTGTGGCTAGACACATCCACTTGCTTCTGGCTGGGATCCAATCTCAACAGATTTGGTGTCAGTGGAAGTTGCTACTTCTAAGCAATAGGTGCATGGAATCTGTTAGGGCGCCACTCCTATTTGACTACAAATGGACTGTTCCCATTGCTATATATGACAAGAGAGTCATAGAGAGTCACTTGAGAGTCTCTAATGAGTTAGTGCGAGTCAGTGAAGAGTTAGTCACACTTCCGGTGGCGTACCGGAAGTAATCACGTATACACACGTCTTACGATGGATTGGACACTTGTATCTTTCTATTTTAAATATTACTAATCACTTCTGTACATACTAACCGTCTTTCCGCGGAATACAACTTATATTCTGATTCTGTTGTTGAGTTATTCATTTATACTTGGCGACATAACAGAATCAGAGAAGGGAAGTTTTAACATGTCGTATATAAGCAGTGTATACACACACGCCAGTCACTGAAAGAACTCAATTTATTTCTGAAGAGGAGTATATACCAAAAAATCTTAACCTTTTTTGGAAAAGCAGTTATAATTATCCTAGATTGTTCTAATTGATTAATATATAATTACTGAACATCTAATAAGCTGACCTGCCAACCTTTGTTATTCCAGATTGAAGGAGATGGCTGTTGCAGTTGTTTGAACAGACAGTACTTAGCCCTGCTTGTCATGGCTGAGTAGGATGGACAGAAAGAAAAAGAGACAATGGAAAACAAAGTAAGACATATTTGATGAGCTTGAACAAGATGATAGCATAGCAGGGTGTGGGAGGGATACCAAGAGAAAAGGTGTTAAGAGTGACAAGGAATAGGGGGAAGTGAAGGTCCATGATCACCAACGTCCTGAAAGGGCATGGCACATAAAAGAAAAGTTATAACTGTCCTAGATTGTTGTAACTGATTAGTATATAATTCAGTTAGTTAAATGCCATACAGGATACATGCTTAGGCGATCATGTCTTGAAATAGACATGACTCACTGGGCAGAAGATTTACCTGCAGTAGGTTTTCATTATTTTCTGTGGCAAACTGGTTACCAACCAAAGCCAAAGAACCTAGTATGTCCTGCTATTTAACCTATAGCTGGAGGGAAAGTGATGGAGTCATTTCTTTTTCCAAGAGTATATGCACATATGTGACAGCAACAAATTCAACTGGAATTTGAACTCAGCCCACCGATTTGTCATTCAAAACCAATATCCACTTTTAATAAGCTGACCTGCCAACTTTTCTTGTTCCAGATTGAAGAAGATACCTCTAAAAGCTCTTTAAATGGACACTACCATTGTTAATGAAGGTAATAACATTTTTAGTTTCCTGAAATATTCCAGTAAGTACTTCACTTCTCTTACTATCCTCAAGGGTAGGTCAGGCCAACAATGAAGTATTGCTGCCATATATGGGAAAGAGCTGCTCAGTTCTAACTTTCCAGCCTTGATAGTGTCCAAAAACATCTCTATGTCCTTGTTAGTGACAAATCATTTTCCACCCTGTAGTCAGTTTTTTACAGATGAAATATCACGTCTCTTGCTATTTCAATGCTTTTTTTTTTTTCCCTGGAAAATTTGAAGATGAACCTCACTGCTTAATTACTACCAGTTTTTACCTTCATGGCTATGACTTGCCATGCTATGTCATCCTTGCACACTGTAGTGAACTGCCATCGTTCCCTTTGTATTTCGTTGATAACTAAGTTTCACTCAAGTGACCTTTTCCCACAGACAGCTACTTATTTTTATCAATGAATTTTTTTCATCATTAGCCTATCATTTTATTGATTTACCTATGTAGAAAATTCCATTTTCTACACTGATTTCTATAATTTCTTAGATTAAGGCATGTGACACAGAATCAGAAAAACAAACTGTGTGTGGCTAAATACTGGCTGTAGAAAGAATATTCTTACTTTCTCAGATATTTTAGACCTAGCTTTGAATGACAGATTTCTTATCACAACTGAAACCCAACCATGGGGCCAGCGAAAGGGTCACATGACCCCATCAAATCTATGATATAGGGGCCCTTACTCCAGTACATAAGGTCATATTTATATAAAATACAAATTTTATTGATACCTGATTATATACATGTTGTAACCCAAAAAGATTACTGCATGTGTAATCACAAAAACGGAGTTTGGGATTAATAGTATATCAACAAATACAAGACACACACTGCATGAAGTAGATACATTGCTAGTTAAAATAATCACTCTGCTCTCTTCTCAACTTGTGTCCATGTATTTAAGAGGGTAATAACATTCTATTACTGCATATAGGTAGGTATACAATCATATAATAATGAATCATATGCAATATAGGTGAACAATTCAACTACAAAATTGAAATCAGACAAAATATGTCTAAATACAAAGTAGAGACGTAATAGATCATTTCATCTTCAATAATTCAACTACATTTTGCATCAACTTCAAAGTTGAATAATTTTAACTCATTCAACATTATGGATGAAAAATAGCGTATTTTATAAAATTTTCTATAGTGTTTTTTAAGACATAGTATAATCAAGACAAATTCATTGATTTGAACAAAAAATAAATAGAACCCTGAATTATGTCAAAATTTGCAAAACTTTTCTATCCTTTAATAGTCAGCTGTGCTTACTTTAATTTGTAACGCATATAAACGTAGATAGAAAAAAGCAAATGTTGATAAGATTGCGAGGGTCACACATCATTGCCTGGGGACCCTAATCAGACTTTCCCTTCTTCCCCCAGTCTGACTATTCGGGGGTAGGCCATAAAGAACTATATGAACTGTATTGAAACCTGTAGACTTTAATGTATTCTTTTGAGAAAGTTATTCTATAGAAATCCTGAAAGAATTATGTACACTCTGCTTATCTGAATATGTACAAACCATTAACGGACTGGTAAGGGCAAAGACGTCTCATTTATTAGCAGCTTTGCTTTCCCATGATTTCAGCTACCTGCTGTCAATCCCAAGAATAAAAAAGCAATTCGTAAGTTTTACTTAATAATAATCCTCAAGGGAAAAAGTCTTAATATTGGGAATCTGGATTTGTTGAATAGAAACTGTAAAATGTTTCCTTTAAGTGAAAGTTCATAACTTAATAAATAAATAAAAATAAAGCACATGCTGAGGTTGCTAAAAACCAAATCTTCTGTCTTATAACATTTATATATGTGTGTATGTTTCCGTTTTAATCAGTTCACCTCTAAGGAAGGTAATGAAGCTACTAAGAAGCAAGTGAGCTACTAAGTGTGGAAGTTTATTTTCTAAACATCACTTGGTTGTAGCACAAGGGCAAAAGTATAGGGTACCTAGTAAGGATCAAACTCACTACTCAGTTGTAATAGATTCTAAGGAGACAAGTTTACTGACTATTATGCTATGTCGATGTCCCAAACTACTGAGTGTAAAAGAATATGAGAAAAAAATGTTAAGGAGAGAGAATAATAAAGGAACAGGAATGAAGATGACAAAAAGATAATAATTGACATTGCATTTGAATTTTCAAAGATCAAAGTTGACTTGGAAGCAAGAAACCAGAAGAGAGTACCAGAAGCAAGAATGTGTAACAGAATAAACTGTTAATACTAAACTTACAGTAACATCTAGCCATTTCAACTATAATATGAAAAGACCTTTCTGCCAATCTAGTACCGCAATGAAATAGTGATTGAGTAGCAAAAGGCTGGCAAAGTTGCTGAAATGAGTTGACAAGACTGGTTTTCCTTAACAAGGATTTAATCAACAAAACATTTCCTGACTAAGCAATTCGTCAACTGGCGAATGCAAGTAAGGGAAGTAATTACACTAACAAAATGCCAAGGGCAGATAAGTATAGTACAGTTGCATTGACAGGAAAGGAACTATAGGGTGGAAAATAGTTTGAGTTTTGTTTAACAGCATATTAAACAAAAACCTCTGTGGGTTATTTTATGCCAAAAAGGTTGGGGTTTAAGGTTTTTTTTTTTAATTTTCGGTTATAGTGAGAAGGTTGATTTTGTCAGATTTTAATGAAAACTATTTGTTTTTATTCTTTTTTTTTATTTTAAAAAACTGAAAATTTCTTCTAGTTTTGTATTCAAAAATGTTTTGCTGAGAATAATTTTCTTTCTTCAAAAATGTATTGTTGGTAATATCTTTCCTTCAAAAACTGTAAATTTTTCTATAAAAGTCTATTTTTATGTATATATTTCTATAAAAGTCTCTTTTTATACTCTCATAGTGTTTTGACCCAAGTTTGGGGGGTTAACCATTTGCCCATAGCTGGGACCCTAACAGATGCTACCACTCTGGGTCAGGGTGGGCCTGAGAACAACAGCAAGAGGTTGTTCCATACTCCTCACAACCTCTGAATCAGAGGTCTTGCTGCCAGATGCAGTTTACCATCATGCCCAGGACCAAGAAAATAATTAATCACCTACAAAGCACCAGATGTTAATGCGGATGAATTTTTCATAAAGTATAAAAAGTAAAATGTGAATGGTTTTTTAATTATAAAAAATATTCAGGGAAAAAACTAAGAAAGATGTAATTCCAAGTTTTTCTTTTTTTTAGCTTCTTTGTTTTTTTTTGCATCATTCCCAGTGTTCTAATTATTATAGGAACTATTGTCACTAATGCCTCACAGCTTTTTTTATGCATAGTTTCCTCATTCTTATGCTTTCTTGGGTGATCCACTAGATGAGACCCAGGATATTAGCCTAAGTGCTTATGAATTTTGTGACATAATACTTATGTTCAATTCCTGGGCTGGGTAGTACATACATAGACTCAGTGGAAACAGGATGAGAAATATCTGAGCAATATTAAATAAGAGTATGACGAGATGTTCCTAGACACGGACAGGGAATGAGAACAATCTACACTTATAGGTTAAATAGAGGCTTCAGTTCAAAATTACTTGAAGGTTACCTGAATTGATAGTCCTCTGACAATGGTCAGAAGATACAATAGCTAAAATGCTCTGATAATAACAAAAGCATGGACATTAATCTGAACATAAATAATGTAAACAGATAAGACATCCATTATTCGATATAATCTTCTTTTTTTTTTTAATGTTCACTATGATTCATTTTTCTTTTTCTGAGATTGACAAAGGGATCTGTCCTAAAGCATTTTTGTCTTTTCCTTATATCCATATTCTAGTTTGTGCTGATACCATTTATTTGTATAGCCAAACCAAAGATCAGTGGTTCTCACAGGTATGGCAGAAGGGGATAACAGGTTAGGCAGAATAATTGAAAGACAATAAAAGATTTAGAAACAGTTTTAAAAATTTCATATACCAAAAATAGATATGATTTCAAAATTTAAATTATTATTATGGATTACTTTTAATTGCATGCATGAGTCCCGGTAGAAATATTTATAAATAATTATTGACCAATTTTATCATTGTGATATTTTTAGATTATGTCAAGTGTTACGAATATAGTAACTAGAGTCTGCAGATTGAAGAGGAACGTTATCAATGATAATATTCTGACTTTGAAACCATGGTTATCTCCCGTTAACCCTTTCTGTTTTTTTATTTTTAAATGTACTTTTTATCACATAAAATTTGGTGAGGCGTGAGCAAATTTTTCCTTCCGAAAATGCGCTTCAGAGAAAAATGTTTGAGAACCACTGTCTTCTCAGTTGTTCTTCTTCTTTCTTCTTTTATGTGCCATGTCCTTTCAGGACTTAGGCGATCATGGCTTTCCACATCTCCCTGTCCCTGGTGGCTCTTAGCACACTTTCTTATGTTGCACCATGTGACCCTTGTTTCGTCATCCACCTGATCAGGTCCTTCAAATATGTTATCTGCTGCTTTCCTGTCTCTTTTCCCCTCTATCTGGCCTGTTAGTAACAGGTTCTCCAAGCCATCTTTCCTATAGTTGTCTCTTTCTGATGTTCAGTATTAATTTCCTTTTTGTCTCCATCATTGCTCACATGCTCGGTCCATGATATCTGCAGCATTCTTCTGTAGAAATACATTTCAGCTACTTCAGGTATTTCCTTCATCTTCAAAGATATTGTCCAACATTCACTGCCATATTGAAGAACCGACATCACATAGCAACCCAGTACTCTCCTCTTTGTTTCTAGTGAAATTGTCCTGTTTCTTAATACTTTACTCAACTTCTGGAATGCTTCTTTCGCCATGCCAATTCGCCTTCAGATCTCAGTGTCACACTTTCCATCTTCTGTTAGAACTTTCTTACTCTAATTTGTAATTATATTTCTTAATTGTATGAGCAACAAATGCAGCAAACTAACAAATTCTTGCCTTTCACTTTTTATTTTGCCAAATTTTTTAATAACTATTTTGCAGTTGTTTGAATGTATGGCCAATATGTTTTCCTAGTGAGAATAAAAGTGTAGTATCTACAAAATCCTTGGCTCTTCAGATCTGAAATCATTATATACACTACTGGCCATAATTATTAGGCATGTTTTTTTTAAAGAAATTATGTATTTCATACTATTTTTAGTATTTATTGTGAAGTGGATAATTATAAATGAAAATAGAATGTTTTTTTTGTTATTATTACTTTGCAAAGTTTTACAAGCAAAGATGAACTTGTCTGTATCACCCAACATTTTCTTCATTCTTTCATTTACAATTATTCACTTGAAAATAAATACTTCACATTCCACCCTCGTCTGTTGAACAGGTGAAGAGGCTCATCCCTTGTTCCCTGTTTATGGATGTGGTTTACGGTTTTCTCTTTTCCAATCTTCTCACTCTTTTTTTCTTTTTTTCAATTGGAGTAGATAGACTAAACTATCGCCTGGTTCACACTCCACCAACGTCTATTGAACAGGTGAAGAGGCTCATCCCTTGTTCCCTGTTTAGGATGTGGTTTCCGGTTTTCTCTTTTCCAATCTCTTCACTCCTACGTAGCCCCCTGCACATCAGTGGTGTTACCGCTTTGCTCAGGGTGATATGATTAAAAAATCTGTGTGTGTCCATTACCTATAGGTAATGGACACACACAGACAAACTTCCATTTATAAATAAGTTTAGATAGATAAATACAAACGACATAATAGTATAAAGTAGGTGTATTACCAGGAAGAAAAGTATTTACAAAAGATGCGATTAGTCGAATACAGAACAAGGGTTTAGTAGAACGTATTTTCGTGAGACATAAGAGTTGACAAAGAGAACAATTCTGTTCCAATACCAGAAATACCCGACTGACTCGTTCACTCAGCTTACTTCCTCGACTGACTTCCGAGGTACTCCCCGAGGTATCATCACTACTACTTTATGTAGTGCTTAGAACAGTCCATTACTGTAGAAAAAGGTGGAGAGCGCCCCAACAGGATGTTATCTATTTATTTTATTTTTGTTGAGACTAATACTCTAATTTTTTTTTGTTAATATCACAACATTTCAGCATACTTTCCCACCACCATGACATGGCTTCTCTCTCTGTATTTTCTATATTTTCTTGGGAGTTGTTCTCATGAACTCTTATCCTTGGTATCATAAGCATGTAAATTTAAACATACTACTAGACTGGTTATGACTTTGAATCCATGGTTATCTCCCTTTAACCCTTTTTGGGATGTGCATTATGGTGCATTGGATATCGGCTCGGAACGAGAAATCGGGGAGTTGAGTTCGAATTCCAGTTGAATTCATTGCATTCACTTACGCGCAAATACCCTTGGGAAAGGTATTAATCTGTCTCTTCCTTCCAGTTATAGGTTAAATAACAGGACAGATTGGGTTCTATAGCTTTGGTCAGCAACCAGTCTACCACAGAAAACAATGGCAACCTACTGCAGGATAATCTTCTGCCCAGTCAGTCATGTCTCTTTTGAGACATGATCAACCAAGCGTGTATCACGTATGGCACTTAACTGACTGACTAGACTGGTTATTAAGTCTCATTTTTTACTGTCAAAATAGCTTGATGTAACTGTAAGTTCTATTCTAACAGCCTTGTTTATTTTACTTGCATTTCTTCCCGATGGAACTCTCTTCCAGTTCCTTGATTTTCTACATTTCATCTATTTCATAAATTTAAATGCAATGCCAATCTCCATCTTCTGTCTTTCTGAAACATATTCTTTTATTGCCTTTCTCCTTGTTAAAGATTTTCATCCCTTTCCGCTTCCAAAAACCCCTTGTATACTGACCAGGCTTGATGTTGCTTAACTTTAGTGATCATAGAGGAACCAGTGTTTCAATGTGATCTGGCTATTAACCAAACTTATCCTCTAATCCTGATGAATGAAAGAAATCAATTTTATGTCATTTGCTGGTTTTTATCCATATTGGTTATTCTTCAAATTCAATTTTATTATATAACAATTCAGCAAAAATATTTTCTTTCCTACATTTTTTTCTTTGCAGTAGTTAATTATATCAATAGTTATAATGTTGATAAGAATATATACCAGTTTTATGCAAACTAAGGATAAAACTAAGGTGATTAAAGAAACCTAACACAGCTCTAAGATTGCAGTACAATTGATTCGAAAATGACCTGAACCTGCAGGAAATGTATACAGACTGTGAAAATGAAATATGAAGGACAAATTAAAAATGGAAGCTCAAAATGGGATGCACTATGATTGGCTCAAGTGACACTGGCAAATAACATCATCCCAAAAGAAAAAGCTTGAACCTCTCCTGCCTCCCATAAGCATGGACCAAGCCATTCTCCCGGAGAGTAATACACTACGCCTCCTCGGACTTACCCTGTCCTCAGACCTCAAATGGAACCAGTAATATTGAATCCATAGCAAAATCTACTGCTAAGAAGGTTGGGTCACTATGTCGATCCAGGATGTTTTTTCCACCTGAATCCATCCTGCATATATACAAGTCAACCATCTGTCCGTGCATGGAGTACTGCTGCCATTTATGGTCAGGTGCCCCTGCCGTTCTCCTCAGTGTTCTTGACAGGCTCCAAAGGAGAGTCTGTAATGTGATAGGTACTGATCTGGCAGCTCGACTGCAGCCACTTCCCCATCGTCGAAATGTGGCCTCCCTTTGTCTGTTCTATAAATACTTTCATGGCTTCTGCTCGGACAAGCTTAAGTCACTGATGCCTCCTCAACAGGTGTTTACTCGTGCAACCAGACTGGCAACTGGGTCCCACCCATTCACAGTCAGGTTAGCCAAATGCAGACGACAATTCTACTCCTGCAGCTTCTTCTCTCGCACTTCCCGCCTGTGGAACTCACTCCCGTATTCTTGCTTTCCTGACGGCTACAACCTCCAGAAATTTAAATGCAAAGTCAATACTCATCTACTAACCACTGGACTCTAGCTCTCTCCCCACCCCTGTATAACCTTCCCTTTCTCTCCACCAATGTATCTGTCATCGCACCTGCTTTCTCAGCTTTCTATTGTTCCTTTCTAACTAGTTTGTACTCCTCACTCTTTTCTAATTAATCTTTTTACATTTATGTAGCCCCCTGCACATCAGTGGCGTTTCCACCTTGCTCGGGGTGAAATGATTTAAAAAAAAAAAAAATGAGTGGATCACTAAAGAGATTTTTGACCTGATACAAGAGAGACAAAATACGATGCCAAGATATAGAATGGAATACAAGAAAATACACAAGAAAATAAGGAGAAAATGCAAACAGGCTAAAGAAAGATGGCTAAATGACAAATGTACTAAAGTAGAGAGACTGAGAACAACAAATAATGGTGATATGCCTAAAAAAATAAAGGAACTAACAGGACAAAGAACCTGCTCAACAGCAGGATGTATAATAGCAAAGGATGGCATTCTTAAAAGACTTTGGCAAAGACAGACTAACAGAAATAAAAAACAAAATCAACAACAGCAACAAGATACCGGAAGACTTGAGCAGATCAATTTTCATAGCACTGTCTAAAAAGCCAAGTGAAAAGGAATGTGAACTTTCCTGAACAATCAGCTTAATGAGCCACATAACAAAACATATAGTCCGGATTCTGATGAACAGAGCATGCAGAAGAATTGATCCAAAAATAGGACAAGAATGGTGTGGCTCTGTTAAAGATACCAAAACAAGGAATGTGATATTCATGCTCAGAATGCGATCTGAAAGAGCAATACAAATGCAGAAGGACATTTATCTGTGCTTTATAGACTACGCAAAGGCATTTGACAAAGTACACCACAAAGACTTGGTAGAGATGCTCAACAACTTTGACATTTTCAGAAAAGACATTAAGATAATCAAGAATATCTATTGACAGCAAGCCACTTGTGTATGGATAGGAAGTGAATTCAGCAGGTAAATAAAAAAAGGGGTTTAAGACAAGGATGTGTTTTCTCACTGGCTCTATTCAACTTATACAGCAAAACATTTTTGAGAGAAATAAAACCCTTGCCAGAATTCCTCATTGGTGGCCAATCTCAACAATGTAAGATACCCAGATGACACAGTGCTGATAGCAAACATGGAAAGGATAATTCAGAACTTCCTACAGAATATAGTAACAGAAAGCAAGAAGAAAGGACTAAGCATAAACTTCATGAAAACTGAATGTACGATCATCAGCAAAAAGAGAACCCCAAAATGCCAATGACAAATTGGAGAAACTAAAATAAAAAGAGTAAAGAAATTTGCATACTTTGGAAGCATGCTGATAGAGGACAGAAAGTGCAATATTGAGATCCAAAGAAGATTTGGCATGACCAAGGATGCATGTCAAAAGCTAACCAGAGTATTGAAAGATAGGAAAATCTCATTGGAAACAAAGAAAAGAGTGCTGGATTGCTATGTGATATCTGTTCTTCTGTATAGCAGTGAATGTTGGATGTCTTCTCAAAGATGGAGGAGAGGCTTTGGGCAGGAGAAATGTGATTTTACAGGAGGATGCTGAGGATACCATGGACTGAGGATGTAACTAATGACGCAGTGTTAGAGAGGATAGAAATGAGGAGAAAACTCATACTTAATATTAGGAAGAGACAGATGAGGTCTGTGGGACATATAATGACAAAGAAGGGCCTGGAAAATTTAATACTCACAGATAGGGGAAAAGAGAGACAGGAGAAAGCAGCATAAGACCTACTTGATAGGCCTGAGCAAATGGATGGCAGAGCAGCATTTGGAATTATTTTGATTAGTGACAACAAGGTTTTTGGTTTTTCCATTTTCTGTAATATGACTTATTGGGAATTATGGTAGAAATATAGTGCTTAATGATTCTGCATACATACATACATACATACATATATATATATTTAAAAATCATCTCACCCCAACCAAGGCATTCTACTGCCACTGTTATGCAGGGGGTTACATAGGGAAAAGTGATGAGAAAGAGGGGTTAGTTATAGGAAATGTCGGGAGAAGGGTGATAGACGGATGAGGATACCGAGGATGGGGGAGGAGTAGATAAAAAAAGAGTGGAAGAATTTTTAAGTGGAAGTCCATGATTGCCTATGTCCTGAAGGGACGCAGCATATAAAAAAGATATTTATGAGCTAAATTGTTCAATATCTGGGATAGAGTAAACAGAAATATAAAATTGAACATTGTGGTCAACATGCAGTGATGACAGATTGTTTTATGTTTAAATTTTTAAAAAGAAAGGAAGAGAATGAAAGAATTGTTTTTAAATTCTGTTATTTTTAATTTTTGTGCTTATTTTTCATTGTTAATCAGACTTCATGTGTATTTGCCTTTTTTGTCATTGAGATTGTGTTTAAGCATTTCCCGTGTATTGAATACTGTTGCCACATCTGGTCAGGTGCCCCTGCTATTCCAACGGAGAATCAGCTGCAGTTGCTATCTCGCCGGCATGACATGGCTTCCCTGTGCCTCTTCCATAAATACTTTCATGGCTTCTACTTCAATGAACTTAGATCATGGATGCCTCCAAGGTATGAATTTACACAAGCTACTAGATTAGCAACTAGGTCCCACCCTTTTACAGTGAAACCAATAATTGCAATTTCTAATCTAACAGCTTCTTTTATTGCACCTCTCGCCTGTGGAATTCCCTTCCATATACTTGCTTCCCCGACAACTACAATCTCCAGGAGTTTAAATGTAACAGCAATAGACATCTTCCTATCTCACATTCATTCCCTCAAGCTTTTTTTTATCTACTCCACCCCCATCCTCGATATCCTCATCAGTCTATTACCCTCCTCCTGACATTTCCTATAACTAACCCCTCTTTCTCATCACTTTTCCCTATGTAACCCCCTGCACAACAGTAGCAGTTGAATGCCTTGGTTGGGGTGAGATGATTTTTAAATATATATGTATGTATGTATGCAGAATCATTAAACACCATATTTCTACCATAATTCCCAATAAATCATATTACAGAAAATGGAAAAACCACAAACCTTGTTGTCACTAATCAAAATAACTCTATTAAGTCTAAACTAGTGATGATCAATATAGTGTATCAATTTCACTGCCCAGTATTAAACTGTACTTTTGTCACAAATCAATTACTTATATTAGACATACTACAAACCTCCTTGAGTAGACACCTCATGTGACACTTATCAGATCAAAGTGCTATAAAAAAAATCTATCTACAATTTAAAAGAACCCTTGAGAAAGAGAGGTTGTGTATATTAAATATTTCTTTTGTATTATCAAACTTACATTATTTGACAGTGAGCATGGAGTAATAAATTTTTTTTTGTTTTTTTTTTTACAAAGACACTCATATGAATTCCAGCCATGCTCAACATGTGAAGACTCAGAATAAACCCTCCCATTCAAAACAATAAAATGCAACTGAAAAGGTTAAAACACAAAGGAAATCTAATAACACCTAAAATGAAACCTTCTTGAAAATGTCTAAAGAAGTGGCTGAATATTATGGAAAATTTTTGTACTCTCTTACTCCCACCAAATGGAAAACAGAAAAAAAAAAATGGAAAAACTAAATAATCAACCAATTTTTAAAATTATTACTTAGCAAACCATTTATTAAATTATCTAAAATAATCTTATATATTAACAGTTGATATATAATTGCTAAAATATAATTATTACTATTGTTGTAAGATCTGTGTAGGCTGAAAAACTGTTTTGGTGATGAACATAACTTATTCTGACAAAAGCAGTCATCTTGAAGTTAATTATGTGGCAAATGTTCTAGTTATAAATTTGATATGTCGTCCATTGAATCTTTAGTGAGTCACAGCCTAATATTTTTTCTTCTTCTTCTTCTATGTACCTTGTCCCTTCAGGACGTAGGCGATCATGGCCCTCCACGTCTCCCTATCCCTTGTGGCTCTCAGCATGTTTGTTCCTGTTACTCCTGGTAACCCCCGTTCCGTCATCCACCCGACCAGGCCCTGCAAATATGTTATCCGCTGCCTTCCTCTGTCTCTCTTTCCCTTTACCTGGCCAGTCAGTATCAGGTTCTCCAAACTCTCCTTCCTCATTACGTGTCCCAGGAACTTCAGTTGTCTCTTCCTGATGCTCGGTATTAATTTCCTTTTAGTTGCCATTCTTTCCAACACCTCATCGTTGCTTGCATGTTCAGTCCACGATATCCGCAGCATCCTTCTGTAGAACCACATTTCTGCTGCTTCCAGTTTTGTCCTCATTTTCCCTTGTTTTAAATTTTATAGTTTAGGTGAATAACAACAAACACAGGGACAAAGAATGAATGAAGAAAATTCTGGTTTTTGGTAATCACAAAACAAATATTTATATTCATAACATGTACAAAATATGAAGTTGAAAATATATACTGAGAGAGTGATTAGAGAAAGTGATTGTGACTTTAAAATGAATTGTTCAATGAATTGATGTAAGAATAAATTCTCTCTCTTTATGTTCATTAAAAAATCATGTATACAAAACAGTTTGTTGAAAAAAGGTTGCTTGAAAGCAAGTTTATAGTGGGGTTATCTATTCTTTTTCTGTTAGTAGTGGGAGTCCGTTCTAGCAAAGGGTAGTATTATATTGTTGCAGATTAACGGAATTAGGCTTTTTGTAGATAGCCCACTATAAGTCATAAAATGATTACAAATCAAGAAAGGCAATTTGAGTAGAAAAATAACATTTTATATATACACATATCAATAATGGTTTTACTATGAAAGTAATACATGAAGTATAGATCCAACGAAGGTTAAAATGTTCATGGCAATAAAATGCTGAAAGCGAATTAATGCTTAGAAATTTGGGAGCATGTAAGTAAGGAATGTCTTTGATGTATTCGCTCCTTAGGTCAGTAAGTAGTTTTTGAGGCAGGGAAGAAGGAAAGAGGTAAGGGAGGCGAGTATAGTAAGCCACTTGACTTCGGTCAAGGGAGATACTAATTACTCTCTTCTCCTCGAGTCGGTCTGCTTGTCTATGCTTTCTGTATCCGCTTTTTATATCTTCTTTTTGGATCACAGCAGCTCATTTGGGATTTCACACTTGTATTTAGTTCTGGGCTTCCCATTGGCTGATAAATTAAATTCGTGTAGGCTTGCGAACTGGAAATTTAATATTTAATTAATTTTTAGTTTTCAACCGGAACATCCGCGTGGAGCTGGCGATGCACGGACAACTTTTGGGCATTTGCCTTTTGGTTGTGAAAGCGCATACATCCAGTCCATTGCTTTTGCTCAGTATCACCACAAGTTCAAAGGTATATGTAGAATATGTTGCATGACTGTTCCTTTGAGGAAATTAATATAAAATGTGTGAGTGAGTAAATATGTTGTAATTTTGATATTGTGCTAAGAGTTACTTAACTTTGCAAAATTTAACAAGTTATAGTTGTGTGGATTTGGTCTTAGGTTTCCTCCTTTTATACAAGTTAGGTGGATCAAAACAAAGGTTCAAATTTTTGTCACAAAATAGATCTAAACATGTTCTTGAACACTTTTTCATGTGCCTTCAGTTTATTAACCAATCAGCAAAGACTAATATGAATTTCCAACTTTACATTTTTCAATCAAGTGCCTGTGCTAAAGGAAATATGAGTTGTTGCTTTGAAGTAAGTTTTGTGCCAATGTAAATTTTTTTTATTTGGACTCACAACAAGTGCGATATGTAAATTGTCGTAACTGCTTTTTGTTGAATTAAATTTTAAAAGGTGGATTCCACAGACCTTTGGGACTGCAGCAATTCCATTTAACATGGTTAAGAAACCATAACACAGATGATGACACTAAAATATAAAGTATCATACTTCTGAACAGAAATATGATGAGAACAGAATTTCGGTCTGGAAATATTTTCATAAATAAATGTCTTTTATTAAATTATTAAAATGGTTTCTTTTTGATACTATGGAGAGATTTGTTTCTATTCTCAGATTGAAAAGAAAATAAGCAGAATTGGATCCTAAAGATTCAGTTAGTCAGTTAAGGGCTATACGTGATACACACTTCAGCAATCATGTCTCTTCTGATCCATGACTGACTAGGTAGATTTTCTCGCAGTAGGATGCCATTTCTTTCTGTGGTAGACTGATTGCTGACCAAGGCTACAGGATCCAATTTGTCTTATTTAACCCATATCTGGGAGAGAGATGAATTAATACCTTTCCTAAAGATAATTGCATGTGAGTGAGTGCAATGAATTCTAGTGGAATTTGAACACAACTCTCCAATTTCTTATTCCAAGTTGATATCCATTGCACCAAAACATTTCCTAAAGATTACCTGCCTTTATCAAACTGGTTCCTGAAAATTTAAGATGCCACTACTGCCCAAAGGGTCATGGCATTCAAAAATTCTTATTTCTTTATTTGCATACAATTGTAAGAATCTCTAAGAATTTTATGATTTCCTTGACGGCCACATCTGTTTAACAATATCTTCTATTAGACAATAGAAAATAAAAGCAGTCATTAACAAAGGTCTGTACAAATATACTAAATATCTCTATTAAAAAAATAACAAAATAGGTCTTGATTGATATGGTCTGTTACTCTTTGCTAATAACTTACTGAATTTTCTAAAGTAGTAATTGAAGTTGAAAACATATGGAGAAGGAAAGTTATATGATTTAATTTTTTTTTAATCATTATTAAAAGGCATTGTTAAAATAGTTCGTTCGTAATTTCTCATTTAATCTTGTTCTTTTATTCTTGCGCTTTCCTACCACATTCCATAAATTGAGATAATTATAGGGTGGGACTTATCTGTGCTTCTTTGTAATTAGGTATTTTTCACTGCTACGGTTGTCAATCATTTTGGCAAAAATTCTGTACACAGAACCTCTCATCTTCACCAATTCTCTTCACCATGTTTAAGTTATCCTGAAAATGACCTTGCTTTTCTCAATAATTTAACTGTGGCTTACATTTCTCTATTTTTATTTTTTAAATTCTTGATTAAATTAATGGTTATGATTATACATAGAGTTCAGTTTAAATAATGTATATTTCGGCATCAATTTTTCATTTACCAAGGTTTTATTAAGGACTGCAGAAACCATGTTTTAGCTATTTCTGTGGGTAATTTTCTGCTTTTGTACAGGTGAATGGTTTTTTTATTCTATAGTGTGGACATAGGAATCAGTACAGCATGGTGACTGTCAGCTTCATGCCTCAATATGTTCCTTTGACCAATGAAAGTTTCTAGTTTAATAATTTTAATGTTTGTGTTTTCTTCAGTTTGAATAACTTTCTTGATTTTTAGATGAAATTTGAAGATGAATTCTCCAATGTCTATTGAATATTTCCAGTCATTATTGGCAATTTTCAAGAATACGAATTGATATGTTATAATTTTGGATTTCAGTAAAATATTTTATGTACTTGCTTTTGAAATGACATTTTATCTTCAAAACATGATGATTGGTTGGTTGGGTGTTTTGTTTTATTGAATATCAACCTCAGCGGGTCATTTATTGCCAACTAAATTTTATTTATTTATTGCTGGTAATACCTTTTTCTTTCAACAATTTATTGTTGTTTTTATATAAGTTTTTGTGTCTAGTAATACTTTTTCTTTTCGAGTTCCAAGATTCATTGGGATTTGTTTTTAAGGGCAGGGTCCCCAAGTCCTACTCTGTTATTTAACCCATAACTGGAGGGAAGGGACAGATTAATACCTTTCCCAATGGTACAAGTGCTTAAGATTTTTCTGAGCTGATATTCACTGCACCACAACACACATCTGTCACTAAACGCTTACAGCACCTGGTATTCCCAAGCGGTCACCCATCTAAGTATTGACCAGGCTTGACATTGCTTACCTTCTGTGATCAAGCGAGAACTGGTGTTTTCAATGTGATATGGCCGTAAGCTCAAAACATGATGAAATTGAATCATATTTATATATCAGTCAGTCAAGTACCATCGATCACATCTTAAAAGATATATGACTGACTAGGCAGAAGATTGTCCCATAATAGATTGCCAGTACTTTCTGCAGTAGACTGGTTTCCAACTAAGGCTATAGAAACCAATCTGTCCTGCTATTTGATCCATAGCTGAAGGGAGAAGTGATGGATCGATACCTTTTTTAAGGGTATTTGTGTATAAATGAATTCAACTGGAATTCAAACTTGGCTCTCTGACTTCTCTTTCTGGAGAGCTAAGTTTGAATTCCATGTTTATATATGCAAATCTTCAAATGCTATGCCAGAAGAAAGATTTTTTAAAGACTCTCAAATACACAATCTGGTAAACATAAATTTATGTTGTTTAAATACAGGTAGATCGATTTGAACAATAGTATCCACTAAATATAATGTGTGAAGTAAGACATTATATATATATAACCGGAACAAGAACAATAATATACATATCATGAAATTTTTGTGTAGTGATATGCTTTCATAAACCACGGTAATAGCAAAATTACAGTATTAAGCTCTACTTTGTATTGAGCACATAACAAGTGAATAAAATAAATGCAATGAATAGGTTTTTAATCTATCTACTCTTTCACTTTCCTATAACAAATATATATTAATAAATTTGCTGTATTTATAAGGGAAGAGTGCTCAATATCTGAGATAGGGCATGAATTTTATATTTACAACATTCTAAAGAATAATCCAATTAGAACTAATGCAACGCAATTTTTATCATTTACCAATTTATAAAGAAATTATGAACAAAATCAATTTTTTAATTCATATGTCTATAAACATTTACTAAATTATTAAAATTATTAAAATGCGAACAAACTATAGTGTTTATTATTTTTGTTGTTAATTCTCAAGAACAAAGAAAATGTATCAATTCACTTTTCTAATATTTATAGATTTTATTAGTATTCTAATCATTTCTTTTTAAAACAATAAACATTGCCAAGGAGTGAAGGTAGTTAAAATAATAGCAGCATCAAGGGAAAAACAGTTCTTTTGACATTTCAGTTTTTGGTATGCACAAAGGTCCAAGCTTATCCAAAAAAGCATAATGACTTAATTTCATGCCACAATGGAAAATCCAGGCTAATGAAAATTGTAGTTTAATATTTGATAGAATCATCTTTTTTGGTTTGAACAGTTTAACTAGTCTCTAGACAGAGTTTGAAGATAAATTGCCCAATGTCATCAGAGCAGTTACAGATTTAATAAACTATTACCAAATAAATTTTTGCAGATTAATTAATGTTGCATTCAGATATGGGGTTTAGTCTCTTTGGCATTTTTCATATGTCACATCCTCATGATTCATTATAGAATACTGTTCATGTAGAGGATATTAAATGTTATCCGTAAATTGAATTATTTATGATGGTTATTTTGTTATTTGTTTGGGCATTTGCTATTATAGATGAGTAGATATGGATTTGTTTCTTTTTTTATTAAAGAAAAAAGTTTGAGTGACTTACAACTGGTAGATAATACTGTGGGGTCAATATGCGTGCTTAACTAAATAGGAAAAAAAGTAGACCAGACTCTATAGGCTGATGTGTGAAGACACAATATCTGAAAAGCCTGTCATGACCCCCGACTGACATATCAGGAAATGATTCTCGAAAACTATCAAAGAGACACAATGCATGCTTCCAGACACACCGTTAGTAATCTTAAAGAAAAGTTCTTTGATAATGGCTTTTGAAAGCTAAAAGTGTTCAGAAGGCATTGGTCTACTCAGAAATCAAGAAAATTGTCCAAACTGAAGATAAAAATGTAGAAATTTTAAACAAGGAAATTTTATTTTTCAATCAAACATACATTGAAGAGATATTGCTACCCAATATATATATATATATATATATATATATATATATATACTGGATAGCAATATCTCTTTAATGCATGTTTGACTGTAAATTCCTACATATATATATATATATATATATATACTGGATAGCAATATATCTTCAGTGCATGTTTGATTGAAAATTCCTATATATATATATATATATATATATATATATATATAATGTATTTAAGCACCAATCCCTCTTTTATTTAAGTTGTGTTAAAAATGACAGACAAGGTGCTATGGCTCAGTTTTATATTATTTTTTATGTGATCTTATAATTATTTTCTTTTCAGAACCTAAATTTTATATGAAAATTGTCCAAATGTTTTATGTTCTGAAAAGAAAATAATTATAAGCTCACATGAAAAATTATATGAAAGATTTAGCCATAGCACCTTTTCTGTAATTTTTAATGAAACTTACATAAAAGAGAGATTGCTGCCTAAATACATTATATATATATATATATATATATATATATATATATATATATATATATATACAGGGGCCCGACAATATTTTTCGGACACTTTAGTATTCGACTTTCCGAGTACCATAGAGTGGCGAAATGCCTTCAATAGAATAGCATAAACATATAAAGACAATACCTGTAATAAAAATGGAAGAAAATCGATTAGGTAAGGAAAAATATTTATTTTTCATCATTTTTTACAAAACACAAGCAACATTATTTTTCGGACATCGTTGAAAAACTGTTAATAGTCTGTAATATCACCTTTCTTCTCAATAACTTTTATCAATCTCTCTTCATAAAGATCAAACATATGCACAATAACATCTCTACATATTTCTATTATTTCTTTTTTGGCGTCTAGTATCCGTTCCCATAGTTGAGCCTCTTTCGTTATTTCAGGTCCATCATAGACAAGTTGCACAAGCATTTCCCAAACATTTTCTATTAAATTTAGATCTGGGCTTTTTGCAGGCCATTCCATATTAGTCATATTCACTTTAGCCATCCATTCTTTCATGAGTTTTGATACATGGATGCTGCAATTTTCTTGCTGCAGAATGAAATCATTCCCTATCTCTCTTCTTATCCTTGGTAGGGCTTTCTCGTCCAGCAACTGTTTGTAGCTTTCACTGTTCTTTCAGCCACTCCAACCATATATTTTCATTAGCAAAGATCATGCCCCAAACCATAACTCCTCCTCCTCCCATCTGTCGTTTGTTCAGTACAGCAGGCTCACCCCTTCTCAACCAAGTACACCATCCATCGGGCCCATCAAACTTGAAACACTTCTCATCAGTAAATATAACCTTCTTAAAGTCAACTTGCTTTGTTAACCACCTTTTAGCACACTCCAGTCTTGCTCCTTTGTGTTTCTTTGTTAGTGCAATTTTTTTCTTAGCCTTTGCATACTTCAAACCAATCCTATGCAGCGTTCTTTGTACTGTTCGAACGTTTACATCCAATTCACATTTCTCCTTCACTTTTCTTGCTGTAACTTTTTCTCCAGATGTCAAAAGCCATGTCACAGTCCTCTTCATTCTCCTTTCAGTCCTCTTGCCAATTGATCTTTTCCGTCCTCTTCTTTTTCCGCTCGGAGTTTGTCTTCAGCATGTATTCAACCGTTGATTTCGACAGCTTCAAATCCATGGTGATCCTTCTGATGCTGAGGCCATCATCCCGTTTCTTCCGTGCCAAACAAACGACTTCTTTTGAATGCATTTTACCTCATTAAACTTAATTGTTTTGCCAGTAAAATAGAACAGATAATTGATTCTAATGATGACAGCTAAGTGTACAAGCAGAAAATTTGCATACAGCAACATATATGTGAACTTAGCTCTTAGTAAAATAGGATTTTTTGTCATGTCCGAAAAATAGTGTCACGCAAGTTTTCGCAAAAATCACAAAAAACTAAAATTTATCAAAGCCAAACGAAAAAATATGATTACACAAGTAGTGGATTTTCACTCCTCAACTACGTACTTACAATCTCAAAAGTTTTTGGCAATAGTAACCACCTTGAAGTACTTTTTTCAAAGTGTCCGAAAAATATATAAAATTATAAATTAAAAATACATTGCAACATGGAAATTTCTGTGTTTTGAGATTTCTATTATCAGGCAATGTTAGATGTTGGTTGTGAAAATGATTTTCATTTAAAAAATATTAAAAGTTTTTTAAATGAAAATTATTTTCAAAACTAACATTGCCTGATGACGAGATAGAAATCTCGAAACAGAAATTTCTGTGTTGCAATGTACTGTTATTTTATAATTATATGATTATATTAAGCTGTACAAAATTTATTATAGTGAGCAGTTTTTTAAAAAAAAGTAAATGTCAGAAAACTCAAAATCGAAAAAACCTTGGGTCCTCTTTACTTGAATATATATATATATATATATATATATAATTTTGATTTTTTTTTTTTTAGTTATTGTTATAATTATTGTGAGGAGTGCAATCTTTTAGCCTTTCTACCTTCAGAAGATCTCTGAGATTTGAATGAATTTTATTAATTTATCAGTTTCCAGCTGGGACAAAGGTGGTGTAGATTTCAATTTCAGTCTTCTTCGTTACAAGGTCAAATTTAGACTGAAGATGGCAATTTGGCTCTAGATTTAGGAATTAGATTTTTTCTGGTCATCTGTTGGTTTATAACTGGGTAGTTTTATACATTTATCACTGTTGTTGGGAAGTAGAATATTTCTTTAATATAAGCACTAACTTCCTCAGCGTTGATTCATTCCTTCACACTAACTTACCTGATATCTTGGCCCTATGTGAAACTAACCTTAACCCTTCTATCCCCTCTTCTGATTTTGACGTTCCTGGCTACCTTCCCCTTTTCAGGAAGGACTCCAATGTTCATATGCATAGGATTGGTGTGTATGTCAGTGAACACCTTCCCCTAGCTAGGGCGACATCCCTTGAATCCCCGGATCATTCTTTCACGTGCTTCAGCCTCTCACTTCTAAGCTTGATTAGCTATCTCTTCTTTCTCTACTGCTCCCCTTCCTCCCCTGACTGTTTGTTACTTGACAGTATCTCTGACAATATTGACAAAGCCATTTCTTCCCATCCCTCTGTCCATATATTCGTGTTTGGTAACTTTAACGCCCACCACACCAAGTGGCTGGAGAACTCTGTCACCGACCCTGCTGGTGTCCACACCATGAATTTTTCAATCATCCAATCCCTTACGCAAGTGGTGGACTTCCCCACGTGTTTCTCTGACAAACCTAACGGAAGGGACTCACAGCTAGACCTCTGCTTCACTTACATCCCAGACTCTTGCACTACCAGACAATTCTGCCTACTTGGTAACTCTGATCACACCGTAGTTTCCGTCAACATTTCATTCCACTCCCACCCAACCCAAGAAACCCAGACAAGTAGAATAGCCTACTGCTACCAAAGAGCAGACTGGGATTCGTTCTGAGACTTCCTCGTGACATCCATGGAACAACGTTTTTAGTCTTCCCATCGAAGAATGTGCATCTGAGGTCTCCTCCTAGGTTAAGGCTGGCATCGATGCTTTCATCTCTGCCAGGAAATTTCAGCTTAAATCTCATTCGTCTCCATGGTTCTTGCCCACTTGCTTGGCTGCCATTGCCCACTGGAATCATTTTTTCCGACTCTATCGTAGCTACGTGTCAGACCAAAACAGACGCCTTTTCGCTTCAGCTCGTAATAAGTGTAAAAAGATACTTAACAAAGCTAAGATGTTGTTTGCTGCCAGAATGAAGCAACGCATAGCATCCTCTAAGTTTGACACCAAAGACTACTGCTCTACAACTTCTGCCTATCTGCTTCCTGCTTTCCTGCTTGTTGGAAATCTTCCTCTGTAGTTCCTATATTTAAAAACACTGGAGAACCCTCGGATCCCGCAAATTACCGACCTATCAGCCTTCTTTCGATCTTTGGCAAAGTGTTTGAAGCCATTATCAATGCCAAGGTGGTTCAGCATCTCACAGCACACAGGCTCCTCTCGGACAAGCAGTATGGTTTCCACTTCACCAGGTCTACTGCTGATATGCTAACGACTATCACCGAGTACATATATCAGGCACTCGACAGGAATGGTGAAGCCTGAACCATTGACTTGGATATCTCTAAAGCGTTCGACAGAGTTTGGCATGCTGGCCTTCTATGCAAACTGCGGAGCAATGGTATAACTGGACATTTGTTTGAACTAATCCAGTCATTCCTCTCTAACCGCACAATGAAGGTGGTATTAAACGGACATGCCTCCCATAACTACCATACGAATGCAGGTGTCCCTCAAGGCTCTATCCTAGATCCTACGCTCTTTCTCATATCCATTAATGATCTCCCTGACCCCATATGATCCCAAGTAGGTATATATGCCAATGACACCAGTTTACTCTCGCCTCGACCAAAAATCTAGTGTAGGCGACAAAGCTAACCTTGCAGCCGAGCTTGAAAAGGACCTCCAATTCGTAGTGGACTGGGGTAAGAAATGGCTCATAAATTTTAATGCTTCTAAAACAAAGCTACTATCAATTAACCATCATAGACAATCACAGCTACCTCCCATTAGCATGGACCAGGCTTGCCTCCCAGAGAGTAAAACACTACGCCTCCTTGGTCTCACTTACAGCGGACCTCAAATAGAATGACTATATCGAATCCATTGCTAAATCCGCTGCTATGAAAGTCGATTCTCTGTGCAGGGTCTGGAAGTTTTTTTTCTGTCTGAATCTATCTTGCACATATATAAATCTACCATTCACCCATGCATTGAATACTGCTGCCATATCTGGTCGGGTGCCCTTGCTATTCTCCTTGGACTTCTCGACAAGGTACAGCGGAGAGTCTGTAATGTGATTGATACCAACTTGGCAGACCGCCTGCAGTCTCTCTCTCACTGGCGCGACGTGGCTTCCCTGTGTCTCTTCTATAAATACTTTCACGGCTTCTGCTCCAATGAACTTAGATCATTGCTGCCCCCTAGATACGAATTTGCACGAGAAACTAGATTAAAAACTAGATCTCACTCTTTTACAGTGAAACCAATAAAATGCAACTGCAACTTCTACTCCAACAGTTTCTTTTTTCACACTTCCCGACTATGGAATTCCCTTCCACATGATTGCTTCCCCGATGACTACAATCTCCAGGAGTTTAAATGTAAGGTCAATAGACACCTAACACACTAACTTGCTCCCATTCTTTCAAACACTCTTCCCATCTGCCCAACCCTCATCCTCGGTATCCTTACCCATCTATCACCTTCCTTCTGACATTTCCTACATCTAACCACTCCTCCTCTTTACCTTCTATGTAGCCCCATGTGCGATAGAGGCAGTGGAATGCCTTGCTTGGGGTGAAATGATTAAAAAAAAAGTTGCAAAGCTTTTCAACAATCATTTGTTGGCATTTAAGTCCATCATTATTAACTTAGGTTGATATGGTATTGTGTGTCATTATATCTGAGCTCAGACAAGGTATTCTTTAGTATCACATTTTATATATATAGATGTGTGTGTGTGTGTGTGCACGCACACATTTCTTTTCAAAGAGAAAGGAAAAAACATCAAAAAAATATGTGATCTAAGCTGTTGTGGAGCAGGTGATTTGTATGATGAATAAAATTTATCTTAATATAATAAAGCTAGTGCGTCTTTGTCTAGTGAGAATAGAAAGATAGCTGAAGTGACTAAAAGCAAAATTCTCTGTATTAGAAAAATAGGTAGAGTCATAGACTTATTGAAGTTTTTTCACTTTCAAGATATTACGATTGATGGTTAGAGAAACATTTTTTGATTTTTTTAATAAAATTTTTTATTAAAGCTTCTCCTTTTGCTCAGTATGTATAGGTAATCATACATTTTATGTGAAATACTGAAAAATATAATTTATTTTTACATAGAAATTGATTTGCTCAAGCAGAAGAATTTAAGAGATTTCATATTGCCACAAGGGAGATAACTCTTGATATATCACTTGCATACTTTCTTGTACACACTATGTCTGATGATGATTCTCCAGATGCCTATCCCTTGTAATCCTTCATGAAATTTGTCCCTTTGCCAGATCTCTTATCTATTCACAAAAGCTTGTCAGATAGTCCACTGTGCCCTGTGAGTGTCAAATTCACTAGGCCTGCCTTCATCATTATATGTCCAAGACACTTCAGTTGTCTCTCTATGATTTTGTGTATAAGTGTCCTGTTTTTTTTCATTTTCCTTCTTCATTGCTTATGCATGCCATCCGTGGAATTTTCAGCATCCTTTTGTAGAACCACATTAAAAATATAAAAGAAATAATTGAGTTGTTCAAGTGCTTCAAAATCTTTAAATCTAAAGTTAAATTATTTAATGTTAAAGGTGCCTTCCAAAAGTTAAGCAAAGTACTAAAAAGAAAAAATTCATTAGAAAAAAGTGAGTATTAAACTGTTACGTAATATTTGTTCTTCTATATAGCTGTGAATATTGGATAATCTCCTAACAGATGAAAATGAAACTTAAAGCAACAGAAATCTAGTTCTACAGTAGGATTCTGAGAATACCATGGACTGAACATGTGAGCAGCAATGTAGTTTTAAGGAAAGTATAACAAAAAGGCACTTATATAGTGTGTTCTGTTAAGACGGATTGAAGTTAACAGTAAATAAAACAATGTTATTGGTGAAATTTTATTGATTTCATGATTGGATCATGTTATTTATGTCATGGCAATTATGGCATGAATTGAATGTTATGGATGTCAAAGATTTGTGGTTCCAACAGGACGGCATCACATGCCACACAGCCAATGCAAGAATGGCTTTATTGAATGAGAAGTTTCCAGACCACATCATCTCTCAAAACAGCATTATAAACAAGCATACGGTTGCAAGAAGAATTATGACAGAGGCAGATATAAATTTATCTCATTTATTAGATAAATGCAGACAAGTGATTTATGAATTTGGTTGTCCTTAATTCTTAGATGGTTGGCGTCAGATGTTGGTATGAATTTGTTTTAGGCTGGCTGTCTGTAATTGTATGTAATGTTCACAGGGATATGTGTGGTTTCCCAAAGTGGTTTTCCTTTAGAGAGAGGGGACAGAAAGCTCAGAAAAGAGAAAAGTGAACAAATATGTGTCTCTCAGAAAGTGAGTTGGGTAGTCGGTAGCTCTGTGATGTTCTCTTTCCTTCTGTAGTAGTAATCATGAAATTGATGGGTTTTTCCTTCTTTCTTTCTTGCCAACAATGCATAAGGAAGCTGATAAGGACTTGATATGATGATGGATGAGAAGGTAAGGCAGGAGTGTTGCTGATCAGCTAGCCATGTAGCAGCCTGTAAACTCTTCTGACAAATTCAACTTTCTTGGTGATTTATATAATGAAACCAAACTTCACATAGACTTGTTAGATTTCTCAGGTTTTGTTTCCTGGTATGTTTTTTAGGGTTCTCATTAGCTGATTAATATTTTCACAAGACACATGTATTTATAAACCAATCAAACAACAGTATTTAGCAAAGTGGAACTCAGAGCTGTTTTAATGGGTTTCAGTATGTTTTAATGAGACAGAATGTCGAAATCCAAATTGAAGCCAAAAGTGTGTTTGTGCTATGCAGATTTTGAGTGTTTTCAGTAAGTGACTGTAAATCAGAGGAGATATGACATTGTTTTATAACAACAGTAATGTCAATTGGCTACCACAATCATGCGACTTGACACCTTTAGATTTCTTCTTTTAAGGTCATCTCAAAAGTAAGGTCTATTCCAACAAGCCAACAACAATTCAACAGCTGAAGGATGTGATAAGGCATATTGGTGAGATTAAGGAGCAACTATGCAGTTAGATCATCAAATCTTTGACCATCAAGTAGAGGTGTGCCAATGAATACTTGCTAGACATTTGGGCTATATTCTTTTTCACACATTAATTGCCATGACTCAAATAACATGATCCAATAATGAAATCTCTCAAAACAATTATGCCAATTGGCCACCACGATTGTGTGACTTGATGCCTTTAGATTCCTTCTTTTAAGGTCATCTCATAAGTAAGGTCTATACCAACAAGCCAACAACAATTCAACAGCTGAAGGATGTGATAAGGCATATTGGGGAGATTGAAGAGCAACTATGTAGTTAGATCATCAAATTTTTGACCATCAAGTAGAGGTGTGCCACTTGGTGGATATTTGGGCTGTATGATTTTTCACACATAATTGCCATGACTCAAATAATATGATCCAATAATGAAATCAATAAAATTTAATCAATAATGCTGTTTTATTTACTGCTAACTTCAATTTGTCTTAATGGAACACCATATATTTAAAATTAGAAATACATTGTTGAAATTTCTATGGCACATAATATGGGACTAGGACCTGGTAAATATGATACCCACAAGACATACTGAAGACAGATGTGAGAAAAATAAATATCAAGTTGTAGAAGTCTAATAATTTACCTTTCAACATGGTTTGTCTCCCTGTAGGAAGATGAACATTCAAAAGTGTGAGACTCACCTTCCATACAGGACTGCACAGGACATCAAGGTTCCTTGGACAATGATATGGTAGAAGAGCAGTTTAACTGCAGGTGCCTTTGTGTAGCTATCTAATGTCAAAGGCTGCTCTTTTGCTAGTTTTAAGATAGCCAGTGCATGCCCCATGGTTGTGATACCTAGCTCTTTGAGGATGTCTCGGTCTATCATAGTGAGGCTATCCTTGGTGATGCTTTCTCTCACAAAAATTCAGCATAAGTCCTGGCAGAGTCAGCTGGAATGCCAATTTCAATAAGTAGCTCTTGCCAATCATTCTATCCTGTTTTCAGCACCATGTAAAAATCTTATAGAACAACCAGCTAGTAATCAAATTTTATTCTAGTTGATTACTGGCTGGTTGTTCTACAAGATCCTTACACAAGTAACCTACCTAATGAGCTTGTGTAAATGGATAGCTTTTTTCCTTTTCATTATCTCTCCCAGATGACTGGGAGAGATAATGAAAAGGAAAAAAAAAGGATAAAAAATTGTGGAGAGCCATGATCTCTAATGTCCTCAAAGGACATGGCATATAGAAAAAGATGAATGCAAATAAAACAGTGTGTGTCATGCAGGCAAAGTTAAAGAAAGCATTACCAAATATTTGAATACATTTGCAGGATGCTTTTTTAAAGCATTAAGATTTTGTCAGTGCCTGAGGTAGTCAATGGTAATTTATTATTCCATTAAACCATCCATCTATTATCGGATAGAAGCATTCACTAATTTCCTTGGTCTTGGTTTTTCTATTTCGTTGGTTCTATGCATATCCCAACTTTCTGGTATCGGCTTCACAGGCCCAAGCCAGCTTTCTTTCACTAAAAGAAAGCTTAAATACTTAGTGATCAGCCTTCTTCTTCTATGTGCCTTGTCCTTTCAAGACATAGGTGATCACGGACTTCCATGTCTCTCAGTACACTTTCTCCAGTAACATCTCTCAACACCCGTTCTGTCATCTACCTGCTCAGGCCCTTCAAATATGTTATCCGTTGCTTTCCTCTATCTCTTTTCCCTCTATCTGGCCTGTTAGTATCAGTTCTCCAAGCCCAGTCCTTCCTCATTGCATGTCCCAGAATCTTTAGTTGTCTCTTCCTGATGGTCAATATTAATTTCCTTTTTGTATCCATTCTAACACCTCATCATTGCCCACAAGCTCGGTCCATGATATCTGTAGCAGCCTTCATCTCACTATAAAATATATTTCATTACAATGCCTTCTTATAATCACAAGAGATAAACAAAACTGAATCATCAAAAGATCTTTTTATGAAAATATGTATCCTCTGGCAGGATTCGAACCTGTGTCTCCGAGGGAAGGCCATCATTAGATCTGATCACTTGACCACACAGGACTAATACAGTTATTCAGGGCAGTTGATGTACTAAACAACAAGGAACATGTATATAAAGATGCTTGTGTAGAGCAGGAGGAGAGTTCATGCCAATGAAAAAGTTGTCTGGAGTTGGAAGCCAGTGGGAGTTTTTTTTTCTTCAGCCAAAGTTCTAGACTTTATAAAGCCTTAAAACTCCCACACAACCCACATTGCCATGTGTCTTCATCCACATATTTTTGATTTTTTGGGTTGTCACTTTGTTGACTTTTTCTACAGCCAGATAAATGTGTCATTTACATGCAGCTAGTCCCATCACTTTTCAAGCCGATTGTCACTTTTAATGACAATATCTATGGCCAAATGTATCTTTCAGTTATATTTGCCATTCAAAATAGTATATTACACTTTTTCATTTTTGAATATTAAAGTTGACAGAAAAGTTGAATGTCACAACACAATTTACCAAGAAGCATAAAAAGAAAAACTTAATACAGAATTTAGGGTTACAATTATTTCAGCAGTGAAATTATGAGACCTAATTGCTAATCTAGTATTTTGTTTAAAATTGAGAAGTTAAGGTACAAAAAATGAAAGCTCCTCAGGATAATTACAATGAAAATATTTATAAAACAAGCACAACAAAGCTATATTATATTGCAAGGAAAGTGAGTGAAACTATAAGCTAATTTAATTTACTTAATTACCTATGGTCCAAAGATTTCATGTCCCAATAGAATATTAATCAGATTTGTGATCCTCCAAGAATTCAGGCTTTCATAGCACTCTCTTATGAATCTTTACAAAAAAAGATTGGTCCCCTTCTAAAAATACATTGTCTTGGTGATTATTTATTAGCATTTCTGTAGCAATACTTCCCCTTTTAAAACCTAGTTTGGTTGGTAGATGTTTGGTATGTCTTACCTCATATCAACACTTGTTAAGTCTTTAATGCTTAGATTTGCTTTTTATTATATGTAGTTTCACAGGCAAACATTAGGCTGAGTTTTTACTTGATTTTTTTTTTTTATAAGCGTTTCACCCCGAGCAAGGCATGTCACTACCACTACTGCGCAGGGGGCTACGTAGAGTGGAGAAAGGATGATTAAATATAGGAAATGTCAGAGGGTGGGTGATAGGCGGGTAAGGATACAGAGAATGAGGGTTTGGTAGATGAGAGTGTTCTGAGAATAATTGGGAGTTAGTGTGATAGGAGGTGTCTATTGACCCTACATTTAAACACCTGGAGATTGTAGCTGTCGGGAAAGCAGACTTGTGGAAGGGAGTTCCACAGGCGGGAAGCGCAAGAAAAGAAGCTGTTGGAGTAGAATTTACGGTTACATCTTATTTGTTTAACTGTAAAAGGGTGGGACCTAGTTGATAATCTAGTATCTCATGTAAATTCATGCTTAGGCAAACATCTGATCAGACTTCTACATGATTCCAAAAGCAAATATTTGATTGGACTTATATTGATTCCACAGGCAAACATTTGGTTGGGCTAATGCAGAATTAGATAGGCAAACATTTGGTCGGACTTATACTTGATTCCAAAGGTAAACATTAAGTCAGACTTATACATGAGTCCACAGGCAAACATTTGGTTAAGCTTATATTTGATTCCATCGGCAAACAGTTAGTTAAACTTATACTGGAGTCTACAGGTCAAATTTTGGCTAGGCTTAAAAGTGGCTTTGATTGTGTGAAGCCTATGGATCATTGTGAAGAATCCCAAAGAACTATATCAAATAACAGAAATTGCATCACTTGAAAACTTTCAACAGCTGGAATAGCTAAAATGTATATCATATCAATTTTGGAAAGAAAATAATAACATGATGACATTCCATGCTACTTGAAATAAAAAGTTAACACTTCCTACCATGGATACTAGTATAAGCAATAACAGTTACCAGACATGAGAAATCTATTTTCCCGAAGAATTGATTTAAGAGAAAGATTTTTATAAATTTCATTTGAAAGTAGTACTAGTAGCTCAATCAATAAGTTTTAAATGTTTCCTTATAAAAAAAATAGCTAATATTACCATTACTATCATACTTGAGTCTACAGGTAAACATTGATTGATTATAGACCTAAATACCGAGTAAGTCTTCCTCAGACTAGCAGAAGGCTAGATTGGTGAAACACTCAGTAAAATCTCACTTTACTACAAAAATGATCTTTGAGGTAAGCTTAATAACCAACATGTCATGGTAGTCTTTCTTATACTGTATACAGAAGGGGAAAGAAATTCTTTTTTTATATTACTTGTTAATCACTTTCAATGCAATCTTGAAAGAAAAAAATCCCAGAATAAAAGACAAGACATTGAAAATATGATGATGCAGAAAACGATTATCAAAATAATAAAATAGAGCTAATTGCAGGAACACTGGCAGAACTAATTAAGAAACTGAGACAGCACTGCTAAATGATGCTCTTTCTACAGGAATCAAAGATGGTAATTTCCAATCTGATTTCTACATAATGAATGTGTCCACATGTAAAAATAAATAAATAGATAATATGCAGCATATTGATTGAGTTGGAATAAAACATATAGGTTATGTTATATTTTCCTGAGAAAAAAAATTCCATTATAATAAGAATTCCAGGAATAGAACAAAATTAATACATTGAACAAACAAGTATGAGTTAAATTTGTAATATATTTGATAATATGACATGACCTGAGAATTTCATGATAGTACATATCAATATAAAATATTGATGTTACATGGGGCCCACTGAAAGCAAAGCACATAATCAGGTTATGTGATTTATAAAAACATTTTATAACTTGCTTTTATTTTGATGGTCCCACCATCAAGACCAACCTTTTTGAAGTATTTTTTCACATTATGACTGGGACTGTGCTATCAAAAATGACAAAATATTTATATTGATATGCCATCTGAAATGACAGCAACATATATATTGATGTACTTACTACTGAGTATCTTACATTAAAACATTAAAAAAAATAATCCAAAGAACAGGAAGGAAATAAATATATATATACACACACACAAAGTCTTTATTATAATATATATATATATATATATATATATATATAAATTTGTGCATTTAAGCAGCAAATTTTCTTTTAAACATGTCAGATTAAATAAATTGTAAACATTGTTTGAATATTTTTAATAGAATCTGTTCATACTCACAGATAATCTTTCACGTATTATAACTGAAAGATCTAAAAAATGAGCTGTAAAATTAACAGATGATTTTATTATTCATTTCTCGATGTTCCCTGGCATTTGCAATCCCCTTTCGAGATCATCTTCAGGGGTGAGAGTTGTGGTAACAAGACTTATAACTGCAAAACTGTTTTGCTAAAAATTACTGTAAATTTTCTTCTTGCTTCAAATAAAACAGTGATAAATTACTTCGCGTTTATTAGAACGTGAAAATTATCCCAAATGGAAATTTTTTATGTTGTAATGTCATGGTCATGCACATGTTAAAGCATGAAAAAACTGTTCTTTCTATAAACATTTCAGAACATTACTCTAGGATTCATTCCTGATTCTGTTAATTGACGGCTTAAGTTTTTAAATGAATATTGTCTCGAGGATCTGAAGTTTTCTACAATTTCTTGTCAGTCAGTTAAAGTGCGATACGTAATACACGCTTGGGCAATCATGTCTTGAAAGAGACATGACTGACTGGGCAGAAGATTATCCTGCAGTAGGTTGCCACTGCTTTCTGCGGTAGACTAGTCGACAGCCAAGGCTATAGAACCCAATCTGTTCTATTAACCCATAACTGGAGAGAAGAGATGGATTAAAACTTTTCCCAAGAGTATTTGCACATAAGTGAGTACAAGGAATTCAACAGGAATTTGAACTCGGCTCCCCGATTTCTTATTCCGAGCCAATATCTGCTGCCCCACAACACACAATTTCTTGTAGCTCTTAGTAATTTTTTTTGCTAAAGCCTGTTCTGTCATCCATTTACTCAATTTTACAAAGTAAATTATGCAAATGATTTCCTATCCCCCGAATGCCTTCAATCAGCCATGTGAGTATCAGATTTTCCAGCCCCTCCTTCCCTATTATGTACCCTAAAAATTAAAATTGTCTCTTCCTGATGTTAAGCATAAATTTCTCGTTTCCATTTTATTTAAAACTTCATTTTCCACATGTTCGGTCCATGGTATCCTCAGCATCCTTCTGTAAAATCATATTTCATTTGCTTGAAGTCTCTTCTTCATCTCTGAGAAGATTGTCCAGTAGTCACTGCCATATAAGAATACTGACATTACATATTGGTTCAGTGCTCTTTTCTTTGTTTCCAATGAAGTTTTTGAATGTATATTTGGCTTTAGAACACTTCCCAGATTTACAAATGCTCATTGAGTAGGTTTTGCACTGTTTTCCTGTATCCTTCCTACCTTTAATATGTCTAATGATTATCAAGTTTTCCAAGCCTTCTTTCCTCATCATGTGAGCTAGAATTTCTATCTCTTTCTGATGTTAAGAATAAGTGTCCTTTTGGTTCCCATTTTCTATAAAATGTCATCATTGCTCACGTGTTCAGTTGATGGTGTTCTCAGCATGTGCAATGAATATCAGTTCAGAATGAGGAATCGAAGTGCTGAGTTTGAATTCCAGTTAAATTCTGTTGCATTCACTTATATGCAAATTTCTTTGGGAAAGGTATCAGTTCATCTCTTCATTCTCCAGCTATGAGTTGAGTTGAGTAGCAAGGCAGATTGGGTTCTGTAGCCTTGGTTGGCCAACTATTATTAAAAAATCATCTGCCTAGTCAGTCATGGATTGAAAGAGACATAATTGTCTAAGCTTGTATCAAGTATGGCATGTAACTGACAGACTGATGTAGAACCACATTTCCATCACCTTATCCCTGTGTAGAGATTGTCCATCATCCACTGGCATATAGAAGGATTGGTATTACATATTGGTTCAGTTCTCTTTGCTTTATTTCTAATGTATTTTTTCCAGTATCTGAATATTTTGCTTAGATTCACACATAACTAATCATTTATTTCTTAATAACTCATCCTGGACAGTTGAAAAAAAATTACTTACATCAAGTGGAATTTAGGAGCCTTAGAACAATTTTTACCATATTTTGCCTGCTTTTTTGTCTCTAATGTTTCAACTCCATATGATGCTACTAAAAACTGCCTTATAATTTTTCAGCTTTTTGTGTAAATTCCCAGATATTAGAGCAATTTGAATCTTGAAAATGAAGAAAGTGGTTCTGAGAAAGATGTTTAAAACATACTTGGTTCTGATCATATGTTGAATTGATCTTTACACACTTTTGGCACCAAATATCAGTTTTCAGCAAGTTTCCTTGTATTCATAAGAAAATCGTGAGCTAAACCAATGCTTCCCAATCTTTTTTTAGCTCATAGCTCACTTTGAAACCTAAATTTTTCTGTGGCCCATGAAAGTATTTTAGCATAAAAAATTACATCCATTTTACATATCTCTATTTATTGTTCTACCATATATAAAAGATACATTGGTTTTGTTATATTGTTGAAGACTCTATAAAACTATGCACTAAAGGCTTGTATGTGTTTTGTCAGCATGGTTTCTTATCAACCATGGGATAATCTGTCAGAAAAAAAATTGTTAACAACCTAATATGCGATATTGTTTTTTTTTTCTTGAATATAATTTACTCTAGCAGCTTCTTACAACTTCTACTTTATCAGCTTCTTTTCTCACACTTCCCACTTGTGGAATTCCCTTCCATATACTTGCTCCCCTGACAGTTACAATTTCCAAGAATTTAAATGCAAGGTCAATAGTCATCTATCTCACTGACTTGCATCCTTTCTCTCATGCTCTTTTCTCTGTCCATTCTACTCTCATCACGCCAGTATTCTCATCCTTCTCTTACCCACTTCTTCACACTCTCTATAACTTGTCCCTCTTTCTTATCACTTTCCTTCTATGTAAACCCCGGCACACCAGTAACAGTAAAACTACCTTGCTTAAAAAAAAACAAAAAACTATTAATAATCCATTAATAAGAGTTTGATAATATATCCACTTATAAACATATAACAAGATATTCACAAAATCGGAGCAAAACAAAGGTTTGATGAGCAAGATTTTCATAAAAAAAAGAAAAAAAAAGGTATTTTCAATGCCTGACTAAAGAAACATTATTCAAACACTAAATAATTAGTAATTATCATAATCCAAATATATTAAAATTATTAATATACATTTAATCTCATTAATTGAAGGACAAGTAGTCAATAAAAGCTTGATGACCCATTCAATAATCTGTGGCCTAGTAAAAAATAAAATTTCTGTGGCTCACCTGAAATTTATCATGGCCTATTTTGGCCATGGGGCTACAGGTTAGGAAACAGAGCTAAACTACTGTTCCTACATTTTTATCTTTGTGGGCAGGGGAGCAGGAAAGCAGGTGCTGAATCTATTTTTGACACTAAAACAGAAATGGAGTTAATTCAATCGTAAAAAGTTTTAATAGTGCAAATCTAAAACTGAAGCTCTTGGCTTTGGTTTGTCACTGCAAACCAGAGTTTCTAGATTGTTTTTTTTTAATTAAAAATATAAACAATTTGTTTTAATGTTCCTTTGAAGTACAAATAACATTAGTACTGTTCCATAACTGAAATTCATTCAGTCAGTACAGAGACAACAAATGTTTGCACAGTTGTATTGTGTGACGCCACAATGGAATGCATAACATGTAATTCGGGCACATGATTTATGCATAAGTGTGATTATATATTTTTCACCATAAATATGCATAAAGTATGACTAGTCATTTATGTCAGCCTGGGGCAGTGCTTAAACAGTGCCAGAATGCACTTGTAATCTGAATGTCCTGTCACAATGGCTGCTGGCAAAAAAAAAAAAATTATATATAGAAAGAAAAATAACTGACTTTTTAGTTATATCCATCTACACAAAGACTGATTATTACCATTAGTGCCATTAATGGCCATTTTTATTAAATTATTACAATGATTTAAAAAGAGTGTGTGTGCATGTGAATATATATTTAGTGTAGTGAGGCAGCAGATTATTATCTAAAGATATATTGTTAAATATAACAAAAAATGAATGTCTATTCTGTTTAATCGTGATCCATTCTAAACATCGTATTTTGGCTTAATTTTTTTCAGAAAAAAATTTACAACCTGCATCTGCTGTTCAGTGACTGTTATTGTTGCATAGCAATGTTCTATGTCAACATAAAAAGAAATTTCATGTCCCTACAACCACTCTGAAGATGGCTCATGTGAGCTTAGAAACAGTGTAATAAAAAAAATATACCAACATTGGACAATTTTTGTCTTTATTTTCACCAGAAGTTAAAGCCAAAGTATGATGTTTAGAATAGATCAGGATTAAAATTGTCCAACATTTGGATATTTTTTTATGTTGGTTCTAAGCTTTTGGCTCACATGAGCCATCTTCAGAGAAGTTACAGGGACATAACATAAAAACATCCATCATCAAAGACGATTTTATCTTGTGTTGACATAAAACTTTGCTAAACAACTACAACAGTTACCAAATAGTAAGCGCAGTTCATAAATTTGTAATGTGGTTCTATGATGTCACACTGCATGAGAGCTCAAAATGTTAACAGAACCATATATTTAAATGCAATTTAATGTGTTATGAGCAGATTTAAACGTGATTTTATTAAGTGTGGGTTGTTTTGATTTAATGTAGATAGCCTCCAATATCTGAAGGTTCTTTTTATTGTGTGTATGAGTGAGTATTATAGTATTGTTGACAAAATCTGTCTAATATTACCTACATGGCTATGTTTTTCTTAGGAGAAAGGGTTATCAGCAAAATTGTAATAAATATATTTGTAATTGACAGAGCGAAGTCATGTTATATCAGTGAAAAAGTGACTGAAGTCAAGATGCCAGGTTAGGAATGATTACATTGCAGGCCCTTCTTTGAATTTTTTTCAAGAACCTTCAGATGTATCAGATGAACACCAGACCAGATATGTTATTAATGCATTTTCTTTTTATTGGTTGGGTATCTGCCAATGAAGAGGACCATAAAAATCATTAGCACTGGAATTAAACACTGAAGTTGCCAGTCACTGAATCCTAACAAGCAGGGAAAAAGAATACTTCCACATGGGAACACTGCACGAGACATCAGAAACACATATAAGGACACACAAATTTCAAATGACACTGGGTAACATGGACTGAAATCCTTGGTAATATGCAGCAGTTATGTTGTACAATCAACACTACACACTACGTCTTTCCAGAAAATGTGCCAGCCTTTTCTGGATCATTTACCTAGGTTCACCATTCCCACTGTTTCATGGGGAGGCTGGTAGAGACTTTCTTCATAAACAGATGTAGGACAGCTATATGCCTTCCTTTTGCAGAGACAGCACACCAAACACTGTCTCTTTGACTGATGGTGATGGATACCATTACCTATAGTGGTTGGTAGCTTTGTCTGCATTTTGTTTCTGCTACAGATATCCAGGTTAGTTGTTGCTTCTATTGAAAGTCCTTGGGTGATGTGGGTTTGTTTTTTGTTTGGTATAATTCTTTCTGATTTTGTAATGATGTCCACCAAGAATGATGGTCTTTACGGAGGTCTGCACACTTGTCATTCTTAAAATGTAACAAAATCATGAAAGCTTTAATAAAATTGTGATTTCTAATACAAAAAGAAAAATAAATGAAGCTGTCCGACACTCACCTGTGGTGTTCCACTTTACTCTAAATTTATCAGTTAATTGCCTTTTTCAGTAGGTAACAGATAAAAAAAAATGAAATGGCAGGAGTAGGGAAAAAAATAAAACCTTTCACACTAATTTCTGAAGTCAGAGTGTTCAAAATCCCCACCCCGTAACCTTGCTTGTGAGCGAGGACAAGGAATCAAAGTCACAGAAAACACTCATTTTCTTCTTTCCCCACTACTCAGCCCAAGACCACAAACATTGTTAAAAGAAAAAAAAAATTTAAAAAAATGGACCTATCTACAATCAATCTCATCCCCTTTCCACTACTCCGTAAAGTAAACCAGCCTCATAAATACCACCTCCCATAGTCTTTAGTTGTCCCTTACAAAATAGGAAGCGAGGAAGCATCCTAGGTATGACGATAAACTACATCCGGCAGCAAGGCCTCTGATCAAGAGATTGGAGGTTTTGAGGAGTATGGAACCAACTTAATTCCTGTTGTTTACTGGCCTGCCCTGAATTGGGGTGGTAGCACCAGTTAAGATCCCAGCTATGGGCAAATACTGACCCCAACCAAATTGGGATCAAAACCTTATGAGAGTATAAACATTTTTATGGTAAAAATACCAGCAATCCTTTTTTATAGTAAAAAAAAATCACCAGCAATACATTTTCATAGTGAAAAAAAATTACGAACAATACATTTTTTAAATAAATAGAAATTACCAGTAAGGCATTTTTAAAAATAAAAAAAATTACCAACAATTTTGTAAAATAAATTACTAATGCTCTTAAGATAACTAAATTTTGGCATTAAATGACCCATAAGGAGTTGACATACCACTAATAAAGGAACAAACAATGAACAGTGGGGGGGATAGTTGACTTTATATAGTTCCCCACCTTTTCATGCAAGAGACATATCATTAAAAAGGTATACATAAACAATATTACTGAAAAGAAGTTCTTAGCAGCCTGTGTCAGTAAAACACATCTAATCTAAATTTAAATCTATCTAATCTAAACTTATTTATAAATGGAACTTTGTGTGTGTGTGTCCATTACCTATAAACTCCAAAACAGCTGAACCGATTTTCTTGAAAATTTACACAGTTGTACTATAAGCGTCTGCGAGTGTTCTTAGCTAGGTTTTGTGTCAAGGTACCCCCAATAAATATCAAAAATCGATAATCGAAAAAATCAGGTTATAGATGGAGTGGTCCAATTTTAATCAAATTTGATACACTCATAGACAAAGACATAAGAAACGATATTGAGAAGTTTCAAGGTTGCAGTTCTTACAATAGTGCAGAAAATCGATAATATATATATATATAAAAGGCAAGACATTTGTGTGTGTGTTTATCTGTCTGTATGTCCACAATTTTATCCAATTCTCACCAAACTTCACACAAATATTCTTTAAGCTGAGTCTGAGCTCCAGGACCATGGATTAGTTTTAAAGCTTTCATTACACCCGAGCAATGCCAGGCCATACTGCTAGTTGAATATAAATATGGACCAATGAAATCAAAGCTTGCAATCTGGTCATGAGATCATGTGATTCTGATCATTAATAAATAGAAAAAGTAATTAGCTAACGATGGTGGTCAGACTGCCAGAGGGAAGCATCAGAATTAGTGCCAAATTGGTGTCAGTCAGTTAAGTGACTTACGTGATACACACTTGGGCAATCATGTCTTGAAAGAGACATGACTGACTGATTATGAGATATGATTATCCTGCAGTAGGTTGCCATTACTTTCTGCAGTAGACTGGTTGCTGAGCAAGACTACAGAACACAATCTCTCCTGTTATTTAACCCATAACTAGAGGGAAGAGATGGATTAATACTATTCCCAATGGTATCAAATCTAAACTTATTTATAAATGGAACTGTGTGTGTGTGTGTGTCTGTGATAAATATCTAAAATCGATAATCGAAAAAGTTGGGTTATAGAAAAAGTGGTCTGATTTTAATCAAATTTGATACACTCATAGACAAAGACATAAGAAACGCTATTCAGAAGTTTCAAGGTTGCAGTTCTTACAATAGTGCAAAAAATCAATAATATATATATATATATATATATAAAAGGCAAGATGTTTGTGTGTGTGTGTGTCTGTTTATCTGCCTGTATGTTTGTATTTTTTCAGCCCTTTGTTTTAGTTTTTGCTTCAGGTTTGGCTCTAAGTAGGTATAATTGTAGTTCTTAGTCTCAGCCATGATACCATTTACTCAGAGGACTTATTTAGCCTTCAAAATTCAGTTTACGATGAAAAAACATATTTGATATCAATACCAGGAAATCAAAATTTGACTTACATCCATTTATTTTTCTTTCAGTCTATGGTTTCACTTTAACTGGAAACAACTATTGCTTTTTAGTCTTTCATGCCAACATCCAAAGAGTCTGAGCTTCAGGACCATGGATTAGTTTTAAAGCTTTCATTACACCCGAGCAACGCTGGGCTATACTGCTAGTTTGCGCATAAGTGAATGCAAAGAATTCAACTGGAATTCAAACTCGGCTTCCCGATTTCTTTTTCCACACCAATATCCACTGCACCACAAATGTGATTACTACTATTCGGTCATGCATTGGATAATGTTGCCATACCTGGTCTGGTGCAACTACTATATATCTCAAGATTTTTAACAAAATCTAAAGAAGGATCTGACATGTAATCAATCCTAACCAACCATCTCAACTTCAGTCATTTTCGCACCAACATGATGTGGCTTCCCTCAGTTTTTTCTGCAAAATATTTTCATGACAACTGTTCTGATGACCTTTTTGTCTCTGGTGCCCCCACTTCACAAATTTAAGAGTGCTGCTAGATGTGCTATTGTGTGGTGTGATGGATATCAGCCCAGAATGAGAAATTGGAGAGTCAAAATCAAATTCCAATTGAATCCGTTGCAAATACCCTTGGGAATGGTATTAATCCATCTCTTCTTCAGCTGTTGGATGAACAATAGGTCAGATTGGGTTCTATAGTCTTGGTTGGCAACCAGTTTACAACAAAAAGAAATGGAAGTCAGTCATGGATCGGAAGAGACATGATCACCTAAGTGTGTATCATGTATGACAATTAATTGACTAAATTGACATCTAGGTCCCATGCTTTTACTCTTAAAATAGCTAAATGCAACCACACTACCTATCTTCCATTTACTTGCTTCCCTGATATCTACAATCTTCAAATGCAATGTCAGCTGCCATCTTTTGTCTTTTCCTCTATCCTCCCTATTCTCAGTGTTCTCTTTCACTTCCAGTAACCTCCTGCATACTAGTGGCATTCCTGCCTAGCTTGGGGTGAAAGGCTTAACCAAAAAAAAAAGAAAGGTTTGACCACATTCAGATCATGTTCACCCATTTGTTGGAAATGGTCAAATGATTTGCTTGAAGATGGAACCACAATGTTTGTTCAAATTTTCATTCTCTCTTCAAACATTTTAAATAAAGCCAAAACTTGAAACACTGACTGCCAGCCACTACTCATTGACAGGTGCTAACTACAAGCTTATTTGAAGTGATATATTTGGTGCGAAAACAATGTTCACACTTCAGTTGACGCTATAAATCAACTCATAAAACATTTTTTTATTGTCTAAGCATGCTATTATAAAGTCAGCATTTTTAGTCAAATTTTGTAATTGACCTTTGGCAGTCAACTGGTGTTAATCAAAATAAAGCCTGAAGTGTATAATTCAATTAACTGATCATGAAGATTATCATCAACTGAGAAAAGAATTTATTATTATATTAATTAGGCAACGATTAGGAGACTGAAATCTGCTAGGGGGTCTAGTTTATTCCTGTTAAAGGCATATTTGTACTTCTTTAACCTCAACAGATTTAGTTTCTGGTTTATACTGGAACTATGCTTAACTGACTTAAGTTACAGTTATGGCAGAGAGAACATCATCATCTAATATGATCGACAGTTGAGCATCATCAGTCTGCTCAAAGTCTTGGTCATGATGACTTTTTTTTTTCTTTTTTTTTATAAGCGTTTCACCCCGAGCAAGGCATGTCACTGCCACTACTGTGCAGGGGGCTACGTAGAGTGGAGAAAGGATGATTAAATATAGGAAATAACAGAGGGTGAGTGATAGGCGGGTAAGGATACAGAGAATGAGGGTTGGGTAGATGAGAGTGTTCTGAGAATAGTTGGGAGTTAGTGTGATAGGAGGTGTCTATTGACCCTACATTTAAACACCTGGAGATTGTAACTGTCGGGAAAGCAGACTTGTGGAAGGGAGTTCCACAGGCGGGAAGCGCGAGAAAAGAAGCTGTTGGAGTAGAATTTACGGTTACATCTTATTTGTTTAACTGTAAAAGGGTGGGACCTAGTTGCTAATCTAGTATCTCGTGTAAATTCGTGCTTAGGTGGCACCAGTGATCTAAGCTCATCGGAGCAGAAGCCATGAAAGTACTTGTAGAAGAGGCACAGGGAAGCCACATCACACCGGTGTGAGAGCGGCTGCAGCCGGTCTGCCAAGTCAGTATCAACCACGTTACAGATCCTCCTTTGTATTTTGTCAAGAAGCCCAAGGAGAGCAGCAGGGGCACCCGACCAGACTTGTGAAAATGTGGTCAACAGCTTTAACTCAATTTCGCTCCGAAGAATGCAATTATTTTTTTCAGTTTGATACAATCAAGAAGTAACTTCTATCCGTACAAGGCATGAGGGACACTAAAGGTAAGTGTTAGAGAGTAAAAAGCACAGCTTACGTGGATATGTGTCGAAGATAACGGTTTAGCCTCGACTTGAACAGGCTAAGATTGTAGTAATTGAGGAAGTAGCCTCTTGTGAGTCAGTTCTACAAAGCCCTTGAAAAATTGAACATATTGAAATTTGATTGATTCATTCATTTTTTATGGCTTATCAACCCTTTCTGAGTTATTTAAAGCCAGAAATTATTTTTAGATTGCAAGAATTTTTTGGCAGTAGTAATGATTTATTGGTGAAAATTCTACTAACTAATCCATATTTGTGTGTAGAAGATTCATATTTTCTCAAGGATATTTCTGCATAAGTGAATATAATGAAACCAACTGAAATTAGAACTTGGCTCTCTGATTAACAAATTAGTGCAAAGTACCACCTGCACATTCATGCTTACATCACCTGGTATTCCTAAGCAGTCATCTACCTCAATGGTGCTTAACTTTAGTGATCACAGTGGAGTCAATGTTTTAATGATATATGGCCATAAGTGTGAGTCTCATAAGCTAGGTCTCATACTCAAAACACTAACTTTCTAACCATCCCTCATCCACATGATCATATACCATAGATTCTTGAGTTTTTATATATATATATATATATATATATATATATTGATGCATGTTTCATTAAATAATGTAGACAAGTTTTGTCCATTTATTTTATGTAAATTCTTTTCATATTGTCTAATAAGCTTGATAACATTATCATTGAAAGAAGAAATAAAATCACAATATTGATAAATATTTTTAATCCTATCTGAGCTTTCGACATAAGCCATTAGAAAAGATGGCAATTATATTGCAATATATTAAACAGGTCACGGATGAACAATAATGATAGTCTGTTTTTGTTTACAAAGAAGATTTTCAAAGCAATGACGAACACGTGCATACAGAATGATGGAGGCGAAAATCACGCCACAGCTCATGACGTGACACATGACCTGGTGAGAGTGAAAACAAGAATTATTAAGTCTGGAGAGCCATTAGGATAACCGCCATTGGGATAACCAATGGCTTCTGTTATCAATTACCAGCATCCCATATGCACGTGTTCATTGTTGAGAGCCATCGATAATAAAAAGATAATTGATAGCAAGTCTTCAATAACAGCAGCAGCTGTAATAAAAGAGAAAAGCTTCAGCAAGTGCAATCAAGCCTAACAAAAAACAGCAGCACTCATCAGCAACGATGTTATGTTTATTACTTCAAGTCCTCCACAGTGAATTGTTCTACAGGACAATAGCCTAGTGGATTAAATCATTGATTCATTCTGTAATTGTGAGTTCAATCCCTGGACCAGGCTGTGTGTATTTGGATTCAATGGGAACAGAGTAAGCAATAACTGAGCAGTACTAAAAAGTAACAAAATCCAGCAGAATCAGACCAGAAATAGGACAAGAACAGTTTGGCTTTATCAAGAACAAAAAACACAATATTTATGCTTAGGATGTTGTCAGAAAAGGCAATACAAATGCAGAAAAATGTGTACTTGTGTTTCATAGACTACACAAAGGAATTCAACAATATCTATCACAAAGACCTGATGGAGACACTTGGCAAACTCAATATATCCAGAATTCAAAAACCTGTATTGGCAACAAATTGCCTGCATATGGAAAGCAAACAAGTTCAGCAGATATACGAGGATAGAAGTGGGTGTAAGAAAAGGATGTGCCTTCTCACAAGATCTTTTCAATCTATACAAACCAAAATACCAGATCCAAGTAGGGGATAATAAAATCAAGCAAGTAAAAAAATTTAAATACCTGAAAAGGCCAAGGATGCATTCCAGAAACTGAATAGAGTATTAAGTGACAGGAAGATTTCATTGGAAACAAAGAAGAGAGTAATGTACTGTTATGTGATGTCTATCCTTCAACTTGTCAGTGAATGCTGGACAATTTCATCAAAGATAGAGGAAAGACTTGAAGCAACTGAAATGTGGTTGTACAGAGGGATGCTGAGGATACCATGAACAGAACATGAGCAATGATGAGATTTTGGAGAAGATGAACAAAAAAAGGAAACATATTTAAAAGACAGCTTAAGTTTCTGAGACATGAAGTGAGGAAGGAGGGCTTGGAGAATCTGATGCTCATGAGATGGATAGAGGGAAGTGACAAAATAGAAAGCAACATGTGACATACTTGAGAAACTTGCGTAAATGGATGGCAAAGTGGGGTTTGAGTAGGATAACAAGAGTAGTGTTAAGCTAGAAGGAATAAGATGTGGAGGACCATAACTGCCTACATCCTGACATGACACATAGAAAACTAAAAATAAGAACGCGATGAAATATCCCAAAACATGGGCAGTGAAACGAGAACAGTCTATCCCAATAGATTAAATAGGGCTTACTTTGAAATTAATTGTAGGTTACTTGGATCGATATATGCCTGATGTAGGTGGATGTCACAATAAATGAAATATTTCAATAACAACAACAAAGATGAGGACAGTAGTGTCTAAATGTGAATAGTTTAAATCATTAAAGGAAGTTCAAATTTCAGTTGTGGTTGCTTATGCTTATGTTTATTTTAAACTGTCTTTAGAAAATGCATGAATAAATTAGAATCTGTCTCTTTACATCTTGACAAAATATCTCATCACTGGCATGCCACAAAACTTGGCAAGGGGAAAAGCATTTATGGGCATTCAGAGAAAAAATTTTTTTCCTAACTTTTTTACCTGCCTAAGGATATGCATTGTGGTGGAGGAGATATTGGCTTGGAACAAGAAATCAGTTGAACAGAGTGTAGCTGTTGCCAGGCACTTTAGGAAAAGTCCCAGTTTCTAGTTGCTACCAAAACCTAATGTAAAAATCAGCAGGTTTGTTTTCTCACCAAAGCCATCCCTGTATTCTTGACCAGCGGCCTTGTCACCCCTTGGGACAATGTTGCCAGAAAATATAGTTCCTTATATTTTAGGACTACTTAAAACAATTATGAGGCCGAAATGAAAAGTATGAAACAGAAATAGTAAAGTTAAAATAAGTAAGTAAAAATATAACAAGTAATCTGTTTTTAGGGCAACCTTTTCTAGAACCTAGGATTTTGGCCTCTGCGTAAGAAATACAAACCCCCTTAACAGTCTTTTGGATTGAGACCTTCTAAAAGGTAAGACATAAATTTGTTATCGGTACTGTTAGGGAGTAACTATCTAAACTGCCATAGACCACACAAGGTGCCAATGAGGGAATTAACATTTTTTCCATTCATTTTCCGGCAAAACCTAGATAAATTTTATAGTTAATGGAATTTAATTCTTCTAAAGTTTTATTGTCTTTTAGACCCTTTCTTAATTTGTGAAAATGCATTGCTTTGGCAATGCAAATGATTCCTGTTGATTTAAACACTTGTTATAAATTCCTTTGTTTTGTGATAACTATTTATGTAAATTTCATTGTTTATTTCCTTGTTTTTTCGGATTTTGTAATTATCTCTCCTTGTCTACATTCTTCCTTCATGTGCTCATGTTATTTGTTTGTCTTAATTGCAGTTTTCAAAGCTGTAAAGAAAATAAAACCTTTTACAATATATACCCACAATTGTCAGTTCTCTCACGCATGTTTCATGTGGCACTGGCAATTACACCTGACTTTGTTATCTTCTTTGTTATGAGGTCTAAATGAAAAGTAGCAGACAGAAATAATAAAGTTAAAATAAGTAAGTAAAAATATAACAAGTAAGCTTTTTTAGGGCAACCTCTTCTAGAACCTAGGATCTTTGGCCTCTGCATAAGAAATACAAACCCCCTTAAAAGTCTTTTGGACTTTTAAGGGGGTTTGTAGAAGGACCTTCTAAGAGGTCAGACGTAAATTTTTTATCTCCAATGATAGCACATTTGTTTACAGTACTGTTAGAGAGTAACTATTCAAATTGCCATCGACCACACGAGGTGCCAATGAGGTAATTAACATTTTTTCCATTCATTTTCCAGCAAACCCTAGAAAAATGTTATAGTTAATGGAATTATTTCTTCTAAAGTTTTATTGCTTTTTAGACTCTTTCTTAATTTGTGAAAATGTATTGCTTTGGCAATGCAAATGATTCCTGTTGATTTAAACACTTGTTATAAATTCCTTTGTTTTGTGATAACTATTTATGTAAATTTCATTGTTTATTTCCTTATTTTTTCGGATTTTGTAATTATCTGTCCTTGTCTACATTCTTCCTTCATGTGCTCATGTTATTTGTTTGTCTTAATTGCAGTTTTCAAAGCTGTAAAGAAAATAAAACCTTTTACAATATATAGCCACAATTGTCAGTTCTCTCACGCATGTTTCATGTGGCAATGGCAATTATACAGAGTTTGAATTCCAGTAGAATTTGTTGCATTCACTTATGCAAAAATACTCTTGGGAAAGGTATTTGTTGGAGATCACCTCTTTTTTGGATATAAGAATGGACTGGCCTGATGTGTACATATAATCCTGCCTATAGAGAAAACAGGAGAGTTTAGTAAAGAGTCAGTTGGTCCTTAAGTTGGTGCATTGTAAGTTGATGTTGTTTTGGATATAGACTCATTACCCGGACATACTTTTTCACTCCAAGACTGTATATATTGATTTCTACTAATAGTATTCCTAGTATTCCTCAACCAGAATCCACAACAGTATCAATCCATCGCTTCTATCTCTAGCCATCAATTAAATACCAGAATAAATTGGCTTCTTTAGACTTGGTTAATAAATAGTCTACCTCAAAGTAACGGCAACTTACTGCAGGAAAATCACCTGCCCAGTCAGAACTGACTAATCTACCCAAGAAGCAGTGCTAAATGTTTGTTCAACTACAACACCAAACTTGGAAAGTAGAATTCACAAGCATTATAGGAATGCCATTTGGAATGTCACCACCTGCTTCAAAATGCAAGGAAATAAGTACATTCAAGAGGAAAGACAGTGGGCAAGAATGCACTTTTCTCTGAGAGTAATTGTTTATCTTTATTGTTCCTACTGATTCCAAGCAAGAATCATCCTTTAAAAGCCATCGTCAGATGGTGCCAATTGCAAAGATACGTGACACCCTCTATGCTCTTATGAGAATACAAGTTGATAAAGAAATAGCAGCAAATAACTGTTACCCCCATAGTCAACCTCGACAATTGCCATAAAGTAATTTCCATCTCATCGAGTAAAAGGTTTCAATCTATGAAGCATCAATCCGTATCTTCAAGATTTTTCACTTCTGTGTTTGATTGAATTTTCTTTTTTTTATGACAATGCTTAATCTTTTTATGACAGTTTAATTGAAGTGGGAAAATTTCTCAGAAAATAGATATTGGAAAAAGTTTCAAGTCGGTCATTTCTTAGAACAATTCAGTATATGAATTCTGAAAGACACTACATAGAAATCTCTAAAACAAAAAGATTTTTTGATAGAATTAATTTTTCCTTATTCATCCCAGACTCTTTGAAGTTTATTAATTCTTGACACATTTCTTTTGTCTAACTTCCAGTTGCTATTTATTGCAAGTTCTCTCAGGTCATCAATATCATTTTTTCCATTTGATGAAGCATTGGCAAATATAATTATTAATTTAGATTATCATTTACTTTTATCTTACTTTCATTCACTATTTATTGCAGGTTCACTTAGGTCATCAGTAGTATCTCTCATTAGACAAAGCATTGTCAAATAAATATATATTATTTTAATAGGGTTTACTTTCATCTTAATTTCAGTTGCTTTTTATTGCAATTTGACACAGGCACACAATCTATTTCAGAGAATAAACATTACAGATTGAAAATTTGAACTCATGCTAATTTCACCTGAGGAAAAATCAACTGAACACACCAGCTGCTTTATCTACTAGGCTACAAGGATATTTTGACTTTCAGAAAGCCAAATAAATGCAGCATTCATGATTTTTCTTAGAGTGACATTTGTTTCCAAAATTTTTAGTAGTCAGTTAAGTGCCATACGTGATACATGCTTGGGCAATCATGTCTCAAAAGAGACATGGCTGACTGAGCAGAAGATTTTCCCGCAGTAAGTTGTCTTTACATTCTACAGTAGACTGGTGGCCAACCAAGGCTATAGAACCGACTCTGTCCTATTATTTAAGCCATACCAGGAAGGAAAAGATGGATTAATACTTTTCCCAAGGATACTTGTGCATAAATGAGTGCAAGGAATTCAACTGGAATTGGAACTCAGATCTCCGATTCCTTGTTCCAAACCAATACCCAATGCACTACAGTGCACAACTATTTTTAGTAGTACTAGTATTATATCCGTTTTTATTAGGTAACACACTTTTTTCTTTTTTTTTTTACTTCATTTAAACTCCAACTTTGTTCAGGCTGTCAGTCTATAGCAATGAATTCAGAATAAAAAAAATCGGAAATGAACGATGAGCTCTTGAAAAAAAAGAGATAGTACAAAATCTTATCAAGATAATTTATTTGAATTTATTTTGTGTAAAATAAACATATTGTATGCAAGAGAAAAAATACAAATAAATGAAATAAAATAAAAAAATTGTAAATAATAAAAAATTAAATTTTCCCAATAATAATTACACATAAAGCCACCAAAGATTATTTCAAACTTTCAGCATCCCAAAAAATACTAGAATGTAGTCAAAGGAATTTTAATGACTGCACAGACATAACATTTGTTTTTGATAATGACTGCAATGGAAGAATAGACTTAAACAAAACAGTAACAAAATCTGAACCATAGATAGTATTTCCTCAAATTCAAGCACAATACTCAACACCTTATTAAAATTTTGAAATCAAACTTTTTTGGATTAATTTTTACTGCCTAAATTTAACATATATCTTTCCCTTTCACATTATAATTTTTTTCCCCACTCTTCCCTTCCCTTCATTCATTCCATGATTTATTTTAATCTAAGTTAATCTCTCGTTGAAGCCTGAAAAGTGGGAGCAAAACTGGTTGCTTAGTTTTTAAGATGCTTAATAATATTCAGCTTTACACTATCTCTCTCTCTCTCTATATATATATATATATATATATTCTTCATTTATCTTCACTCTATGGCCTGCTGTTTTTTAACTCTAGATTTGACAAAGTGTAAAGAATCTGCAGATCACATCATTCTTGAAATCAGTAAGAATTTTCAGTTGTGTAGATGTTCCATTACTAAAAAAACAACAATAGAAACTAGTATACTAAATGTACTAAAAATATTGCTGCAGTGACCAAATCTTAGAGAAAGGTTAAATTTTTTTTTATTATTATCATCTCCAGCTGTCTGGAAAACGGATTCATACTACAAAATGATAATTAAAGGGAAATACTTGCATAATTAAATGCATCTTATTTTCTTGCTCATTTTTCAGAAGTAAAAATATTAAAAATCAAATATCATAATTTAATCCACATTTAGTAATTATAAGATTGATTACATTATGCAAAGGTAGTGCTAATGATAGTTAATGGAGGGTTCTGATTTAATTAAATGTTTCTTTCTTTTAAGATGCTGTACCACATTCATACATGTGCATTTGAATTTAGATCTGCATTCTGTATTGAACCCACTTACAATAATTGTTACATTAACTCTATTGAGGAGTTTCAAATATTCAATTATACATAAGCACATGCACATGTGTGTGTGAACATGTAAAACACATTAATACAGATACATACAATACAGATGCATACAACACACGGATTCATAATATACTATACGTAAATATATTTACATGAATACATTTGCATGCACACATACATTAGACCCACATATAAACAAACAAAATTTACATGCATAAACTAAACACACAAATTCAATATACACACACACAAAAATCAAATATATATATATATATATTGTAGAATCCTTAAATAGCAACAGCCAGTAATCAGTTGAAACTGACAGCTTCAAGCTACCCAGCAAATTGGTAGGAGGTTTATATGACAGCCTGGGAGATTCCATTCTGTTATGTAGGCAAGTCTATTCTGTACATTTTGATTGGCTGATGATTCCAGTGTCAATATTGTGGTCGATAAAAATCAGCACAATATCCACTCAATGGGTGAGAGGAGAGAGGGACATGCATTGTGTTACAACCCTGTTTATTTTTGTCTGCCAACTGGACTCTAGTTGGAAACATACATGAAGGTGAGTCTCATATTCTTAATTGTTCAATATATATATATATATATATATTTTAAATAACTTTAATCCAAAAGGAAAAGCAGAAAGGTAAATCCCAAAGACCCAATCCTAATTAATTTTAATATTACAAAAAATGATACAGGTGGAGAGCTCAATATAATTAAAATTACAGAGCCAATTAAAAAATAAAATAAATTTCAATGTTCAAAACTGTTGAATGATAATTTCAACAGTTTTAAACATCAAAATTTATTTTATTTTATATATATATATATATACACACACACACACACAAATCCTACATATATATATATATATATATATACCCCCACAAATCCTACATATATATATATATACCCACAAATCCTACATATATATATATATATACCCACAAATCCTACATATATATATACCCACAAATCCTACATATATATATACCCACAAATCCTACATATATATATATATACCCACAAATCCTACATATATATATATATACCCACAAATCCTACATATATATATATATACCCACAAATCCTACATATATATATATATACCCACAAATCCTACATATATATATATATACCCACAAATCCTACATATATATATATATACCCACAAATCCTACATATATATATATATACCCACAAATCCTACATATATATATATATACCCACAAATCCTACATATATATATATATACCCACAAATCCTACATATATATATATATACCCACAAATCCTACATATATATATATATACCCACAAATCCTACATATATATATATATACCCACAAATCCTACATATATATATATATACCCACAAATCCTACATATATATATATATACCCACAAATCCTACATATATATATATATACCCACAAATCCTACATATATATATATATACCCACAAATCCTACATATATATATATATACCCACAAATCCTACATATATATATATATACCCACAAATCCTACATATATATATATACCCACAAATCCTACATATATATATATATATATATACCCCCACAAATCCTACATATATATTTTGAAGTCTGCAATAACCTCCCAACTATACTCTTCCCATTTCAAAACATCTCGTAAGATGTTAACACTTTTAGTAGCACTAAGTGAGCCCTGGGGGAAGACATAAATATATAATCTCATTATTACACAGCAAAACTTTGAGGCTCCTAGATGACCTGCTAATGAAGTGGCATCAATCATTGGGGTTATAGGTGATTCCGTTTGCCTCAAACATACTTGGTCACATAGTGGCAGAAGCAAAACCCATCTTGATGAAGGAAAAACTTGAAAAACACTGATAATGCTTTCTCTGACTTTTGACTAGCACACTTTTATATAACAAATTTCGCTGAGTCTTGACATCAAAAGCTTGGCATTGTATTATCATGAGTAATAAAGGTTTCTCACCTCAGCTGCACTACTGCAATCTGGATCAATGACTTTACCATCTTCTGAACAGCTGTTCTCTTCTGAAGATGGTTGATCTCTCTTTGGAGGAGTTGCTATAGTGAGCTTAGGGCAGTGTAGCACTAGGGTGACAGATGAAAAAAAAGTCTGGATATACAATAAAAGGAGTATTCTTACTAGCTTGATGTTTGGAAGGGTCCATCATTTGGTTCCTTCCAGATTTGTGGGATTGTGAATTTCATGGCTCTATTTTCCCTTCTGACAAGTCAACTGGAATTCAAACTCAATTCTCCAACTTCTCATTGAGCCAATATCCACTGCACCACAATGCACATTTGATGTATCTAACAATATTTAAAAAACTAAAATAAAATAAAAATTATCATAAAATTATGTTCGAATAATATTCTATGTTTAAGATAATTTTTTTGTTTAAAATTTAGGCTATACGACGAACTATGCGCACTGCATAATGTGTTCTGATTGGTTGAGATTCCTGGAGTAAGAAAGTTTATTTTGGTGGAAACAGACATCATATTTTTATCATTTCACCCCAAGCAAGGTGGTATCACCACTGATGTGCAGGGGGGCTACATAAGAATAAAAGTTTAGACAAGAGGAGAGTGAAGAGAAAGACAAAGCAGCTTCAGGGTGTGAAAGAGAAAGCGCAAGAAAAGGATGTGAACACAGAAGTGAAGACAATTGCAAAGGTAGAGAGAAAGAAAAAGAACAAGGGTGATGTAGAAAGGGCTGGAGTTAAGTGGATAAGAGTAGGGAATTGACTTTGCATTTAAATTCCTGGAGGTTGTACCTGTCAGGAAAGCAAGTATATGGAAAGGAGTTCCACAGGCAGGAAGCACAAGAAAAGAAGCCGCTGGAGTAGAATTGTCGTCTGCATTTGGTTGATCTAACTGTAAAAGGGTGGGACCTTGTTGCCAGTCTGGTTGCCTGAGTAAATTCTTGTGGAGGGAACACCAGTGACCTCAGTAAAACGTGTGTATAAGTTAATCTTATGCAGTTGACAAACTTCTCTCAAGAAAATCAGACCTTATTCTTACCTACTCTCATTCTTAATTTGCAACACCTCTGCTTAACAAGCAAATGGTGTGTATTATTAATGAATAGATTTTCTCACATTTTCATCACAATTTTAGGGATGTATATTATGGGTGAAAACATTAAGTTTAGGGAAATATGGCATATAGAAATCAACACTGCATAGTGACCATCAGTTTCACTCCTGAAGTTGTTTTCACACCATAACTGAATTTAAAAACTTATCCTTGATTTTAAACACTTTCTCAGAAATACAGCAATTGAGTAATTTGTTTCTTGCTGTCACTCTCCTGTGAGTATCAAATTTTCTAACCTATCTTTCCTCATTTTGTTCCCTAGAAATTACAGTAAGATGAAAACCATGTCTTTCAAGAAAGAGGAAAGAAATTCTAATAATCATGTTCATCTGGTGGTTAATAGAAATTTATATTTTCTAAAAAAAGTCTCAGATTGGTATTTGAGTTCAGGGATCTATTCTTTTTTTTTTTTACTTTCTATTTATTTTTTTACAGTTTATCAACCTTTTGTGAGTCATTTGAAACCAAAACATTGTGGAATGTGGGAGGTTACTTACAATACTTTGTGTTTCTAGTCTGTATCCTATCAAAGTATTGATGCAGTTTAACATTGCTTAACTTTGATATTCAAATGAGAACTGATGTTTTAGCATAATTTGATTATAAGCAAAGAAATACAGCAAATTTTAAACAGTTTACACACTCACACACATTTTTTGATATATATATTCATTTATAAATGAATATTTATGGCTCCATGGAGATCTTAATAGAACCCCATGAAAAATACCAATTCAACAATTTTAAATTCTATTTTGTTTTAGTCTTTTAAAAATTTAAAATATACAGAACAGTTTTGAAAAAAATCAAATCAAATACACAACAATATGCAAAAGCTATTTTCCTAAAATCATTTACAAAATAAGTCACTTTTTTTAAATTTTCTCTGTACAAAACTTAAAATCAACTTTAAAAAAATCTTTTAAATCTGAAAAAGGTATGTACTGTATGATATCCAATTCTTTATCTTACTGAAAATTTCCTTTGACAGTTCCAAACATTCTTCACACAGTCAACTTCTTGTTCCATGCAAACAATCTTTCTAGATTTCTTGTAATTTTTATGTCACTTCACTTTTTACATTTAATACAATTTTCACATACTTTATTCCAATAAAATAATACTCTGTCCGCAAAAAGTTTGTAGATTTATCTGAAAAACAGTATTAATAAATTGAAATGACAAAACAGAAAAAATTATTTTGCAACCCATTTCTTTCCTCAAAATCCAAAAGAGCAAAAAAGATAATATTGTACCAAATGCAGAAATGATGAAAAGATAAGCTTTTTTTTTCATGGTCAATACACTGCCTACATTAAACAAGCTAATGAAAACAAACCCCATACTCATCAATAGCTACATAGTGCAAGGTTAAAAGCTGAAACTGAAGGTTTTATTCTTGCTGCACAGGACCAATGCTTGTTAATTAGAAATTATCAAGCACACATACTGGAAAATTGTGTTAACCCAAAATACGAATTCTGTGAGAAACAATTGACCATCTTGTATCAGATTGCACAGTGTTAGCATCCACTGAATATAGATATCTTGGCATGATATCATGATATCTTGGCAGGTTAATATTTGCACTGGAAAACATGGAATTTTTACAGAAAGAAAACTGCAAGAAACTGGCAGGAACATCCCCCAGACCCAGTTAAAGAGATAGGAACTGTAACAGTTTCATTGGACTTGACAATACACACAAGCAGAACAATGAAAGCTAATTGCTCAGATATCATGATAAAAAAAAAATTACCCAGGCAGAAAGTGCTTTCTTATTGACAAAGCAATCCCTGCAGACTGCAAAAATATCTTTGAAGATCATCAAAACTATCAAAATATAAGGATCTTGAAGTGGAAATCTAAAGGCGTGGTACATGAGAACATCAATAACTTTGGTTAAAGCTGGAACCTTGGGATTGTTTGAAAAAGGATCCGTAAAATTCATTAAAGGGATTCCTAGCAGATCGTGCCTTAAAGAAATACAAAAAATTGTATTCACAAGTGCAACTCACACGTCGCGAAGAGCTTTATCTATTTTTTATGCAAAATGTGCGATTTCTTCATTTTATTCTTTTTATTTTTTTTTTACAAAAATGACCAGTGGAAAATGCCATGAAACCATTTCTGACCTTGATTTAGAAACTTTGGTTTGGACCTGGAAAAAAAATGTGTCTTTTCTATAAGTACTTTCATGGTAATTGTTCGGATGAGCTCTTCACTTTAGTACCTAGACATTTTGAATTTAAGTGCACTGCTAGACTGATGTCAAGAACTCATCAATTTATATTTTATTGGCTAGATGTAACCATAAATTCTATGCTAAGTTTCTTTTCTTGGGCTTCTCACTTGTGGAACTCCCTTCAAGCTTTATGCTTTCCAGCCAACTTTAATCTGGAAAAATTTAAATGTAATGTCAATTGCTATCTACTGTTTACCTGATTGTTCTTTTCTTTTCCTGCTCATTATTAATGTTTCTGTTCCTAAATCTTCTACAACTTGTAACCTCTTATCCCTTAATGACTTTACTACCTTGTATGAGGTGATATCATTAAAAATATGACATAAACCAAAGGAAATAATCCTATCTATTATAATAAAGGCTGGTGTGTATTTTTATATATTTCCCTCCTGTCATACTCATAGAGAGTGACAATAGCAAGACAGTTCACTCAATCCATTTGAGAGACAATAGCAAGGCAGCATTGGCTCAGTTCTCTTTACTACTATTTATAAAAGCTCTTGATGTGTTTGCATTTTAACAGTGCTTTGTTTTATTTTTTGCAATAATTATGTCATCGAGCATTGAAGTATATATATATCCTCTTTATTATAGTATATTTAGTATATATATATATATATATATATATATATATATATATATATATCCTCTTTATTATAATAAAGACCATTATGTATTTTTGTGCACATGTGTGTATAAACAACATGTGCCGTAAAGAATACTCAATACGAATGTTCCAGTCAAATTGTGAACACTTCCGGGTCAGCCATTGCTGATCACCTTATAAGCAGCAGAAATTGTGTGAATGGCTTTAGTGTGGACCAGTTCACTGTGTTGTCTGGTTCACACTCTGCATTTTATCTACATGTACTGGAGTCAATATACATAAAAACCAGGACCCCATCTCTTTGTAGACAAAAAGAATGTGTACTTGAACTCCATATCATCATCATTTAGTGCCTGTCTATGCCCTTCCCAATACTTTTTTTCTCCCCCTTACCACAAGCCATAATTCATTTTGATCTTTTACATTTTAAATGTGAATATTGAATTAAAATAAGTCCCAGTAATACCCTGATTAAGTACGGGATTGAAACCAGTTGGTCGTTTTGTGTTTCTTATTTTTTATTCCATCTTTTGTTAACATCTACAAATGCCTGTAAGTATGAAGCTTACTTTATTAATTTCAATTGTAAAATTTTGTACCAGTAATAATTTGTTTAAATATATATATATATATATATATATATATATAATAGAAAACTTAACACATCATCTAAAGTGGTTAAAAATTATCATTTATTTTGACAAGCTAATATGCTGATCTCTTTGGAAAACCAAAAAAAATCATGGAATGAAGAGATGATCATATTCTTCTATGTGCCATGTCTCTTCAGAATGTAGCCAATCATGGCTTTTCACATCTCCCTATCCCTGGTAGCTCTTAGCATGCTTTCTCCTGTTACCCCATCCAAACCCCTCTTTGCCATCCACCTGCTCAGGCCCTTCAAATATGTTATCTACTGCTTTCCCTTGTCTCTCTCTAAGCTCTATCTGACCTGTGGGTATCAGATTCTTCATTCCCTCCTTCCTCATCATACATCCCAAGACTTCAGCTATCTTTTCCTGATGTTCAGTATTAATTTCCTTTTCATTTCCATCTTTTCAAGAACCTCATTGCTCACATGCTTGATCCATGATATCCACAGCATCCTTGTAATGCATTTTAGTTTGTAATTTGTAATTCATTACAGAGTATTTTGCTGATCCATGTAGCCTTCTCATTAGTAAGATTTTCTTGGTCTTTGAATCCTTCTGTGTGTGTGTGTGTGTGTATTTATATATATATATATATATATATATGCACAAAAATCCCAAATTTTTGTGCACTCAACAGACTACCTGTCAAAAATAAAAATAGAAAAAACCCTAAAGCAAACATTAGACAAGAAAAAAAAATTCCAATCTTGGAAAGAAAAGACCAAAAGAACATCATTTCAGTACTTCAAGTTTTTCCTTCATCTTCGTTGAGATTGTCCAGCATTCACTGCCATATTGAAGAACAGACATCACATAGCAATCCAGTACTCTCTTTGTTTCTAGCAAAATTTTCCTGTCGCTTAATACTCTGCTCACTTCTGGAATGCGTCTCAGCAGAATAAATTATAATTTTCCTTTTTTTTCATATTTCTCTGGATAATACTCATGGAGCTGGATATACACATCTATTGCTTAATGTTTTATATGAAATAATTTTTTTTGGATTATCCTCTTTGTTTACAGAGTTGGCATCATTATATATATATATATATATATATATATATATATATATATATTCCCTCCTGTCACAGTCAGGAAACAGCTAGTAATCCTCTCAAATATTTTGACATCATTTTTGACGGCAGGGGTACACTGTAATAATAATTAATAGAAATGGACATGTAAAACCAGCTCTATATTTATAATTAAAAATAACATATCCAAACTTAATATTAAACTAATTACACCACAGACTATCATGGAAATTATCAAAACCAAAAATGAAATCAGTAACAATAATTCAGAAGCAAGTATAAGATTTCATGGAACAACTGATCATTAAAATATGTAAATGAGACTTCAAGAAATTTATAAAAAAGAAAAACTCTCTACAAAATAATTTATCTGATGCACTTTCAATCACAATTTCGATATTAAAAATCTTTTATTCGTTAAGAAAGAAAATAAATTTAAAGTAGTAGTAATATAAAGCATCCTAATTGATGACATTTCCATAATAAATATACAACCTGGTCTTTCTACATATATTCATTCTTGAGAAAAATACTTCTTTTGCAAGTTGGTATATTTTTAAACAATGACAAAATCATAAAAGAGTTGAACAAAAATGGTTATTTTGCTGCACATAAATAATAATAAATACAGAAATCCATTTTCAATTATCAACACGATAATGAAATCACTTACAGTCTTCCATAATTTTTTATCTTTCCATAATATTGAAATATGTTTCAATATTTTTTTTTTCAATGATCTCAGATTTTAATTTTAACACATTGTCATTTTCTCAACAGAACTTTTTCTGTATGTACAAAATACAGATTTTTTAAATAAATCTTTGGCATTGAAGATGTCACTGAAGAAGATAAGGCATGCAAAATATATATTTTTTCATATAAGAAAACCCAATTTAAAAACTTATCTTCTCATTTCTAAATTTTGCAGATATAATCCAATCATCAAGGAACTGGAAAGTTCAATAAAAATTTTATTTTAATTTGTTCTTTCTGAAAGCAAATTGAGAGTATAAGTTTCTTAATTCTATATCTGATTACTTGATTCTCTATTTCTTAATATTGGGCATTTTACTTACAAAGATTGCTTTTTTTTAATCACTTCACTTCAAACAAGGTAATAAAGCCACGAAGACACAATAGTTTGCTGAGTGTGAGAGAACATGAGAAAAAGAAAAGATTATTAAGGAGAGAAAATTAAGACAATATGATGATTGGCATCGCATTTAAATTTCTGCAGATCAAACTTGACTGGAAATCAGAGTTGGAAGAGCGTTCTACAAGAGAGAAGTGCAAGAGAAGAACTGTCAACATAGTGAGTTTTATGCTAATCATTTCTTGCACTTCTTACAGGCAGCCATTTTAACAGTAAAATGTAGAGACCTTGTATTAAATCTTTTTTCTGATTTTTAGTACACAACAAATAGACTGAGTTTAAAAAGTAGTAAAAATTGCAAAATTCTGTGGTAAATTTCACATTTTAATTTGAATGATTCACTGATGTGATTGATTTATTCAAGCTCTGTGAACAATCATCCAATTCTTCCACAAAGAACAACATTGATTAAACATGGGTTAATACAAGTTTTTCTTCAAGGAGAGTTAAACTGTATATTTCCCCATTGTACATTCTAAACCTTCAATAATTTCTGAAAATATCAATGTTAATTTGCTTATTCTTTTAAATATTTTAACATATGCTGAATGTGTTTCATTTGCATATTTATTTATAATTTTAAGTAGAACCTGAAATTTATATTGAATTTGTTTCTAGTTGTATTGTGAGTTTAGGTTATGACGCAGATGAATGGCAGTAGAGATTATGCATAGTAGCAGTAGCTGCTGCCTTTAAAAATCTAAGCATTCAAAAAGAAACTATTTTCTTTTGCCTAATGTGTACAGTCACTGAATCTACCAAGTGTTCCTCCACAGCCAGTTATGTAAATAATAATTTTCTTGGTTCAGAAACACAAACACCTGGACTGCTGTTAATGAAAGGCATACTTTTTCCACAACATTTATAATTTTTGTAATATATATTATTTAATCCCTATTTTATGAAATAGATTTTTATTAAAATTTCAGCCAGTTTTGCATTTTGCTTTCATCTGGTATTGTCTTGTTGAAAACATTTTTTCTAGATATAGATACCTAGTCTATCTGTATGTGTGTGCATATATATGATAGAACAAAAAGGAAATGTTTATCAATCTGACATGTTTCCCTTTTATTCAAGCTTCATTATGCTTTTCGTGGTATTTGAATCCTTCTGCATGTGTAAGAAGGTAGTTATGAATGTATTTGGGGAAAATATATTTTGTGGTCTTGAGTACTTATACATGCTTTGACAATGACTTTATCAGCTATACAGTCAAGTAGAAAATTTCTTCTGTTTCTTAGGGAATAACCTGATAAGAGTTCTTTGTATATATGCACTAGCAGTATAGCCTGGCGTTGCTTGGGTGTAATGAAAGCTTTAAAACTATTCCATGGTCCTGGAGCTCAGACTCTTTGGATGTCGGCACGAAAGACTAAAAATTAATAGTTGTTTCCAGTTAAAGCGAAACCACAGACTGAAAGAAAAATGAATGGATGTAAGTCAAATTTTGAAGTTTGGGGAGAATAGGATAAAAATTGTGGATTTGTATAAAGGATATACAGACAGATAAACAGACACACAAACATCTTACCTATTATATATATATATATATATATATAAATTATCGATTTTCTGCACTATTGTAAGAACTGCAACCTTAAAACTTCTAAATATCGTTTCTTATGTCTTTGTCTATGAATGTACCAAATTTGATTAAAATCAGACCACTCCTTCTATAACCCGATTTTTTCGATTATCAATTTTTGAAATTTATCGGGGGTACCGCAACACAAAACTTAGCTAAGAACACTTGCAGATGCTTATAGTACAACTGTGTAAATTTTCAAGGAAATCGGTTCAGCCATTTCGGAGTCTATAGGTAATGGACACACACACACAGACAAAGTTCCATTTATAAAATAAGTTTAGATAAAATATTTTCTTAAGTAATTTCCATGGTTGGACAAGATAAAGTACAGATCAAACAAGGATCAGAATCTGACAGAATTATGGGATAAATAACAAATGGGAAATGTTTACCAATCTAAAATGTTTCCCTTTCATTAATGCTTCATAACAGAATATTTTGCTGATCCATGTAGCCTTCTCATGAGTGAGATTTTCTTGGTCTTTGGATCCTTCTCTGTGTGTGTGTATGTATGTATGTATTTATATATATGCACAAAAATCCAAAATTTTTGTGCACTAAACAGTCTACCTGTCAAAAATAAAAATAAAAAAAACCCTAAGGCAAACATTAGACAAGAAAAAAATTCCAAACTTGGAAAGAAAAGACCAAAAGGCAAACACCTACAGAAACAGTAAATTGTAGAGGATAAGAAATTAATTAAAATCAACATTCTTCACTTAAAAAAAAAAATTCACAATGACATGTGAAATCCTGGTTTTCCCAAATAGGAAAAGGATTGACCATGTGCTTAATAAAAAAAAGTCAAAACCAGATTTTGAAAGTAGGTTTTAAAATGATTTTTGATGAATGGGAGCAAGATCAAAAAGGAATTTGCAAGTAAGTGTTAAAAATCTAGATTACAATAAAAGGACTTCATCAACATCAGAGAGTCAGATGGGATCTGCCAGATGAAACATCTAAAAATATAACTTCAATTTCAAGTGACTGGACATTGTCCTCTTTCTCTCCTTATCCCTTTCAACAATTACTACTACAACAATTTCTTCAACTCTCCATACCCTTAACTCAACTTTATCATTAAACAGGAACTCTACTCATAACTTCTTAATAATGTTTCTAATTGAACATTAACTCCTACAACTTATGTTGGTCTTTCCCTTTAATAAATTTCTATTTTAACATTCAAAATGTTTATTCTATCATTCCACCCTTCTACACTAATCCACACATTCCAACTGACAACCAACCTTCTGATGATGAAAACCTTCTGATAATTCTGATAATGATAAATTCTGTATAAAACTTGTAAGCTGTAGGGAGTTTGGATAAGTATGACACAAGGCCGAATCAAAGAAAAATTAACCATCCCCTACACTACAAAATAACAGTGCTCAATGCCTAGGTCAGTGTTTCTCAAGCTTTTTAAGAAAAAGCACACCTAGGAGCAAATGAAAATATCATGGCATACTTAAATTTTTTGAAAGGTATGCATTTAACTGTTATGAAAGAAAACCATAAATATTGAATTAAACAAATTGAAAACTATTATATGGAAAAAAGGTTAATATTCTCTTATTCAAATAATGGAAAATTTTAAAACGTTAAATTAAAAAAATAAAAATACTTTAAAAAATCAATATTAAGTATTTAAAATAACATAATTGAAGGATAGGGAAAAGAATTTTAATATTTATTTATTCAAATACTAATGCTGCACCATTAATACATCCATGCACACACATTATATATATCTATATATATATATATATATAGTCATCCACAGACAGATCTGTTTCACTGTATCACAGGTCATCAGTACGGTTAGACAGCCGATTGCCTTTTACCCCGGATTGAAACCTGACCGAATTGACGTCAGTCAGCGATTCTACATCTGAGCTATGGGCACTTGGAAAAGGAAGCAGACTTTTTAGCATGTATATCATCATTATACACACCTAATAGCTGAGAGTGTTCTAATTCATTGCTGAATGAATGATGTGTAGATGCCAGAGTAGCTACTGTTTTTCAAAGTCTACCATTCTTCCAGAGTACTCAATCAGGGTGTGAGAGCGTAAATAGTCATATATATTCTGAGGTGAGAGTTTAAAATCACAACCTTCAAGTAAGTAAAATATATATATATATATATATATATATATATATAGTCAGGTGGGCTGATGATGGTGCACTGAGCACTAAAACTTGATAGCTTTTGAGTTGCAGTATGTTGTTATTACAACAATAATAATAATTATATATCTATAAATACTCTACATTTGTATTGAGCACTTCATTAAAATTAAATATTAAACTGTAATATATAACCATTAGTTTTAACCACTTATATATATATATATATTCTGTGGTAGGGGTTGAGAATCACTGGCCGAGGCTATCCACACAAAATAAAAAACATTTTAGTGTCAACCTTTCAAGTGACTAGAATGCATATGTATTTCAATTCACTTGGTTTTATAAAGTGGATGTGATTCTGTGTCTTTAACGCAAAATCTTACAGCAGTTTTTCAAATTATTTATTAAGTATTTGCTTATAAAAAATATTGTCGTGGCAGTTTTGGAAGAGAATGCAAAATAATTTGTATATTTTAATATAAAAGAAATCAGAAATGACATTATTTATATTTTAAAAACAGATTTATCCATTGAACGAATAATCGGGATTATTCAGCATTTCCATGAATTGCCTATAAGAGTGTCCCAGGAAAAATAATTTTTCTCCATTTCAATTTTCATGACCAGGGAGAAGGCAACAGAGTTGTTCCTTTTTCTTTTAAGACTAGTGTTCTTTCAGGATGCATATGATTATAAATCTCCACATCTTCCATTATTTTAGAGCTCCAAGTAAATTCTTTCCCATTGCACCCACCATGTACCCATTCTACCATCTACTTACATAAGCTGATTAGATAGGTTGCTTGATGTTTCTCTCTGCTCTCCTTGTCTTCAATATGTCCTGTGAGTGTTAGATTCTCCAAGCCTTTTGTCTACTAGAGATTTTATCACTTTCTGGTTCTAAATCTTTTGATTTCATTGTCCTTCAAACTTTCTTGTCGTTCATATATTCTGTTCATGGGATTCTCAGTATCCTTCTGTAGGACCACAGCATTGTTGTTTCAAGTCTCCTCTTCATTTGTGAAGAAATTATTCAGCATTCACTGCCTTACAGGAAAAAAAAAAAAAAAAAAAAAAAAAAAAAAAAAAATCGATATTACATAGCAGTTTAGGATTTTTTTTTCTTTGTTTCCAACAATTTTTTTCTATTTAATATTTTAAGGTTTTTTTAAGGTAGTTTTTGATATTTCAATGCACCATCAGATTTTTGTGTTACATTTTTCATTGTCTGACAAAAACACTATCCAGATAATTAACCCTTTGTTGCATATTGGTTACAATTGTAACCAATATGCAACAAAGGGTTAAATTTCTGCACTTGCTTGATTTTGATGTCTCCAATTCATAGTTCATACCTCAAGTTCCTCTTGCTAATGAGCTATACATTGTCTTCTTGTAAAATGATAATTTTGTTGAGTTCCTTGAGTTTTCTTAGAAACTTTTTATAATCATTTCAACCCACTACTGGTGAACAGGGGATTACAGTAAGAGACAAAAACAGGGTGCAGATGATGCCTAAGAAAGAATTTAGATGGATAGGATTTAGAGTGATGGAAGATGGCAATTGACATTGCAGTTAAACTTTTGGAGATTGTAATTATCAGAAAACCAAATATACAGAAGGGAGTTCTACAGATGTGAAGTGTGAGAAAAGAGACTGATAGAGTAGAAATAGCAGGTACATTTGATTATTGGGATTTAGTTACCAATCTAGTTGCACAAATAAATTCATGTGGTCGGGGCACTAGAGAAACGAGCTCATCAAAGCAGAAGCCATGAGAATATTTGTAAAAAAGACAGAGGGAAGCCATATCTTGTCAGTGAGAAAGTGACTGAAGTTGAACTGTTAACTCACTTCCTGCCTGTAGAATTCCCTTCCGTAAACTTGCTTCCCTGACAGCTACAATCTCCAAGAATTTAAATGTAAAGTCAATAGTCATCGCCTATCTCACTGACTCGTATCCTTTCTCTCATGCTCTTTTCTTCGTTCACTCCACTCTCATCACACCAGTATTCTCATCCTTCTCTTACCCACTTCCTGACACCCCCTATACTCTGTCCCTCTTTCTTATCCCTTTCCTCCTATGTAACCCCCTGCAGGCCAGTTACTATAAAACTGCTTTGCTTGGGGCGATTTGATAAAAAAAACCCTCCTTTGGATTTTGTTGAGAACCTCGAGACAAATAGCAGGAGCACTCAACCAGATATGGCAACAATATTCAATGCATAGATGAATGGTAGATTTATAAATGTGCAAATTGATTTTGACAAAAACTTCCTGGCCTGACACAGTGACCCAACCATCTTAGTGGTAGATGCTGCTATATATTTGATATAGTCATTCAATTTGAAGTTGGTTGACAGAGTGAGGCCAAGGAAGCTTAGTGTGTTGTTTTTCTAGGAGACTAGCTTCATCCATACTGATGGAAGGTAGGGATGTATCTCTATGGTGCTTAAAGGAAAGCAACTTTGTTTTGGAAGAATTAAAATTTACAGGCCATTCCCTACTGCATTCTATCACAGATTGGTGGTTCTTTTCAAGAACAGCAGTGAGTATTGGCAAGCTTGAAAAGTTCTTCAAACTAGACATTTTTATCAATTTTTTAAAAACTTTTAAAAATCAAAACAAAGATTTCACTCAATGTTTCAGCTAGCTCATTCTACTACTTTCTTTAGGTATGCAATACACATATGGAAAGGGAGGTTAATTTATTTATAAAGTGGTAGACAACAAAAAATCTGCATGGCAAATACTATTGTCTTTGGCCAAGTTGGTAAGACATGCCAGAATAAATGGTAGCTCTCTCTGACCTGAGAGTCACAGGTCTGATTCCTGGCAAAGAGAGCAAAACCCCCATCCGAACATGTTTACAAAAAAAACAAAAATAGAAAGAAGTAAGGATGAAAGTGAGCTCAAGCAAACGCACACAAACAAAACTAGACACCACAGGAAAGCAATGCAAACTCAACTCTTAGCAAAGGAACTTGCGGAAAGAAATCACCAGATGATGGAAATACAGAGAACTCAGATAGTGATGATGTCACTATGACAGGAAGGGAAACAAGTCTTGCCTCTGATAACTTGTCTCCTTCAGAGAGTTCTTTTGAAATGCTCACAGACATTCCCACTGAAGTAAAGGTTTGTGACAATCATATAGTTAACATGTCAATCAATAAGTCTCTGGCCTGACATAAATGGTGCCACTAATAAAAAACCCATATGATTTTTATGAAGTACTAACCTTCAAATAACAAATGATAAAATTTAGGCCTAGTCAGATTATTAGTTTACAAATTACAGTTATTTAAGTGAAGCTACTGTTGCAAATTTTCAAAACAATGGAAAAATCTGAATTTTGTATGCTGATAAAGCAGTGCCTTCTGATGGGAAAATACTGTTCAAGCAAAGCAATGGCTTGATAAGTGTTATTCAGACTGCTTCATTGGAAATGACAGTTAAGAGGTGGTATTCTGACTTTAAACATGGTTGTACAGACACAAATGATGCTGAACAGTCAGGTCACCAAAAATTAGCTGTTGTCCTGGAAAACACTAAAAAAAAAAAATTCACAAACTCGTTTTGACCAATCATAAATGGAGGTTGCATGAGACAGCAGAGAAGCTGAACGTATCAGAAGGCAGTGTATTCACCATTTTGCATGAATATTTGTCAAAGAGAAAGCTGTGTTCAAAGTGGGAACCGTGTTTGTTCACAGTCAATCAAAAACAACGACACATCAACGAATAAGAGCATTGTTTGCAACTGTTTCAATGCAACAAGAAGGAGTTTTCATGCATATATGTGGCAATGAATGAAACAAGGATCCACTACTTCCCTCCGGAGGCAAATCAGTAATCAGCTGAGTGAACAGCAGCAGATGAAAGCTGTCCAAAGCAACCAAAGATGCAAACATCAGCAGGCAAAGTTTTGGCCTCCATATTATGGGACGGGCTTAGTATTTTGTTCATCAATTACCTTGAAAAAAGAAGAACCATCAATAGCAAATATTATAGAGCATTATTAATGTATTTGAAGGAAGAAATTGCCAAAAAATGGCCATAAATGAAGAAGAAAAAGTGATATTTCACCAACACAATGCACCATGCCACTATTCGATTGCAACAATGGCAAAACTACATGAATTGCACTTCAAATTGCTTCCACATCCACCCTATTCTCCAGACCTGGCCCCGAGCAATTACTGACTGTTTGCAGACCTCAAAAGAATGCTCCAGGGAAAGAGACTTGGCTTGAATAAAGAAGTGATATCGGAAACTGGGGCATATTTTGAGACCAAAGACAAATCGTTCTACAAAAAAAAAAAAATCAAATGGTTAGAGAAGCATTGGAATCAAAAGGAGACTATGTTGATGAATAAAGTTGAATTTTGTCTAAAAGTTATTGCTTTATTAGTTAGGTCCGGGATTTATGGAGTGATTTGTTAAATTAATTTTTTGAGTAATTGAGGAGGGATGTTGATTTGGGAACTAAAGGAAAAGAAGCACCGTTTCAGCTGTTGTTCAAACATGTCAGCCCCAGATTGTGTATGCATGAATAAAAAGCAAGAGTATTGCTTCCGTAGTAGAAAGTCATGAGATGAAATGTGTTGTTTTTGTTATTACAGACTCTCCACTTACAAAGCTGTGACAAGGATTTTTATCTGACATTATATTTTATTACTATAAATATTACATTTAGTAGGTACACATATTTGAGTTGCTATCCCTGTTTTTAAATTTATGAAACAGTGAAATTAATAATGAGTAGCCGAAATTGAGAAGACCAACTAAAGAAAAGGTGTGCCTCCAACAAGGAATCAAAACTGCAACTCTTTCAGAGTCAAATTTTGTCTCTACCAGTTCTGCCACTGAGCCAGCCTGATAACACACTGTCGGAATTACCTATTAAGAAAAGCATGTGTCTTTGAGATTTCTGTGAATCTATATCTGCTAGATTCAGTTTCATGCCAGAAATAAAAACAACAGTAATTTCTGAATAAACTTTTATTCATCATTATTTCTTTTTACTATAAAAGTTTTTCATGGGAATATGTGTTGTGTACCCACTAAAAATAATATTATAATAATGAGAAATATACACATATAAATCTACCGTTGTCCATGCATTGAATACCATTTCCATATCTGGTAGGATGCTTCTGTTATTAATCCCAATGTTCTTGACAAAATCCAAGAATCTGCAATGTTATCAATCCTGACTTCAGTCAGTGGTTTCCCTCTATCTTTTCTACAAATATTTTCATGGTTTCTGCTCTAACAAGCTTTTTTTTTTCTAGTGCCCTAACCAGAAGTGTGCTACTAGATTGGCATCTAGGTCCCACCCTATATCAGTTTCCATCTTTTATCTTCTTGGATTACATTCATCTTATATCCTTTCTCAATATTCCCTGTACACTAGTAAGGGTTGCACCTTGCTTGTAGGGCAATGATAAAAAAAAAAAGTTTAATATACACAACACAGACATCAGCAACCCTTGAAGATTGCTTTGTGTATGAAACTGAGTCATGCTACCAGGGAGGAAAAAAAATGAATATTTATTAATTTATAGTTTGTAGCTCTGTTATATTTCATTGAGCACTATTTTATCTACTTCAACACTTAATGTGCAGTATCATATATATATATATATATATATATATATATATATATATAAACGTACCACTGGCAACAAAAATGACAACGAAAAATTTGAGAGGATCATTAACTGTTTCTTCACAAATTATCTTCACTCAGTATGACAGTGTGTAAGTATGTATGCATGTATATATATATATATATATATATATATATATATACACACACACAATTGGCTTTATTATAATAAAAAGGATATATATATATATATATATATATATACATAACTGTTTTTATTTTAATAGAAATGATATATATATATATATATTCTAAACATAAACTGTTAAATATATAAGACAATGAATGTCTATTATGTTTAATCCTGAGCCTTTTTAAACATTGTATTTTGGCTTTAATTACAGTTGAAAATTACAGACAAAAATTCTCCAACATTTGGATAATTTTTTATTAAGTTGGTTCTAAGCTTTTGGCTCACATGAGCCATCTTCAGAGAGGTTTCAAGGACATTAACACAAAAACATCCACCATCAGCAACAATTTTATCTTGTGTTGACATAAAACTTCGCTATGATTCTGTTATCATTTCGAACTCTCACACTGTGTAACGTTATAGAACCGCATTACAAATTTGCGAACTGCGTTTGCTATTTTTGGTAACTGTTGCCATTGCTTAGCAGAGTTTTATGTCAACACAAGATAAAATTGTCGCTGATGGTGGATGTTTTTGTGTTAACGTCCTCGTAACCTCTCTGAAGATGCCTCATGTGAGCTGAAAGCTGAGAACCAACTTAATAAAAATTATCCAAATGTTGGAGAATTTTTGTCTTTATTTTCAACTGAAATTAAAGCAAAAATATGGTGTTTAGAACGGCTCATGATTAAACATAATAGACATTCATTTGACTCATATATTTAACAGTATATGTTTAGAAAATTATCTGCTGCCTTGATACACTATATATATATATATATATATATATATATATATATATATATATATATCAAAATACAGATGAAGAACAGTAAAAACTGTCTTCGAAGGCACTAAGCAACAAAAAATGGTCAATACTATCCTGAGGAAGCAGAGCACAAAATACACTTATAACTGTTTGAGATCCATATTTTACTACCCGAATTTTGATCGTTAGGTATCTTCAGACATGGACACGGAAAAGTAATGGATGCTGCCCCTAATTATAAACACTGGAAGGAAGAGTAGTAGTAAGAAAGGAGCAACAGAAAAAAAATTCTGAAGTAGAAACAGAAATTTCCCATGAAGAAAAAGTGGATAGCAAGCTAAAGGAAACTAGAAGTTCATTCAGGTTCATAAGTACCTAGGACTGTTATTCAAAGGCCTACATTTTGACATCACTTTGCTTTTCGTATCCAATAATTCTCCCCTACTTCTAAAGGAAACAACAAAGAAAGGCAATAAAAGCACAATTTGGTAAGAAAAAAATATAATGAGAGTGAACGAATTTGAAATCCAACAGACACCAACTGCTCTAAAAAGAAAAAATTTAAGAAAAAGCTTTTTGGGCTCTGGTCCTAGGATTTAATAAGGTAATTTATAGCCCAAATTATCCTAAAAATCTCAATGCATTTTCTTGCACATGTCAATGAAATATGTCATTAAAATGCTTTCCTACTTTGTCTCATAGATATAAAAAAAGAGACAATTTAAATATTTATGTTCTTGCTAACCAATTAAGTACTATAGAGAGGGAAAAATTTCTTAAACAGCAGTTATTTACGACTTTACGCTATGTTCTCTGGCTACTGTGCTGAACATTCATTTGATGCAGTTACAAGATTGAACACTCAACTGCTTCATTTCATAAAAATGTTACCCGTTATGAAATCTGCCTTCATCTGATATGTGCTAATAGCCTGGTGCATGAATAAACAACTGCTGACAAATCAATCAGGTTCCAGTCTCAGTTTGAGTCAAATGGTTAATCTCACTACACTGAAGATGCATGATACAGTGAAACTGGCCTGTCTGAGGATGGTTTTTATATATGTGAACAAGTTAAATAAAATGTTCAAACTTATCTTCTTGATTGAGAGTTTTGCAGAACTGATATCCACTTATTAGCTGGTTGAATATTAAATTGAATTTACAGATATATATTTCTCAAGATTTTGGTCTTCATCATTGATTTATGTTTCATTTGATTTTGCCTTGAAGACAATTGGATGATGTGATCAAATCAAAACTTTTGTGGTTATGTATGTAAGTAACTTTTACATAAAGATTGTTTTCTGTTAAGGATAGGAATAAGTTAAAAAATAAGTAAATAAATTTTAAGTAAATTAACAAACTGAAATATTTGTCTTGAATATATAATAAAAATCCTTGACAAACATTTAGAGAGGTCAGTTATAACAAATAAACTGATTTAATAATTTGTTTAATTTTTTTATAGATATATTCATTTCCCCTGCATCAAGATTAAAAGTCAAATTAGATTCCATCATGAAGATTTTGTTAAGAAAGAACAAATTAAAAATAAAATGCTGTTAAAAATTAACTGTTTTTTGAGAAATTATGGTGACCTCTTTTAAGTGTCATGTATGTGTAAATAAATTCAATTTACTATCTAAATTTCTGATGAGCAGATATCTCTGCAAAACTCAGTCAAAAAGATAAGTGTGAACATTTTATTTTTTTATTCTATTATAAATTGTTTACCATATATATATATATATATATATATATATATATATATATAACTATTTTCAGATAGTGTATATCTATGATGGTATAAAATGAATAAATTAAAAAAAAATTAATAAGTGCTGACCTGTTTAATCTTTGGAGAGATTTTATCATGGCAAACTTAAGGGTTATTTTGCTGCACATGTTTATATACAAGGGAAAAGATTGGTTGTTTTACTAGCACATCAACCTCTGTGGCTTATTTAATGTTGAAAGTAGATTTTTTATTCCATGTTTCAAATGGTTGAGAGTTTTTAAAATGGTTTTCAAAATATTTCAAGCTGTATAGTTCAAAGTTCAAACTATTTTCTTTTCTTCAGATATCCTATTATTTGGACAGTAGGTACATTTTTAAAGAGCATGTTAAGTTTTTGTGCTTAGTGATAGCTGATACCAATTTTCTGTACTTCTTACATTCTATCAAGATATGCTTGGTGGTGATAAATTAGTTGCAGTGGGTATCATAATCATTTATCCATTACACCCAATGGTGCATAGGGCAGCAACCTTTTTGTTGCTGTTTCTGTAACAAACTGTTTTTATGGGGCAAGGTTGTTAACCCTGCACCCAACCCCCAAACCTGGAAGACCGGTGGAACCATTCTTGGTCCTTACGTTTACAGCACCTGGTATTCCCAAATGGTCAACCATTTAAGTACTAACCAGGCTCGATGTTGCTTAACTTTGGTGATTGGACTGGAACCGGTGTATTCAACACGATATAGCCATAGACGCAGTGGGTATACCTAGGTGTATTTTCTGCCATGAATGTTTGTGTGTGTCAGGTGAGTGTATCCAGTTCTTATTCTGTCGAGCCCTATGTCTTGTCTACAGTCAACCAATGGCTCTATATTCTTCTTTCTAATAGTCAACTGGTGTTTATATAGTTTATTGTTTTGGAACATGTTCCAAATTGCTTGCTATTTTCTTTTAAATTTTGTAATTTTATTTTTCTAATCTGTCTATGAAAGTTTCATGTTTGTTATTTTCATTTCCATGGTCTCTTTTGCCAGTGTGTCAAGTTTCATGATTTCCCTTGATGCCTATATAGCTAGGAATCCAAGCCAATATTATTGTTTTGTGCTTTATTAACTGATGACATGTTTATTGAATATTGGAATGATTTGTGATCATTTCTTTAATTCCTGCTAAACAAGATAGAGAGTCTGAATACATTATAAACTTCTTTTCTTTTAAATTTTCTATCATTTTAAATGGCATTTTAATGGATCCTAGTTCAGCTGTATTGATGGATGCATTATTTGGTAGCAGTTTGTTTATGAATTTGTCTGTTTATGGTTGCTGCACTTATTCTAGCTAAGATTTTTTATGCATCTGTGTAGAATGGTTTATCATCATGATATTCATCTCCTAATTCTCTGTACATACTTTGTTGATTGTTTCGCTTTTGTGCATCAATGTTAAGTCTATGTGAAGTTTGGAGATTGTTCATAGAGCTACCTTATTTATTCCAACTGGTGTTACATTACCAGAGTCTTTGTTTATTTGTTCTAGTACTTCATTAATTCAAAGTGATGATACGGCTGTTGGCTTATTTGTACAAAACTGGATATATTGAGGCTCATATGTTTTTTGGTATGCCAAGACATTTGGGTTGGATTGTAGTTGTAGTGCATATTGAAGTTATAGTTTTTCCCACTTCAGAGATATAGGTAGTTCAATAGCTTTTACTTAGAGACTTTGCATGGGTAAGGTCCAGAAGGCTCTGAGACTTAATCTCAGTCCTTGATTTTGTATTTTTGTAAGATAGAATTTCCATGTGGCACTGTAAATGATGCATCCAGAGACTAATTCTGATCTGTTGTGTGATCTATATATTCTGAGCATTACTTTTTGGTCAGTTTTGATATTACTTTGAGAAACTTCAAAGTCTTTGGGAATTTTTGAATAAGGTAATTAATGTGCTTTTTGAAGTTAAGTTTACTATCTAGTATAATTCCTAGATATTGTATTTGTTAGACTATAGAAATTAAATATCCATTTAATTGTAATTCTGGATCAAGGTGATAGGCTCATTTTTTGCAGAAAGGCATACAGTTTTTGTTTTGGAGAGCCAGAATATATTTTTGTTTGTCCATTTTTCTATCTTGTTTAAACATATCTGCACATATCTTTCAAGGAGAGGCATGCATGATGATGAGTATGATATTGTGAGTTTTTTTTTTTAATTATATCACCCCAAGCAAGGCATTCCACTGCCACTATAGCGCAGGGGGTTACATAGAGCGATTGGATATAGGAAATGTCAGAAGGAGGGTGATAGATGAGTAAGAAGGTACTTAGGAAGAGTGTTTTAGAGAATGGGTGTGAGTTAGTGTGTTAGGAGGTGTCTCTTGACCTTACATTTAAACTCCTGGAGGTTGTAGCCGTCGGGGAGGCAAGTATGCAGAAGGGAATTCCACAGGCGGGAAGTGCGAGAAAAGAAGCTGTTGGAGTAGAAATTGCGGTTACATTTTATCGGTTTCACTGTAAAAGGGTAGGACATAGTTGCTAATCTAGTATCTCATGCGAATTTATACCTGGGGGCACCAGTGATCTAAGTTCAGAAGCCGTGAAAGTATTTATAGAAGAGGCACAGGGAAGCCATGTCACGCCAGTGAGAGAGTGACTGCAGGCGGTCAGCCAAGTCGGTATCGATCACGTTACAGATTCTCTGTTTATTTTGTCAAGAACCCCGAGGAGAATAGCAGGGGCACCTGACCAGATGTGGCAGCAGTATTCAATATACAGGCAGATGGTAGATTTATATATGTGCAGGATATATTCAGGCAGAAAAAATTTCCGGGCCCTGCAGAGAGAGCCAACTTTCATAGCAGCGGATTTAGCAATGGATTCGACGTAGTCATTCCACTTGAGGTCTGCTGAGAGTGTCAGGCCAAGCAGGCGTAGTGTCTTACTCTCTGGGAGGCAAGCCTGTTCTATGCTAATGGGAGGGAGGTGCGGTTGTTAGATCGTCTACAAATAGCAATTTTTGAAATCCTGTATTAATGATTTTAATAATACTATTTGTTTTGAAAATAATGTAACTGATAAAATAGTATCTTGAGGTACTCCTGCCTCCGGCTTGTGTTGTGTTTCCATTTCATACTTTGAATGTTCAGTTTGATAGAAAATTTTGGATGAATATAGCCATTCTTCTTTTCATTTTCATCTTGTCCATGTCTTTAAGATACCATACTTCCATGTAGTGTTATAGACTTTTTTCAAGATCGAAGAATATTGATATCACATGCTGACTTCAAACAAAACCATCATGAATAAAGGATTCTAGCTGTACAAGTTGATCATTGGTTCCTTTGTTTTTCCAGAATCCACTTTGGTAACTAGATATTATTTTTCTCCCTGTACTAAATTAATCAAGAATTTACCATCCTCTGTATTATCTTGCAAACATAACTTTTAGTGCAATGGGTCAGTAGTTTGTTGGGTTCAAATGATCTTTGCTGGGTTTAGAAATTGAAATAATGATAGACTCAACCCATAATTTTGGAACTTTTTTTAAACACCATATATTATAGAAGATCTGGAAAAGTATTAAGAGATTTGTTTGGCAGGTTTCGGAAGGAAGAGACAGATTAATACCTTTCCCAAGAGTATTTGCGCGTAAGTAAATACAATGGATTCAACTGGAATTCGAACTCGGCTCCCCGGTTTCTCGTTCTGAGCCGAAACTGGGGAGCCGAGTTTGAATTCCAGTTGAATCCATTGCATTCACTTACGCGCAAATTCCTTCCAGTTATGGGTTAAATAGCAGGACAGGTTGGGTTCTATAGCCTTGGTTGGCAACCAGTCTACCACAGAAAGCAATGGCAACCTACTGCGGGATAATCTTCTGCCCAGTCAGTCATGTCTCTTTCGAGACATGATCGCCCAAGTGTGTATCACATATGGTACTTAACTGACTGACTGACTGAATGAATTTCATCTGGACTGGTTGCAGATATTTTACTTTTGTTTATAGAGTCTTTTAGTCTGTAATAGTAAATAGAATATTGTATTCTTTACTGTTTGATGTGAATGTAGTTTTTCTTGTTCTATAATGTATTTTATAATTTTTTAAATTTGGGAGTGTAGTGATTTGTTGAGGAGTTTCTTTGAAATTCTGTTGCATTAAGTCAGCTATTATCTTTTTTTTTTCCAGTGCATTTATCTCCATTTGTTTTGGTTAAGTGAACTGTTACAACATGCAATGCATTCCATTAATTTCCATTATTATTTCCAATGTTTTATTTATTGGGGTTTTGTTGTTTAGTCTGGAGATGTAGTTTTGCTAATATTATCTTTTGGATTTTTTAATTATATAGCATGATTTTGCTCAATCTTGCTTTTAGTTTTGTAGGTTAGTTGTGTCAGAATATATTTAGCATTTTTTCCTGATTTTAACTGCTTCTCTGCATTTTGCTGTAAAACCAGGGTTTGATTTGCTATATGGTTTAAAGGGAGATTTGGGTATTGTTTATTTTGCTATTTATTAGTGTTAGTATGTTTGTGAAGGAGACTATTGGTTCTGGTTCATTTGAGAATTTTTATGCTGATTTGGAATGAGCAGAGTTTATTAAATTTTAACCCGTTAGCTTTGTGTAGTTGACATTTTAGATTCCTTTTTTCTGGCTTAAGCTTGCTTATATTTAGAAAAATAGGCGAATGATCACTTATCATGAACTTTCCATTGAAAGTGTATAAAAATTGATAGGGAGCATACGGTTAGGTCGATAACTGATGTTGATCTAGTTGCTGGATGTAGGTATCTGTGCTTTCAGTTATTAAAGATACATAAATCAGACGATTCTATTAGAGATGCTATAATTTTACAAGTATGATTGGAGTTCCTAAAGCCCCACATTTTGCTGTGTACATGAAAATCTTTAACTAGAAAAGGAGTTGGAAGTTGCCCAATTGCTTTTCTATTTCAGTCTTATTCAGTTTATATTTTGGAGGAATATAAATTGAATATATATTCATTGTTTGATTAACTGAGGCTTTTACTGCCATGTATTTTACTGTAGTTTTTCATGGTATATTCATTTTTTTTTAACCATTTTTTTTTTGACGTATGCCCACTTAGCTTAATCTCTATTGTTGATACATTTATTTTGTGATAACTTTCATATCATTTAAAGGATATATTGTCAGTTTTTTTAAGAAAGGTCTCTTGCAAGACTATATTTGGATCATAATCTGTAAGGAGTTGTTTGATTTCCTCAGTTTGATGCTTGTGTTCTGTTTGTCCATTTGAGTGGTAATTATTTTATTTTAGAGAGTATAGATCTTAAGAATGACTATGTTTTTGGCTATCTATTTCCATATAAGAAAATATGGAATATATGGAAATAGATAGCCAAAAACATAGTCATCCTTAAGATCTATACTCTCTAAAATAAAATAATTTTGAATTTGAGAATTTAGAATTTGAGAACATTCATGAATATTCATCAGGTGGTTGAAAGGTCAGTCAAAAAATGTGGAGGGGAAAATTGATAATACTGTTTTTTTTTTCCTTGTTTGTGAACTTGTTCTTTGTCAGGTATTTATATGTTTTTGATTATTTAGATTCTTTTCATTTCATATTTTTCATTATCTTTATACCAGTAGTTGTCCTGTTTATTTCCTTTTAATCCTGTTTCTTTAGTTTTGGGGGTTTTTATTTTGTTTTGAGGCTTGATTGGTTTTTATTCTGTCAGTTTTCTGCTTGTAGATTTTTCATTTGAGTGTTTTGTACTTGATAGGTTGTTATGAGTGAATTTTGTGTTTGAGTTACATTGTTTAGAGTAGTTTTGGTTCATTGGTATCAATCGTTTCCAAGTTTACAATTAGTTTTTTTATGTTTTTTTTATGTTTCCAATATGTTTTTATTTATTAAATAAAAAAAAATATTAGTTCTTGTGTTCATGTAATTTATTTGATATTAGACTTTTATAAATACAGCTTGATGTTGCTTGGGTAATTTTTGCATATGATGGTGTATTGGAGTTTTTGATGCTTTTTCTTACTTTTGAGTAGGAAATTTTTTGATGTGCTTAGATTTTTATATACCTTTGCCTTTTTTTCAGGTTTTGCAGTCTCTGGAAGTTGCCTTAAGATTTTATTTACAATTAGAGAATTTGGTTTCGTTTGGGCATGTGATTTTTGTGTAGTTAGGATCATTCTTTCTAAATACTGACTTCCTTGTACATTTATTCTATGTGCATATCTTTGGAAGTTGAAACATCTTTGTGGGTTTGGAATATGTGTTTCTACTTTAGAAAATATGTAGCCAATTTTTATTTCCTTTGTTGATCTTAGTACATAAAAAATAATGATGTAAGTGTTGGAATCTATAATTCTATCAGTTTTTAATAGATATTCTTTTTATGTCTGTAATGTTTTGTTTTTTGATAGAATTATAATTCTTAATTTCTTCTAGTGAGAGTTCAGTGTTAATTACCATGCCTTTGGAGGAATTTAAAAACTGAAATGCAATTGGCATATTCTGAAGCTCTGCCACCAAGGCAAACAAGAGTAAAATGTCACCGGTTTATCAAGGCTTTTGAATTTGAGAACATTCATGAATATTCATCAGGTGGTTGAAAGGTCAGTCAAAACATGTGGAGGGAAAAAAGAGCCATAATTCAAAGTCAGGTAAGGCAAAACTAAGCAAGTAATATTCAAGAAATATATATATATATATAAACAAATATTGTTTAAATTGTGATCAGATTGTTATGGTTTGAAGCGAATGTATGTGATAAACCAATGACATTCTCACTTTTGTATATAAACACATGCAACAAAATAACTCCTACTTTGCCTTGATAAAGTCCCTCAGAGAATGAAACATATTGGCGAAGAATAGCTTTAGCTCTTGTCTCTTTTTGTTTCTTTTACAGTTAGACGTTATTTGAAAATAATAATAATATATATACATATATATATATATATAGTCATCCGCAGACAGATCTGTTTTGCTGTATCACAGCTCATCAGTATGGTTAGACATCCGATTGCTTTTAACCCAGGATTGAAACCCGACTGAATTGGTGTCAGTCAGCAATTCTACCTCTGAGCTATGGGTGCTATATATATATATATATATATATTTCTAAATAATTAATGAATTTATTTTTAATCTGGCATTTTTATATATCTTCTATGTGCTGTGTCCCTTCAGGACATAGGCAACCCTGGACCTCCTCATCTCCCTATCTTTTGTAGCTCTTAACACCATTTTTTTTGTTATTTCTCCCAAATCCTGCTCTGCCATCCACTTGCTTAAGCTCATCAAGCATGTTGTGTTGTTTTCCTGTCTCTTTCCTTCTAGTCGTCCTATATATATTCATTTAAAAAAATATATATATACCTTAAATATAACTCGTTTTTAGCAGACTTTGAATTATAGCACTGACCTTTCAATCACCTGATGAGTATTCATGAGCAATATCAAATTTAAAAGCTTTGATAAACCAATGACATCCTTGCTTTTGTATATAAACACATGCAACAAAATAAATCCTACATCTGCCTTGATAAATTCCGTCAGCAGACAAAAGTCATTAGCTAAGAACAGTTTTTCCCCTTGTATTTTTATTCATTTTGTTCCTTTACAGACAGACTCCAATTCATTCTGGTAAGACAAAGGAAAACAAGTGCTATTCAAGAAATATTTTTTGACATCCTTATATAGTTTTTCTTTTGGTCCCACTCTTTCTCTCTCATATATATATATATATATATACACACACACACAAACACAGGGTGTTCAGAAAGTTACTTTGTACTTACATTTTTTTAACAGACATGTTTCAGTATCGAATACAAGAGGAGAATATGAATGATAATTATCAACAATGTTGACATTGATGCCCGTAAGCATCAATACAGGCTCGGATTTTTATTTTGTTTCTGAACACCACTATCAGTTGTTTGCCATTATTTTGTATGAGAAGAGTTTCAATTTTTGTCTGATGTCTTTATGGTCAGTCCCAAAACCAAGATCTTGCTGCTTCACTGATTTTTGTAATGTTTTTCTTGTATACTGTCAGAAATATCCAGCAGTTTCTTCTGATAGCTTTGCTGGTGTTCCATCATATTTGGCATAGTCCACTAAGCCAGTTTCCCAAAATTTATCAGCAAGGTTACAAATTGCATCCTGATATGGAACAGATGTATCTAAAAATTTGCAAATTGTATTTCCTACCGTTTGCTTTGTGTAACTTTGTAATGGCCCTCGCCCTGAAATTCAGTCAGTAAAGTGCGATACATGATACATGTTTTGAGGTACAATTACCCAAACGTGTATCATGTATAGCACTTTACTGACTGAATTTCAGGGCGAGGGCCATTACAAAGTTACAAGACAGTAAAACTCGAAAGGCATGATCACCCAAACATGAATGGGCAAAATATTTTCACACATTAGATTTTTTTACTTTCTGTGGTAGACTGGTTGCCAAACAAGGCTATAGAACCCAATCTCTCCTGCCATTTAACCCATAGCTGGAGAGAAGGGATGGATTAATTCTTTTCCCAAGGATATTTGCATGTAAGTGAATGCAAGAAATTCAACTGGAATTCAAACCTGGGTCTCTGTTTTCTCATTCTAAGCCAATATCCACTACACCACAACACACATCTGTGTGAGTATCAGTCAGTTCAGTGCCATACGTGATACCTGCTTTGGGCGATCATGTCTCAAAAGAGACATGACTGACAGAGCAGAAGATTATCCCATAGTAGGTAGCCATTGTTTTCTGTGGTAGACTGATTGCCAGCCAAGGCAATAGAACCCAATCTGTCCTATTATTTAACCCATAACTGGAGGAAAGAGACTGGTTAATACCTTTCCCAAGTGTATTTGCACGTAAGTGAATGCAAGGAATTCAACTGGAATTTAAACTCGGCTCCCTGATTTCTCGTTCTGAGCCGATATCCAATGCATTACAATGCACATCCAGCCCTGATTTTACACATTTGAAAAAAATAATTAAGTTAAATCTGTATCAGTCAGTTAAGTGCCACACATTGATCATGCTTGGGCGATCATATCTCAAAAGAGACATGACTGACAAGTGCAGAAGATTATCCCACAGTAGGTAGCCATTGTTTTCTACGGTAGATTGGTTGCCAGTCAAGGCTATAGAACCCAATCTGTCCTATTATTTAACCCATAACTGGAGAAAAGAGACTGGTTAATACCTTTTCCAAGGGTATTTGCGCATAAGTGAATGCAATGAATTCAACTGGAATTTGAACTCGGGTCCTCGATTTCTCGTTCTGAGCCGATATCCACTGCACCACAATGCACATCCAGTAAATCTGTATAGTTATGATAAAATGTTTTACATGCATAGATCATTTCTGTAAATATTAACTTAATAAAATAAAGATGATAATAGTAAAATAAAAATGATATTGATAGCACTGATGTTGAGGAATAAAACACTGTGAACTGGTGAACAATGGAAGTGAAAAACTGTCAAGGTCTTAAACAGCTCTATGCCAGCAGATTTGGGAACAGGAGAGGATAAGAGAGTGGATGAAGTCACTGGTGATAACCCTACCAAAGAATGGTAATCTCAAGCAATGCCAGAATTATAGAACAATGAGTGGGCTCATGCCATCAAAAATGGCAGCCAAATATCTATATTAATATGCCGTCTAAAAAGATGGCAACATATATATTGATGTGCCTACTATTGAGTATTTGTCTATACTTCTGAAATGTGATGGTATTTACACTATTTAAATTGTTTGGACTATTGTCCTCATTTTTATTACCATTTTTTACAGCATTTCAGCAGTTGTATGCTTCAGACTTCTTTTGAGTGACCAAGTAGGAGATTTTTCCCAGGTGACTATCAGCATTGGATGAAAAATTGTGATAACAACAAAGAGGCATATTATCACAATATGTCGATATATATATATATATATATAACTAATGATAACTCTTCCCAAATGTTCAGATAGAAATTGAAGCACTAATTAAAGACAGTTATTAGCAAACCAGCATGATCATCAAAGTTAAGCAGCATCGAGCTTTGTCAGTAGCTTGATGAGTAACTGCTAGAAAATATATAAAGTGCTATAAGGTTGAATGTGCAGGTGGTGTAAAGGATAATGGTTGGGAATTGTTAATTGGAGAGCCGAGTTCCAATACCAGTTGTGTTCAGTACATTTAGTTATTTTTAAAAATTTTTTTTTTTTAATCATTTCACCCCGAGCAAGGCGGAAACGCCACTGATGTGCAAGGGGGTTACATAAATGTAAAAAGATTATTTAGAAAAGAGTGAGGAGTACAAACTAGTTAGAAAGGAACAATAGAAAGCTGAGAAAGCAGGTGCGATGACAGATACATAGGTGGAGAGAAAGTGAAGGTTACACAGGGGAGGGGAGAGAGCTAGAGGCCAGTGGTTAGTAGATGAGTAAATACCCTTGTTAAAGGTATGAATCTACCTCTTTCCCCAGCTATAGGTTAATTAATGAGACTTGCATCACTGAACCATTATTGTCTAAAAAAAAATAAGAAATAAATAAAAAAATAAACATTTCTTACAATCTAAAAACGTTTTTGGCTTTAAATAACTTGCAGAGGGTTGATAAACCATAAAGAACAAATCAATCACCTTGGCTTCAGACACTTTACCAATGCCATAAGGTTGCCTCTCTGACTTTTCTATAAATACTTTCAGGATAATTGTTCGAATGAACTCTTCACTACGGTACTTAGACTTTTTAAATTTATGCACAGTACTAGACCTGTGTCGAGAACTCATTAATTTACAGTTGAGTTGGCTAGATGTAACTGTAAGTTCTATACTGACTGTTTCTTTTCTTGCACTTCTTGGAATCTTCCCTTTTGGATCCATGCTTTGCCAGTCAAATTTAATCTGCAAAATTTTCAATGCAAAGTTAATCATTATCTACTGTCCTCCTGATTAGTTTTTTCTCTATTTGCCCATTTTTATGTTTCTGTTCCTAATTCTTCCACACCCCTTAACCTCTTGTGTCTTACAAGTTTTACTGTCTTGTATGGGGTAATACTAATTTTAAAAAAAAAAGAATTTCAAAGAATTTTAAGAAAAAATTTTGTAAATTCTAACCAGAAGTGGTACTGGCTTATCAATCAATGAATACCAAATATTTCCTTATAGGGAAACAGCATGCATTACATATACCAGCCTGTGAATTTGAGAGTTGAAGAAAATGTACCTAGATGTACCTGCATCCACATTTTAGAGGAAACTACCACTGGAACTAGTATACTTTAGACTGCTCAAACCCTGTTGGGGGATCATATTTAGTTTATCAAGACTCTCAAATACACAGGCAGGTAAAATTAATTTTCACTTGAAAAAAAATGTTCATTGAAAAACATGTATCCAATAAAATAATACACTTATATCTTAAATATATCCAATAAAATAATACATTTATATCTTAAACAGATAAAGAAGTGGCTGAAAGTGTTTGGGACAATAGATACTACAGACAATTTTTACACTCCCTTGCCCTCACCAAATACAAAAATTTAAGAATAATCGAAAAACTCCAAAAATTAATCAAATGTCTGGTTTCTCATATTCAATAAAACATGTTTGCTGCCTGTGTATATTTCATTAAGTTAAGTGCTACACATGATATACACTTGGACAATCAGTCTCAAAAGAGACATGACTGACAGAGCAGGAGATTTTTCCATAGTAGGTTGCCATTACTTTCTGTGGTAAACTGATTGCCAATCAAGGCTATAGAACCCAATCTGTCTTGCTATTTAACCCATAGAAGAGGGAGAAGTGGCTGATTAATACCTTTCTGAAGTAAGTAAATGCAAAGAATTCAACAGGAATTCAAACTTGGCTGTCCAATTACTTATTTGGAGCCAATATCCACTGCACCACAATGCATATTTGCATATATGTATGTTGGAGAAGAAAACACAACATGTTTTTAGAATTTTTGACAACCTTCATAATACTATCAAGACTATTAGGGAATATGACTTTTATAATAATTTCACCCCACCCTGCAAAAAAAATTAAAATAAAAGAGGTGAGATGTTTTTCCAGCAATGGGTTGAATAGATTAAGATCTATAGACTTGGTTGGCAACCAGTCTACTGTAGAAAGAAATGGCAATTGACCATGAGAAATTCTTCTGCAGAGTTAGTCATGGATTCAAAAAGAACAGGATCACCTAAGAATGTATCATGTATGGCACTTAATTGGTGGTTACCTTGGCTGGAGGATAAAAGAGTTTGCATAGGGTCAACACCTGTAAAAAAGCCAAGTTAGAGGAGCTTTGTCAAACACTTTGTCAATAGTGAGGGGTCGTTTATGACCTATATTCTACAGGGAGTAATTGGGCTGAGTGAGTGAGAGATGTTCTTGTCATGAAGAAAGAAAAACATCTGTCACTGAAAGCTTTACTATTCCTGGAAAAACTTATGGAATGGCTATACATAGAGGTTGTTCCCCTCGGTTTTTCTTTGTTTTGGAAAAACAAATATGTTTCTCTATATTTCTGAGATGAGGTATTGTAATTATTTACACTATTTTCATTGTTTGGACTGTTGTCTTCATCTTGGTTAGATCCAATAAATACTTTTGAGTTCAATACCTGGCTAAATCAAAGGGAAACAAAAACTTAGAGAGTTGAGTTAAAGGGAAAAAAACTGATACATCTGGAAGAGGTATGTCTCAAGGAACTAAAACAGTTTCAGTGAACTAAATAAAGGGCTCAGTTCAAAATTCCATTCACCTGAAGAAGGTTGGAGTGTACAATGGACGAAATACCATGAATATGGTAACAAAGATCAGAACAACAGTCTGAACAATGTAAATAGTGTAAACAAACAGATACTTTAAAACAGTCAAGCAAATAAATACTTAAATACTTGACTATTATTCTATCATGGAACAAACTTAACACAAATTAGCAAAAAGGAATTACATGTGTACACAATGGAAATCAAAGGAAACTAGCAATAAAAATGTGCTTGTTTGTGTGTGAGAGAGAGAAAGAGGTAAATAGTCAGCAAACTAAGGAAACAAATGTGTTCTGTATCTACATTCAATTACATATAGAAGCAAGGGGGGGAGAAAGAAAGGTGTGCCTTTTTAAAGAATTAAATTAGCGCTACTTAATGGATGTTTTTGATGAAGATAAGTGAGTTAATCCATAACTTCTCTAATGAGAAACAATATTCTCCAACAATTTTATCCTGCTATTCTTGAACAGCAGTTGATATAGCCTTGATGCAGAAAAAGTTACAATATTTGCTACTTGATTAACTTATGCATTTATATGCTAAATATTAATATTTGCATGTATATATTCAGTGTTTTTAATGCTGATGATTAAGAAGACAAATATTCTTGCTGACACCATGAAGAAAGTCAGCAACAGTCTAACTCTTCTTAATTTACCATCAGTTCAGCATATTCTTTGACTGGGACTAATTGAAATATTAATTTTTAAGAAGTTAGATTTCAAATAAACCCTTCTATTAAAGAAAGATGCAGAAACAGTGCCAAAGTTATCTTATTTCTTTTTTTTCCTGTGACATTTTACCCAATTTGCAGAATAAATCCTTGTCATAGACTATTTTTATGAAAAATTAAAATCCAGAAAAACACTGAATATGCATGTAAATTATACATATAAATATTTAAAATTTATGTGATTTTATTACTGGCCTCCAAAAAATCCAGGCCATCATAAAAGCTTGAACAGTAACACTTCTTCTTCTATGTGCCCTATCCTTTCAGGATGTAGACAGTCATGGCTTTCCATGTCTTCTTAACTCTGGTGGCTCTTAATATGTTTTCTCCTATTACCCCACGCAACCCCTGTTCCGTCATCCACCTGATCAAGACCTTCAAATATATTATACACTGCCTTCCTCTCTCTTTTTCCTTCTATCTGGCATGCCAGTATCAGGTTCTCCAAACCCTCCTTCCTTATTGCATGTCCCAGGAACTTCAGTTGTCTCTTCTTTGTTCTCACTATTAGTTTTCTTTTCAATGCTATTCTTTCCAAAACCTCATCATTGCTCACATGTTTGGTCCATGATATCCACAGCATCCTTCTGTAAAACCACATTTTCACCGCTTCAAGTTTTTTCCTCATCTTCAATGATATTGTCCAGCATTCACTGCCGTATTAAAGAACTGACATCACATAGCAATCTAGCACTCTCTTTGTTACTAGGGAAATTTTCCTGTAACACTACCTTTAACAAAAAATCCTTTAAATGAGCAGATTTTAAAATTTAGATAAATGTAAAAAGAACAAGTTTTGTACAATTTTAAGTGTCAAAGAACATATATGCATTTTATTACATAGACATAAGAAAATCATTTAAGAATAGTCATAGTCAGTCATCTATGAAGCTTAATTTGGGCAAATTAGGTAAAAAGGGATATAAAACTTGTCAAATTAAACACGATGAAACAGTCACACTTCAAATTAAAAATACAATTGGCCATGAAAAATTAATGATTAAAAAAGAATTTGTATTGACTATTTCTATAATGCTTAAACAACATCGAGCCTGGTCAGTACTTAAATAGGTGACCATTTGGGAATACCAGGTGCTGTAAACGTAAGGACCAAGAATGGTCCACCGGTCCTCCAGGTTTGGGGGTTGGGTGCAGGGCTAACAACCCTGCCCCGTAAAAAACAGTTTGTTACAGAAACAGCAACAAAAAGTTGCTGCCCTATGCACCATCTGGGTGTGATGGATAAATGATGATGATGATTGCTGCCCTATGCACCATCTGGGTGTGATGGGTAAATGATGATGATGATGCTGATGATTGCTGCCCTATGCACCATCTGGGTGTGATGGATAAATGATGATGATGATTTCTATAATGAGAGGATGAGTAGAAATCAAGACATATTCAAGACAACATGCATGTTTTTTTTTTAATAATTTCACCCCAAGCAAGACATTCCACTGCCACTGTTGTGCAGGGGGTTACATTGGGGAAAGTAATGAAGAAGAGTGGTTAGTTATAAGAAATGTTGGGAGGAGGGTAACAGATGGATGAGGATACTGAAGATGGGGGTGAGATAGATGGGAAGAGAGTTTGAGAGAATGGCTGCAAGTTAGTGTGATAAGAGGTGTCTATTGACCTTACATTTAAATTCCTAAAGATTGTAGCTATCAGGGAAGCAAGTATATGGAAGGGAATTCCACAAGTGGGAAGTGCAAGAAAAGAAGCTCTTAGAGTAGAAATTGCGGTTACATTTTATCTGTTTCACTGTAAAAGTTGCTAATCTAGTATCTCATGCAAATTCATGCCTAAGGGGCACCAGTGATCTAAGTTCATCGGAGCAGAAGCCATGAAAGTATTTATAGAAGAGGTACAGGGAAGCCACATCGTGCGGATGAGAGAGTGACTGCAGCCGGGCTGCCAAGTCGGTATCTATCACATTACAGATTCTCCATTGGATTTTGTCAAGTTGTGCACAAGATATTGGCTTCTCTAATTTATATAGCAAGTTGAAAAAAAAAGCACAAATGATGGTTATGAGTCAGGGTGGTTAACTTTTGAATCAGCCCCAATGAAATTATGAAGTTATTTTTTTCTTTGATGTTTGCGTAATCTTTTCAACATTGATGAATTCCATCATTTTTCATCTAATTGGTTTTGAAAACTACACGATTCATTTAAATAATCTAATATGTTTAAGACTATATTGCATGAAGCCAGAACGTTCAACTTCTGTTTCATATCTGTGATTTGTTCATTTATTTGCTGTGAAAAAAAAAAAAAAAAAAAAAAAAATGCTGATTGCAAAAATCTTCCAACTACAGAGTTTCCATATTTTATTTTTTTACCAAGTGGAAGATGAAAAAGAATATTATTACGATTAGCAGCAGCAATAACAAGCATTCCACTAGAATAGGCACAAGCTCTACGAATGATAACAGAAATATTTTTTTCAACTAAATCCAAGCTGTTGTGCCAGATGCAAAAACTTAGAAAAGGCAAGACATTAATAAGTGCAAAATACAAGACAACCACTGTTTTAAAGTTTAGAATTTTAGAAAGAAAACATTTGACATTTTATAATTATGAAAAAAAGATACAAACAAAATTTGCAGAAAAATCTCCTTTATTCACCTATGAAAGCAAGATAACAATTTATGATAACTAATAGCTAATGAAAAAAAATGGAGAAAAAATTCCATCCCTGCCTCCTCTGCCCCACTTTTCAGGATGTTATTAGATTTTGAAACCATGTCTCTCACTGGACAATATATACAAAAAAAAAAAAAAATATCAGCCATAAACTGGAAATGGATCTTTCACAAATTTGGAGCAAGTTTTAACTGCTGAGTCACAAAAGATATACATTTGTAACAAATTCCACACAAACCGTCTGGCCAACCTAAAAATACAAGTGTATTAAAAAACAAAAAACTAGATATATATTTAAACCTAGATTATACATTTAAACAAAATGAAGAAAAGACATGAAGCAACCAAAATGTGGTTCTACAGAAGGAATGCTGAGAATACCATGGATCAAGCATGTGGGTAACAACAAAGTTTTGGAGAGGATGGAAATGAAAAAGAAACATATTTAACATCAGGAAGAAATAGTTGAAGTTTCTGGGAGGTGTTATGAGGGATTGGAGAATCTGAGACTCACAAGAAAAAAGAAAAAAAAAGAAAGAGAGACAGGGGAAATCAACACATAGCATACTTGACGGGCTTAAGCAAATTGATGGCAGAGGAGGATTTGGGAGAAATAACAAGAAAAAAAGTGTTAAGAGCTACAAGGGAGAGGAAGATGTGGAGGGCCACGATCGTCTACGTCCTGAAGTGACACAGCCCCGAGAACATTTAAAAAAAAAAAAAAAAAAAAAAAAAGAAAGAAAAGATTTTATAAACTGGAAACTCAATGAACAGAGATATGAAATCCTAGAAAAACATAGACTAATCAAATATCTACAGGTTATATATACATATACAAAACCTTGTGTGCTTTATTTTTGAGTGGGATTCAACAGAAAGTGTTTATGGACCAGTAACTTTAAGCCAAATATGAATAATCATGGCTAAAATATGCTATTTGATGCCATAGAGTTGAATTTCAGTTTCATCATTAAGACTGCGTTGGAATAAGCTAACATGGGGTTTCTTCCCTTTCCAAATAATTGTTCTTTTTTGTTCAGTTTTACATTAAAATTATTTTTTTACAAAGGTAAAAAGCAAAATTAGAATTCTCACTCATTTTAACAGCTTTATATATCCCATGTCAGTCTCTGACAAAAACCTTTATTAAACGCTGCAATCCCCAAAATTAACATTACATTAATATGCATATTATCAGTGAAGACAAATACATGTACACACACATATTTTAGGTACACCCACTTATTTTCGATACTTAACTTTAAAGTGAATTTTTAAAAATAAAAAAGCTTTATTGAAGCTTTCATTTTAAGTGTAATTGAAAGCTAAATGATTAAATTCACTATTTCCAGTACGCAAAATAATCTGTATTTCAAATAGAAATTATATTGATTGGAATCTCAACTTTTTGAGAGCTTTCAAAAGTTATTAATATTTCGTCCATTTTTGACAATTGGTAAACAAAAGTTAATTCTTTTAAAACTCTTGCAAAAAATAAAATATAGATCTGTGACATGTTATTTTTAGAAAATGAGCAAATTTAAAGTTAAATTAATCTATTCTGAAACAAGTATTACTTGTTTATCGCACAAAATTTAGAATAAAAGTATTTCTTAATCATGAAGATTATATCTTTCTGACACATTAAATGATTGATGACAGCCAGATGTGTTGACAAGCTAAGTATGGTTGACCAGAACTGACATAAATTTATGAAACCTAAGTGAACATTTCATTACTTGAAACAGGTGACCTTTTAATGATATGTCTCTTATAACATTCATACTTTAAAAAAAGAAAAAAAAAAAGAAGAGGACAATTCTACATAAAAAAAAAGTTATTTTAAAACTCTTAGTGCAAAATAATTTGTATTAAGATTTTCAATTAGTAAATATAGTCTTTACTTAATAACCAAATGCAGACAGTGACTGGAAGAAATTTAAAAGATGTTTGAAACTTTATAAATCATAATTACAAAGTAAAAATGAAAACAATTCTTGTAAAAATTCATTATTCATTGAAAAATTATATCCTTAATATATACTTATAAAAACAATTAAAAGCTTATATAAATAAAAAATTGCATAATTTTATTTAAAATAAAAACAAAAAATAGATTATTTACATTTTCCAAGAAGACTGTATTTAATAAAACAAAGTTTGTGGACAGTATTGAATTTCTAGAAATTTCATGAAATTAACTGGAAGTGGGATAACATGCAAAAAAATAAAAATGAATAAATAAAAATATGTATTTTCTATAAATAATTTTAAAAATAATTAAAATAAACAAAGTAATCCTTGGTGTACTGCTGATAAAAAAAAAATTTAACCAAAATTTCAGACATATTAGAAAGGATTAAAAAATTGTTTTGAATAATTAAAAACAATTAAGCAGACACCTATACAATATAAAGCAATTAAGCGAACGCACACACACTCATACATTAAAAAAGCAATTTTAAAAAAGCATTAAAAAGAAATCAAACACCTCCACAATAAAAATAAAGAAAAAGAAAACCAACCAAATGTAAACAAGACCAATCTCACAAAATATCAACTCACACCAAGCTTCTTATGAAAAATAGCAAAAAACCCAGAAAAAACAAAAAAAGAACCTAACCCAGGACTCAACAGCAAAAAACCAAGCCCCAATGAATGAAAGCATCATAACAGTGGCCTCACAAAACTTTGAAGTCGGCATGAACCTGCTCAGCTAAAGTGACAAATTCTTTGGACTAAAACTATCAACACTCCATCTCCACCTTGATATCAAGCACTTTACAATAAAAAACCTGCTTGCCAAAATACCTTTTACCAGTAAAACTGCTGAAAAAACAATAACCTTGGTGCTAAACATTATAACTCAACACTATATATATATATATATATTTTTTTTTTTTTGAAGCAATGGTTATAACAAGAAATAGGATAATTGAAGACATTGGAAAGAATTAAAAAAGATTAAAATTAAACGACCTGAAGCAACAAAAATGTGGTTCTACAGAAGGATGCTGAGGATATAGGCCAAACATGAGTAACAATAAGGTTTTTGAAAGAATGGAAACAAAAAGTAAAGACATCAAGAACAGACAGTTAATTTCTGTGGCACATAATGAGGACGGAGGGTTTGGAAAATCTGACACTCATGAGACAGATTGAGGGAAAGAAGAAAGCAGTATGTAACATACTTGATAGGCTTGAGTAGATAGATGGATGGTAGAACAAGTTTTGAATGAAATAACAGAAAAGGGCTAAACTTATTAAGAGCAACAGCAGCCAAGAAGATGCAGAGGGCCATAATCGCCCATGTCCTGAAGAGGCACGGCACATAAAAGTAGAACATGTTAGTACACAAAATAACATACTTAACAACTGGGTCAGGAATGAGAATTAAAAGATGTTGACTTGTTGAGGCTGCCAAGTTAAGGGGGTTACTAACGGAAATAGTATTTTAGCAAATGACTGACAAGCAATTTCCTTGTTGGTTGGTCCTGAAGGCAAGCGGAAGATTGGAGGTAAAGTTTGAGAAATACGCGTCGTTATGGTGACACTTGTTAGAATAACGCGGGAAGGCAGAAACTAGGTCAGGTCATGTGATAAAGAATTGGTAGGTAGTATGGTAGACTGAAAAAGAAAGAAAAATAAACAGAAAATACAAAAAAAAAAAAAAAATGAAAATATAAAAGCAAGAGAGAAAAAAGATCCGGCAGTTACTTTTTAAAAAATAAAAATAGAGACAGAACACAAAGAAAAGAATTTTTTAAGTGTCTTTTGCCCGCAAAGAATTTTTTTTCTTTTTTGGAAATTAAATTTGATAAAAAAAAAAAAAAAAAAAAAAAAAAAAAAAAAAACTATGAAAAAAAGAGTAAAAATGAGAAAATTATAACTAATTACTTCGCAATGTATTTACATTTGTTTTAAAAGAAAACGTATAAAAGAATTAACCAAAATGGATGACAAAAGAAAAACACGAAAAATATTTAAAGAAAATATGAAAATTCAAAATAAATTAGGTGATCTGTAGAACTATTAAAATATCTTATTTCATTCTTTAGATAAGCAGATATGGCAATGATTATAAATTTATATAAAATAGCATTAATTTTTTAAAAATTTTGTCATATTTATTAATCTCTTTAAAAATTAAATATTTTTCGTTAAAAATTTCTCAATTTATTTTGATTGAATATGAAGATTTCACGTCGAATGTGTATGAAAGAGTAAGGAATGCTAATCTTTCTGAGAGAAAAAAATAGAGATTTAAAATATTTATTCTATTTAACTCATAAAAATATTTTAAATTAGTTTGTAAATAAAGTTGTGCTTTAATTTTGGAATTTCAAACAGGTATATTTTCAGTAGTTTTATGCTTGATATTTTAATAACTTATGTTTTGGTGAAAAAATAATTTTTAATAAGATTATTATGTTATATTTGAACAACTAGATTTTCTTTCAAAAATAATGTCTGATCTTGAATCTTCTCGAAAAACGTTTATAAGAAAGTTTTCTTTTAATGTACCATGTCTCTTCAAAACATATGCGATCACAGCTCACCACATCTTCCTGTTCCTTGTAGTTCTTAATAAATTTTTCATTTCTCCCAAACCCTTCTCTGCCATCCATTTGCTTAAGCCTGTAAGTGGACCGGACAAATTGGGTACCAAAATGTAGTTAGACTGACCGTCGGGGTAGTAATTTCAAGAGTGAAAAGTAGGTTGGTTGTCCAAACCACCACAAGTATAAATAAAATAACTCAAAGCACAATGTAACGAATATACCAACATAGTATTAAGTAAAGTTGCAGAACTGAATAATTCGTGAATGTATATGTCGTGAAGAGAGTTCTTTCTTAGATTTTAAAGATATTGTCTGAATATTCATCATAGAAGAGTCCCTGAAAAGGAAATAATATGCTTGTACTGAATAGTAGTGAATATAATTGAACTTGTATTGAAGTGTACTTATAGAGAGAAACATTTCTTATGTGGCTAATGTAAGTTGGAAGAGACGAACGGCATTCGGACTTATGCTCCGAATAACAGCCTCCAACTGGCTAAGCACCTGTGGAAATCAGTTTATATATTTCTTAATAAACGCCGGAAAAAAAAGAAAGTTTCACATGCGGTCCTCACGTAAGTGTGTTTGAGTATATGTGTATGAACGTGTGTGCATGGTGATATGTATGTAGGTATGTACGTGCATGTAGAAGTGATTCTACAAGCCCATCAGGTATGTCACAAGCTATTTTCTCCTGTCTCTTTCCCACTATCCTTCCTGTATCAGATTCTCAAAGCCTTCCTTCCTCATTACGTGTCTCAGAAACTTCCTGCCTCTTCCTTATGTTAAGTATAAGATTCCTTACTCTAAAAACCTCACCACTACTCATGTTCAGTCCAGGATTTCCTCAGCATTCTTTCCCTGAATCCTTCCTGGGAGTATAAGATTCTCAAAGCCTTCCCTCCTCTTTCTGATGCTAAGTATAAGATTCCTTACTCTAAAAACTTTGCCCCTACTCATGTTCAGTCCAGGATTTCCTCAGCATTCTTTCCCTGAATCCTTCCTGGGAGTATAAGATTCTCAAAGCCTTCCCTCCTCTTCCTGATGCTAAGTATAAGATTCCTTACTCTAAAAACTTTGCCCCTACTCATGTTCAGTCCAGGATTTCCTCAGCATTCTTTCCCTGAATCCTTCCTGGGAGTATAAGATTCTCAAAGCCTTCCTTCCTCTTCCTGATGCTAAGTATAAGATTCCTTACTCTAAAAACTTTGCCCCTACTCATGTTCAGTCCAGGATTTCCTCAGCATTCTTTCCCTGAATCCTTCCTGGGAGTATAAGATTCTCAAAGCCTTCCCTCCTCTTCCTGATGCTAAGTATAAGATTCCTTACTCTAAAAACTTTGCCCCTACTCATGTTCAGTCCAGGATTTCCTCAGCATTCTTTCCCTGAATCCTTCCTGGGAGTATAAGATTCTCAAAGCCTTCCTTCCTCTTCCTGATGCTAAGTATAAGATTCCTTACTCTAAAAACTTTGCCCCTACTCATGTTCAGTCCAGGATTTCCTCAGCATTCTTTCCCTGAATCCTTCCTGGGAGTATAAGATTCTCAAAGCCTTAACTTCCTCTTCCTGATGCTAAGTATAAGATTCCTTACTCTAAAAACCTCACCACTACTCATGTTCAGTCCAGGATTTCCTCAGCATTCTTTTACAAAACCATATTTGTTGTTGTGAATCTCTCTACCTTTGAGGAGATGGTCCAGCATTCACTGCCACATAATTCAGTACTCTATGTTTAAAAATATATTTTGTTATTATTCTAAGTATGAGAAGAAATAAGTTTGTTAGGATAAGAAATGTACTAATGTTAGTGTGTAGTGGGACACAGCCTAATATCCTACTTGTTTTAAATTTTATGGCTTAGGTGATTAACAATGAACACACAGACAAATAATGAATGAAGAAATTTCTGAATTTTAGTAACAAAACAAATAATATTTATATTCATAACATGTACATGTATTCTTTCTCATTTATGTTCCATAAAAAAGCAAGTACACACAGTTTGTCAAAAAAAAAGGTTGCTTGAAAGTGAGTGCAGAAAATGTTGAAAGATTTTTACTTTGAGTAAGTATAATTGAATGAGTGAAATAGCGTGTTGCAATTTTGGTATGTGTGTTAAGAGTTACTTAACTTGGCAAAATTCAACAAGTTATTATTGTGTGGATTTCTGTAGCACTCAATTGACATTTGAATTCTCACTGAGGATTTGATCAAAGGTTACCTCCTTTTATGCAAGTCAGGTGGATCAAAACAAAGGTTGAAATTTTTGGAGCAAAATTCATCTAAGCATGTTCTTGAACACATTCACATGTGCCTTCAGTTTATTAGCTAATCAGCTAAGACTAATGCAAACTTTCACCTTTACGTTTTTCAATCCAGTGTCTGGTTTAAACAAATATGAGTTATCGTTTGGAAGTAAATTTTGTGCTAATGCAAATTTTTTTATCTCGAATCATGACAAGTGTGATATATAAATTTTGTGTCTACTTTTTTAATTAGACTTTGCAAGGTGGATTCCACAAGTGTGTTGGAAGGAAATAGTCAAAGAAAATAGGCTATGTTTTCATTTAAATAGGCAATTTTTCTTTGTTAAAATCAGTATTATGTTAATTCATTTTATATATTTTTTAAAGCAAAAGTCTGTAGAGTTCCACTCTAAGACAAAAATAAATTACAATTTTAACATTGCAACATATACGATAATTTACTCATCACATAGCATATGAGTGCAGAAAAAAAGCAACAGTAACAGTATAGCAATGACACTATCAAATACGAAAACTTAACCAATTTAGCACAGATGCTGGATTCAATTTTGAATTTGTTTCTGATCATCACTGATTGATTTTGCAAGCACGTGTGAACACATCTGAGAACATATTTAGATGTAAATTCTGCCAAAATATTCGGATGTGTTCTGGAGCCTATCTCAGTTATATAAAAGGAAGAAACTTAACAAGAACCTTCACTTCATGATGAGGAAGCCAAAGAAGTTCGACATAGAACAGACAGGAATACAGTCGACCACTTTGTTCACTATGTGGCATAAAGCAGAATCCTCAAGTGAGAAATTTACTTTTGAACAATTGGCATCAACAGGACAAATCTTCATTTCAAAACATCCTCCGAAAATAAGCAACTTCCACTAACTTAGAAAAAAAAAAAAATTATTTATCTATTGTACAAAATTTAAAACTGATAACCTCATTGCCAAATTTACATTTCCTTTGAAAAACTGAGTTCTTGATCAACTCAATTTTGTAATTAATTATATTGGCTACATGACTACGAAGTTGACAAAATTCATGTTGCATCTTTCAGACTAGAGTTCAATTCAATCTCATTTATAGACACACAGCAACCTATCAAACCTTATCCATAACATACTTGTTGATAACACAAATACCATAGCATCATCCATATGCAAAATAAAAAAAATGGAAGCATTATTTATAAATAAAAAACCCAACACTCAATAATATCAACAAAGTGTTTACTGTGTTTGGAACATAAAACATACTCATGACTCTACAGACATACATAATACTATATATATATATATATATATTGAAGTTACACATAAAATAAAATTCATCTTCCTAAAAGTAGAGCTGAAAGCACTCAGAAAAACTAAACATTTGGACAATTTTTATATAGTTTATGTTCTGACAAGATAAAAAAAAAAACAAGATCACATGATAAATTACATAAAAACCATAATACCTTATCTGGCATTTTTAATGAAACCTGCATAAAAGATTGCTGCCCAAATACACAGTATTATTTCGTTTCTGTCATGCTCAGGATTTTGGAATTTTGGGGTTTTAATGTAATATACTCAATAGTAATTACATTAAGATATATATGTTGCCATCCTTTTTAGATGGCATATCGATATGAATATTTTGGTGACACAGACCCACTCACAAACAATAAATTCCATAACTATAGTGAAGACTTAAGTTTTTCAGACTCAATAATTACATTACTGGTTGGTTCACCCTGTACAAAGCCCAATAGACAAATGAGAGTGTTAAAGAGCAAGGAGTACAGTTTATGCAGATAAAGAAGATAATGGTTAGCTCTAGATTTGAACAGATAGATTAGGATTGTAGTAATTGGGAAACATTTTTTGCAGGAAGAAGCTGCTTGAGTGGAACTTACTTCTCACGAATAAAATACAGAAGAAATGGTGGTGGTTTGCTGCAATGTGTACAGCATGATGGATCCTAGCCATGAAGGTTAGGCCTGGTGGAACTAAGGAATGTGGTTTGTCTGAGCACTTTTCATGGAAGTAGCATAGAATAGGAGAGGCTTCCTACATCTTGTCTATATGATAGAAAGATAGGTAGAAAATAATTTATCAGATACAAATATGCCTTTAGACTGAAACTGGAAAGTGACGACAATATAAAAATATGACAATAATATTCCATTTTAGGCCTGATCTGGCTCTTGTAAGAGTAGAGAATAGGAGTCAGGTACTTGCTGAAGTGGTTCAGAGAAGTGACCATTTTTCTTGCATCTGTAGCAGTTGATCATAAGCATAATTTGAGCTCTGGATAGAGTTTGAAGCCCAATAGTCACTCATGGAACAGGGCCTTCTTAAGGTACCATCCATCCATAGTGATTGGTGGTAGAGTTTAATTGACAATGGTGAAATGTAACTAGTTTGGCTTAGTTTTCAAGTCATTGAATGTAACTAACCAAATTTTTTCTCATACCGAGATGTTAGAGCTAGATCAGAGGAAAGATCAGTTGCCAATTTCTGAACATCACAAGTTTTAGATGCAGTTGAGTAAAGTGTTGGTTAAATTTTCTACTTCCCTGGGAGCTGTTTGAGTTTTGTTTAACAGCATATTAGCCTCTTTGTGTTATTTAATGCCAAAAAAGTAGGGTTTTAGGGTATTTTTTTAATGTTTCATTATTGTGAGAAGGCTCAGTCTGTCAGATTTTGATGAAAAAAAAAAAAATTTTCAGTAAACTGAAGAAGTCTTCCAGTTTTGTATTTAAAAATGTATTGCTGGTAATAATTTTTTTCTTTCAAAAATGTATTATGGTAATAGTTTTCCTTCAAAAATATATATTTTTCTATGAAAGTCTATTTTTTATGTATATATTTTATGTATATATATTTCTATAAAACTATTTTTATACTTTCATAATGTTTTGACCCCAGTTTGGAGGTTAACTATTTGCCCAGGTGCTACCACTCCGGGTCAGGGTGAACCTGGGAATAACAGCAGTTAAGAGGTGGTTCCATGCTCCTCACAACCTCCCAATCAGAAGCCTTGCTGCCGGATGCAGTTTATCGTCATACCCAGGACTACTGGGAGCTGTGATTTCAATCATTGGTTTAGGTAGTGCTGCAGAAGTGTTAAACTCTGGTTTCATGAAAAAGAGATAAATAAGTCTCTTAGTATTGGATTTGGTGCAAATCAGCTCAGAATGAGAAATCAGAGAGCTGAGTTTGAATTTCAGTTGAATTCGTTGCATTCACTTATGTGAAAATACTATTGGGAAAAGTATTAATCCATCTCTTCTCCTTCTAGCTATGGGTTGAATAACAGGACAAACTGGTTTCTATAAACTTAGTTGGCAATTAGTCTACTGCAAAAAAAAAAAAAAAAATGACAGTCTAATGCAGGAAAATCTGCAGCCTACTCAGTAATGTTTTGAAAGAGACATGATCCCCCAAGCAAGTATCATGTACCACACTTAATTGACTGACTGAGTATTAAGTGGTACAAGTTATCTCCCCTGAACATGCTAAGATTATTGTAAATTATCTACTGACATGGAATGAATAAAAGGTTTGGTTGAGAATTTTAAGAAGTTTACTGAATTTGATGACAGTCAACTTGAAAAACAGAAGAGATAATGACCAAGTATTGAGTATTATAGAGAACCCAGAATTATTATTTACGTGAAAGCCAATGGCAGTTAAACTGAATCAGTGGGGATTAAACAACTTGTCTGTCAGTATGCCCACTAGGTGCCATAGTATTCAAGACTATAAAAGAAACAGGCATTCTATCAGTTTCTTTACTTGCACTTCCTGCCTGTGGAATTCCCTTCTATATACTTGTTTCCCTAACAGCTACAATCTCTAAAAATTTAAATGCAACATCAATTGCGATCTTCTATCTCTTTAAATCCCATCCATCTCTTATACTTTCTTTAGTATCTCCTGTACTCTGTTTTTCCAATCATTGTAACCATCTACACCAGTTGCTCTGAGGTGTAAGAGACAATGATGGGACTTTTCCCCTCTAGGTAGACTACTTAATTTCACATAATTACATGGTGCCTGTTTTCTCTTTTTTGACCTATTTGTATACTTGATATTTACCCAAGCCTACCCTACAAAGGCAGGATGTGGCACAAGGCTTATTTTTATATGGGGTATTCCGAGCGTGTATGCTCAACCAAAAATTCCTCATAAACCCCACATAAGCAAGATAGGGTTTTCTCTATTTACTCCAGATTAGACTTTTCTCTTTGGCATAGCCTCGTCTGGGTTTCTATCTGCTCAAAAGCAGAGGGTCTGACAAAGTCGGAGGTTTGAATCTCTCTAATGAAAAATTCTTCTCTGTCTGCTACCTATTTGTATACTCATGAATATAACTTTATAATCTTTTGTGAGTTATACCATTCCTTACATAAATATACATTTGTAAAGAATTAAAGGATTTTATTTTTTAATCCACCATATTTGATTTGTAAAGCTCTTTGTAGCCAGGTGGTTAATGTACACCTATTCAGTGCTTTCTCCTGCCAGAGAGCACATTTTCTTTAACAAGTTTACTTGGGTGCACAGATGTAATAAATACTGCTTAAATAGTGCATCTACTTAAACTTGGGTATCAGCAAAAAATAACATGAATATATAAATATATTTATATATAAAGTTCATCTGTGTATTGAATTAATTTCTTTTAAAATTTGTGTTTAGTTTAACAGCATAGCAACATCTGTGGGTTATTTAATGTCAAAAAAGTGGGGTTTTAAGGTATTTTTTTAATATTCAGTTATAGTGAGAAGGTTTGTCAGATTTTGATGAAAAAGTTGTTTATATTTTTATTTTAGAAAACTGAAAATGTCTTCCAGTTTTGTATTTAAAAATGTATTGCTGATAATAATGTTTTTTCTTCAAAAATGTATTATGGCAATTTTTTTCCTTTAAAAATGTATTGTTGGTAATATCTTTCCTTAAAAAATCTATGTTTTCTATAAAAGTCTACTTTTATACTTTCATAGTGTTTTTACCCCAGTTTTGGGGTTAACTATTTGTTAATAGCTAGGACCCTAACAGATGCTACCACTCCAGGTCAGGTTGGACCTGAGAACAACAGCAATTAAAAGGTGGTTCAATTTTCCTCACAACCTCCCAATCAGAGGCCTTGCTGCCAGATGCAGTTTATCGTCATACCTAGGATCAATTTCTTTTAAAAAGTCTTCATCTTCATCAATACGAAGCTGTAACTCCACCCATTACAAATTGGTGAATAACAGCACCACTCACTCATTACAATCCTTTAATAAGTCTTTACTACATGTTGACTAACTTGCAATTTAAAAAAAAAAAAAGAAATGATATCAACATATAACAGTGACAGTGTAGGAAATTTATTGGTTCAGGTTTCTTTATATTAAATATCCAAATTCCAAATAATATTAAAATGAAAATAAAGAAAACATGGGTCTGTCTTTTAAATAAATCATTTGTATCTACAAGTATATTTACATGAATTCAAAAAGGAGTACAACAAAATAGTCTTTAAGTTGAGTTAAAATCTTTGATTTGTTGGTACAAAGAAAAAAGCAATGATTGATGAAAACTGACAACCTAAAAAGACTCACTGACCTTCCTTGCTGTTAGATCTAATTTGTTTGAACTCATTGATGAATGATTTTTCTGAAAATCAAAATCTGAATTTTATAAGAAATTTTTCTTGAAAGTAGACTGAAGAAAAAGGTTTTCTCTGATTGGTCAAATATTTTATGTTGCGACATTGATTCTGACCAACAGAAACCGGTAATTTAAATGGTGGTTGCTGTATTGGGGAATCTTTTTGACATCTTATTTTTTATTGTATGTTATTGTGTTGGGATGAGTTTTAATATGGTATGTATGTGGGTATGTAATTGTGTTCAAAATAGATACTGTTATAGGAAAAAAAAACCTAAGAATCATCTTTATCCTTTAACATCCGTTTCCATGCTAGCATGAGCTGGATAGGGTTTTCTTGATGGCTCCATAACTGAACCATCATAAAATATTGGAGCAAGTTTTAGATTTACAGATGCATGCCCTTACTAAAACCAACCAGTTTAGAAAACTGGACACTCAGTGTTTTTATCAAGACAGCATCTCTAGGAAGATTACCTACCAAGTTTAGAAAGTTCAACCTACCCTATTCTATACAGAGTAAGTGTAGAGGTTTTTGTTTCAGAGATTTCCTTCTCTTAAACAAGTTGCTATCCTAATCTAAAAACTCTTATCAAGCCTAACTTTTACTTTTTCTCTTACATGACCCCAGATGAGCATCGTGGTATAGTTGATGTCAGCTTGGAACGAAAAATTGGAGAGCCAAGTCTGAATTCCAGTTTAATTTGTTGTATTCACATATGCGCAAATATTGTTGGGAAAGATATGAATCCATCACTTCTCCCTCCAGCTATGGGTTAAATAGTAGGACAGATTGAGTTCTATCGCCTTGGTTGGCAACCAGTCTACTGCAGAAAGTAATGGCAACCTACTGTGGAAAAATATTCTGCCCAGTCAGTCATGTCTCTTTTGAGACATGATCGCCCAAGCATATATCATGTATAGCACTTAACTGATTGACTGACCCCAATTTAGGGTTAACTATTTGCCCATAACTGAGTCTCCAACAGGTGCTACCACCCTGATTCAGGGTGGATCTGATGACAACAGCAATTAAGAGATGGTTCTACACTCCTCTAAACCTCTCGATCAGTAGCCTGGCTGCCAGATGTAGTTTATCATCATACCCAGAACCAAATAGCATCTAAGAATGATTTTTAAAAATGCTTTCAACAGAGAGAAAGAAGCTAGTTAAACCTTCAGCTGGTGTTCTTGGTGTCAGTACGTTGGGCAAAAGTGAGTAATCAATTGGCGGCTGCTTCTTTGAAGTCACTGATAGCAAGCAAAATTTTTATACGAGTGCGTCTGCTGACTTTTCAACCATTGACTTTGCTTTTATTTTCTATCAGGATTTCCAAGCTTAGGACATCCGAAAACTAAAATAGAGCAATATAATTGATTTTTTATTCTTCCTCTTTGTTGCGTCATTTGGTTTTCTATCACATCAACACAGAATGGATTCTGTGAATCTAATTTTGAAATTTACAAAGGTGTGAAGCATTATTTCTTGTTTGGGGATATTAGTTTGTAGTCAATAGAAAAACAAATAAGTTGAGAATGTTGATCTGGAGAGTAAGGCTTAGGATATATTATGCATAAAAAGAATTAAAGAAATCTTGTACTACACAGATACAAAAGCAAAATTTAATGCCGAGTGTCCTGTCCACAAAATACAAGTTAGAAAGAAACGTTTTGTTGAAAAACAGACAGAAGAATCGTATATTTCATAATGAGTATTTTTCAGTGTCCTAGTTGTTAGGGTAGTAAAATGCCTTTAAAATTCAAAAAGTTTGTTTGTTTAAGTGAAATGTTTTCTGTGAAGTTAAGATAAGTCTATATTTCTCAGTGTGCGTGTGTGAACAATAATAGTAACGTCCGCATATTGAGTCTTTGTTCCTCTTCTTTTGTTGCTGGTGAGAGAGGAAGAAGAATCAATCAATTTAAGATGAAAGAGAGAGTGAGATGTGATTGTTTTAAAAAAAAAAAGGAAAAACAAATAAATGAACAGAGAAAAATCTACATACAATGGTTAATTTTGAGGAGCTAGATGAAGTGTCTTGTTGCTCACAAGCAGAAAAGCTAGTCAGGAAACTGGTTTAGATACCAACAATCCATCCATGTGGCAGGTTGTAATGAGTTACATGTTATCAGTAGCAAGCCCAAGCATGACTCCTAAAAAAATTTGTAATCTGGATTTCTTAATCTAAACTTTGTCTGTGTTTGTGTCCGTTACCTATAGACTCTGAAATGACTGAACCGATTTTCTTGAAAATTTACAGTTGTACTATAAGCATCTGTGAGTGTTCTTGGCTAGGTTTTGTGTCAAGGTACCCCCGATAAATATCGAAGATCAACAATTGAAAAAATCGGGTTATAGAAGGCGTGGTCTGATTTTAAACAAATTTGATATACTTATAGAAAAAGACATAAGAAATGATATTCAGAAGTTTCAATGTTACAGTTCTTACAATAGTGCAGAAAATCGATAATATTTATTTATATATATATATAAAAGGCAAGATGTTTGTGTGTGTGTCTGTTTATCTGCCTGTATGTCTGTATTTTTTTCAGCCCTTTTATTTTTGTTTTTGCTTCGGGTTTGGCTCTAAGTAGGTATAATTGTAGTTCTTAGTCTCAGCCATGATACCATTTACTCAGAGGTCTTATTTAGCATTCAAAATTCAGTTTATGATGAAAAAACTTATTTGATATCAATACCAGGAAATCAAAATTTGACTTACACCCATTCATTTTTCTTTCAGTCTACGGTTTCTCTTTAACTGGAAACAACTATTGCTTTTTAGTCTTTCGTGCCAATGTCCAAGGAGCCTGAGCTCCAGGACCATGGATTAGTTTTAAAGCTTTCATTACACCCAAGCAATGCCGGGCTATACTGCTAGTAAATATATGGAGGAAAAGAACATCAAATTATAAATTTTAACAAAATTATGTTTCAAGAAATCATGCATAAGCAAACTATATTTCTGCATATAACACAACCTTTAGATAAGATGAAGTCAAAGAATATCACAAATTTTTAAAGAATTTATCTTATACTAGTAGTATAAGATGACTGCTTATTGATCATATAAAGATGTTATTGGAAATGATGTTACTTTATCCTTAGAAATTAAAAACAAACAAAATAACAAAACCAATTCCATATGTTTTCCGACATACTTCCACTAAAATGGAAATCACTGTTTTGTTTACATTTCATCACTTGATTTCTTATGATTTTTTACGAATACTCATTGTTCATTTTCTTCCTCTTCTTTCCTTATATCTAAACAGTTATAAATAGTCTGGTGCTATAACAGTTATAAATAGTCTGGTGCTATAACAGTTATAAATAGTCTGGTGCTATAACAGTTATAAACAGCCATTTACTTATATTTTCTCAACAATCACAAAACACTACTGATAATGTACAATAATACAATATTCCATTGCATTACTCAATGTTTACATTTTCTCAGATAAGTTTGTATGGATAAAAGTTGATTTCATTGATATGGAATTAGTCTTCAAATAGGCAATTTATTATGAAGTTATGCCTGTTATATATAAGGTAGAAATAGTTTTATTACTTTTATTATCAGTTTATTTGATAAAGTGAATCTTTGCATGTACATTATTGGTTATTGCACTGAAGCTGATATTAGCCTACCAGCAAACATCACTCAGAATTTACAGTTTTTTTTTGTTTTTTTTTAGAATTGTAGTATATGATGACCCCTACCCAACTTTAAGGTTGACTTTTTGGACTTAAAAGTCATTTTATAAATGAGAATATATGCTTTTTTTTGTTTTTGCTTCTGTATAATGATCAATATACAATAAATTTACATGGGAAATTGGATTCTACTTTTAACATTGAAAAATTAAAAGATAAAATAATCAAACTAATTAGATTTACTATTAAGACAAGAGCAAATATCTGTGCCATCAGCATAGATATTGAGTTCAGAACTGGTGACATAAGGAAGGTAATTTTTGTTTGTTTGTTTGTTTGTTTTGGGTTTTATGGCATATCAACCGCTATGGGTCATTTAATGCCAAATCCAGACTGCGCATATATATTAAATATATATACTTTGTAAACATAATTTAAGGATAATGTCCTTAAACCACAGCTCATTTATTCTTTCTCCGATTAAACCCGGTAAATGATTTCAGATGTTTCTATTTGGTATAAGTTGGTCATTTATCTCAAATAGACTGATTTATTTGCATGACCAATTGATGTAGTTTTCCATTACCAGTTTAATTTACAGTGGTTAAAGTTCCAATGTAGTATTACCCAACAGAAAGTTGATTGTTTGGGTTTTTATGGTATATTAATTAGCCCGGATTCCTCTGCAATTCCACCATAGGATTGCATTATTTTGTAATTTCATTTTTTGGTGTGTAATTTTTCTGAATTGGGGTTATTGCTCTTTTTTTAATTTGTTTTTAGTGTTCGGCTTATCGATTTCCATCCTTTCCAGAAAACTAAACCCATTTTCTGTGTCAAACTTTGAAGTTGATGGTTCTGTAGGTTGACTTGTTAAGTTTTAAATTTTTAGACGTTCACATGAGGAAGATCGAGTATGGTTTCTCTTAGATTGTGAGGGGCGTTCTTCTTTGTTCTTGTTTGATTCAGAATTTTGTATATTATTTTTCCCATTGTTGTCACTTTTAGAAGTTGAAAGACAGATTGATGATCATTGCAAATTCTGTTTTTTATTAGGACTGATCTGTGTCTGTGACGTTTTTTTTCGCGATTTCTTTTTTATTCTTTATTTTATCATGGGTTTTTTTTTTATCTGAGTAGGGGCTTTCAATTAAAGTGTTTGTTGAGTGCTGTTGGTATGTTCTTTCTTTAGCTCTGCCTGGAATTCTATCCACTCACTTGGGTCTAATTTTATAAGTTTTTCAATTAGTATTCTATATTTTTTCCTTGATTGGTTGTTTCAGCTCTCCGTCTAAGAGAAGCATAGCTAATCTCACCTATATAGACCTCTACAATTTTCCTGGCCTCCAGAAAAGATACATTTCTCTTATGTTTTACATCAATGATTTCTTTTTCTTTCCTGTAGACGTCGCAAGATCTTGCATACACTGGATGTCCTGTTGACAATTTGGGCATCTTAGTGGTTTTGAATATTCCTCCTCTTTATGATTTGTTTCTTTCTCTCCACATTTGGCACATGTCTGTCGTCCTCTGCAAGCGTCCCTGTGGTATCCAAATTTCTGACATTTGAAGCACCTCAGGGGAGATAGTGTTCGACTTTCTCCAGATAATATCCTATTTTGACCATTTTAGGGATTTGGGGCTGATTAAAAGTCAATATATAGGTATTAGTTTCAACTTTTTTGCCACCCTTTCTTATGTTTACTCTTTTTATATCTGTCACTCCCTGTTTTCCCAGGGCCTCTCTTGTTTCTTCTTCTGAGGCTAAAGCCAACTCCCAGCTTCTGATTACATCTTTGTGGATAGGCTTTGCATTTGGTATCATGAAAGCTTTTCATTTTTAGGAGGTTTTCTGCTTGCCTCCTGTTATCCATCTTGACAAGTAAGTTTCCATTTCTCAATTTTTTAACATTTTGGGGGGTTGCTTGGGTAGAGATAACTCTTTCAATCAAGAATGGGAAGAATTTAGTGAGACAGACCTCTTCCAAGGATTCAAGGTTAATGAATCTGGGGAAATCTGCTGTTTCACATTCAGAGTCCGATTCAGATAAATTTCTTTTAGTTTTTTTATTCAAAGAGGCCATGTTTTGGTTTTTTACTTTCACTGGTCCTGCGCTCCACCACCCACCACAGAGTCCAACGTGAGAAGGGTATGAACCAAGGGGGAAACCCATTCACCTTGGCTGAGACAGGGATACACGACCAGTATACTCATATTGAGAGCAAGTCTTGAGCCTCTGCAAAAGTTTGTTTATAGGACTCTTCAATTTAGCAGTGATGAAAAAGTCTTTTGCTCTCAAAACAGTTGACCCTCAGCCCCCGCCTTCTAGCACATATAAGATAAAGGGATGTGAAATGTTCCACTAATATAATTTCAATAATACTATTTGGATAGAAAAAAATATATATATGAGCTAGGGCATGTCAGGACCAGCCGATTGATCGGATTGGGCCTCTCTGACCATCCATCTAGCCCAGGTAAGGGCCAAAGTGGTGTGTTGAAGGAACATGACCTCTTTGCACCCGAGTCATGAACTTCTCAACCACCAGGATTCCGTCCCCAGGTGTTACGGGTCGCCACCCACGACAAACAGGTGGCCTCCTTGGAGGACTTTTACCCCCTGCAGAGGTGCAGTCAACATATTCTAAAGCCCCGCCGACAGGGTGGAGGAAGATAATTAATAAAAGTTAAGAACATAGGTGCAAAGACAGAGCTCACAGAAACACACCCCATGAAAAGATCTAGAAGAGTGGTCATTCAAAACAACTTTCATTAGTTTTTGTTTTTGCACATGATCTAATTTAACAATTATGCATTATAATATTCTGACATTTTTACAGCATTCCTACACAGAGAGAAGTTGAATCACAAGTACTTTCCATTTCTGAGAATCAACTGTAATGATCAATCATCCAAACTATTAATCGTACATTAACATTTTTTACTTTTTGCACAGCAGGTGGTGTACACAGTGGATTAAACGAAAAATGTTGTTCTCCATTACAATGTAAGTCCACATACAGCAATAACAATACAGGAAAACTTGGTTGTATACTTTTGTTTCCGATGTTGTGTAACCAAAAAAAATTTGTCTCATGGAATACAAAATCAGAAACAAAACGAAGACATTAACATTCATCAGAGTTAAAAATGCTTGAAAATGATAAAAGTGTTAGCTGGATGTATATGTGATAATACAGAATATGGAAAATATCTCAATGAACAGTCTTCAAGGAAGAAAAATTGAAATGACACAAGCAAAGCTGAATAAAAAAAACTTACAAATTAATGGTTGTCCATCATTATTAATGAAACATGTATATATAGACTTTGTCTTAAGTTAGTAAGACAAATTGCAAAGTTCATTAGTCCTGGGTCATGGTAAACTACTTCTGGCAGTAAGGCCTGAAATTGGAGATTTTTAAGAATGTGAAACAACCTTTTAATTGCAGTTGTTCTCAGGCCCACCCTGACCCAGGGTGGTAACTTTCTGTTTGTGTCCTAGCTATGGACAAACAATAACCTCCCACCAAACAAAAGAAAAACACTAGGAAAATATAAAAACATTTTTATAATAAAAAATACAGGCATACATTTTTACGTAAAAATTTGCCAACAATATATATTAAAAGTAAAATGACCAAAAATACACACTAACAAACAACCACCACAAAAGAAGTCTTTCATAACATTAAGCCATACAATATCCTACAGATTCTTAAATCATATGGCATTCTAAAATATAACTTCAAAACTACAACATAAAACTCACATCCTCATCTCTAGTAATAATGTCTTGACAAATATACAGTCAATATACAGGGTGCAATGAATAAATTATTGTCTAAATTACACAAAAATGAAAATGATACTGGCATCTCATTTTAACAGATATATTTACCAAAATTATGCAAAAATATCTAGAAATACTAAAAAATAGATTTATTCAATAAAATCATCATTAACTTTAACCGTGGTCTCTGGGCATGAATGCATGTAATTAAGAATATAAAATGGCGACATTTCTGAAATCAGAATAACATACAACATATTTTCATTACTTCCAAGCTTCCAAGAAAATTAAATTTCAGCATTAAATGACCCATAAGAAGTTGATGTGCCATTAAACAAACAAATCAATCAATCAATACTTCAAAAAGGTGTGAACCAATCTGTGTCAAATTTTAACTCGTTCATTTTTACCCTTAGTAAAGAAATCTAATAAAAGTTTTAGTCTCTTTTCACAGATTTAATTTGAGATGTGAGTGGTAGTGCAATGGATATCAGCTAGGAACGAAAAATCAAAGAGCAGAGTATGAATTCTAGTTGAATTCATTGCATTCACATACATGCAAACACCCTTGGGAAAGGTATGAATCCATCACTTCTTTCTCCATCTATAAATTAAATACCAGAGCAGAGTGGGTTCTATAGCTTTGGTTGGTGACCAATCTATCGCAGAAAGTAATGGCAACCTACTGTAGGAAAATCTTCTGACCAGTCAATCATGTTTATTTTGAGACATGACTGCCCAAGCGTGTATTGTGTATGGCACTTAACTGACTGAAAACAATGAAGTTATTATGCCAATTAAAATAACATTAGTTTTAGGCCTCTAAAGCTGCTGCAAATATTATTTGGGGGTCGGAGGGGTGCTGAATCGCTCTTGTTTACTCAAATGTTAGGTTAAAGTTCTACAGCTTTTCTCCAAGAACTACCATTTAATAGAATTTCTTCCATGAAGATTACAATCTTGACCTCTTCAAGTCAAGGGTCAATTGTTATCTATCCTTCTCTTTTTTATCCTTTCACCTGAAGTAAGCAACAATGCCACTAGAATTGCAGGAGGTGAAAGTAAAAGAGAATGCGAAAACCAAAAATAGGAGGGATTAAGGAAAGAAAAAGAAATTCACAAGCTTCCAGAAGACAGTAATTGATGCTGCATTTAAATTCTTGAAGATTATAGTTATTGGGGAAGTGAGAAATTGGAAGGGAGTTCCACAAGTTGGAAGGGCAAGAAAAGAAATTGTTAGAGTAAAAGTGGCAGTTGCATCTAGGTATTTAAACAGTAAAACAGTGGGACCTAATTGCCAATCTAGTTGCATGCTTTAATTCATGTAGTTGAAGCAATATACATGATAGAAAATGTCTCCCCACACTCAGCCCTAAAAAATTGTAAGGACAAAAGAAAAGCTGAATAAAGATTTACTAAATATTAATTGTCTATCAAATTTTAATGAAACATGCATATATATATATATATATATATATGTATATATATATACATACACACACACCTTGTCTGAAGTTAGTAATACAAATCACAAACTTCTATACTTCAAAATTGGCGTGAAAAAATCTCAAGTCAATTTTATACTAGAACATTTCTACCCTTGGTAAAAAATATCTAAATTTTTAGGCTCTTTTAATATAAAATATGTATGATATCTTGCAGGCCATAAAATTCAAAGTAGTAGAGCAACTCAAATGAAATGAAGATTACTAAACTGAAATTAGAGCTATAGAAGCAAAAAAATTCTCATCATGTATCATTCTTAATTAAATATTGCTAACCTCTAAGCTGAGCTGGCCTCGTGAACTTCAGGACCTAGTTGGAAGCTGCTACACATAGACTCTTTCTGATTTTAGTAAGCAAATCACATCAATTCAAAAAAGTATGAGCAAATCTTTGTTAATTTTAAACTAGAAGATTTCTACCCTTGAAAAAAAAAATATCTCTAAATTTTTAAGCTCTTTTAATTGCTATTATTTGAGATAATTGGATTTTATGAAAATGGACTGCCTAAAGGTATAATACCTTATCAGAATAATATTAGTCTAATGCCTCTAAAGTCTAATATTATTTATATTCTTCTTTTTGAAAGAATAAATTGAAACATAGTTAATAGAAAGTATGCAACAAATGCTGAAAAACAGGAAATAGCACTGTTATTGATTGGGGAAATGTCCATTTTGGAAATATCAAAGGAAATTCATAGAGATCCTTGAATGAAAAAGAAAGCTATTGTCAATAAAAGTAAATTGAAAAATCAAATCAAAGGTAAAGGCTTTAAGAACTTTTCTAAAGTTATAGTGAAATAACCACTTCTAACCAACACTGAAATGTTTGAGTCGGCTGGAATTGAGGAAGCAAAGAGGATCAAAAGGAGGTGAAAACTTTGGAAATTGGGATCTGTCAAGAAATCTCTTAGGTGTCCTTTACTCAAGAAAGCAAATATTTTCAAGTCTTAGAATCGGACCAGTTATTTCAATATCTCTGAAGCCTAATAAATATTTTCTTCTTATTTTTAAATGAATATATAAATTGAAACATGGGTAATGGAAAGGATATGGCAAATGTTGAAAAACAGGAAATAGTACCATTATTGATTGAGGGTATGTCCATTTTGGAGATATCAAAGGAGATTCATAAAGTTCATTCAATGACAAAGAAACTTGCTGAAAATATATTTAAATTGTGAACTTGAGGCAAAGGTAAAGGCTTTAATAACTTCTCTCCTCAGAGCAAATGTAAACTAAAGTGAGTTATAGTGAAATAACCACTTCTAACCAACACTGAAATGTTTGAGTCGGCTGGAATTGAGGAAGCAAAGAGGATCAAAAGGAGGTGAAAACTTTGGAAATTGGGATCTGTCAAGAAATCTCCTAGGCATTTTACTCTCAAGAAAGTGAATATTTTAAAGCATCAGAATTGGACCAGTTATTTTATAAGATACAAATCCTATATTATTTGAGTAAATATAAAAAACAAAAAAAGTAGAAAATGCATGTGCAAAAATCAGATCAAAATCAGTGAAAACAAATTTTGAAGATCCAAAATAAATTTCGTGATTCTGGATTCCAATTAGACAGAAAAAAACAAATTTTAATAACCCGTGTCATATTTCTAGCTGCCAAAAGTAAGTTTGCATTTGGAGCCAATTGTGTTATTGAGTTGGCTACTTAATCACGTTCTCAATCGGTCAGTCAGAAACAAAAGAACAGAGAGTCAACATCAAACACAAGGTAGCAGGAATTTTAAGCCATTCAGTCACAACTGTCTCGGCAACCTGTATCACACTCTCTCACTTTATCCATCATGATACTTTCTTTATCTCGCCTTCCTTTTCCCTTGACATATCTGGTCAGGATCCCTTGCTGTTAATCTCAGTGTTCTTGACAGGCTCCAAAGGAGAATCTGTAATGTGATTGGTTCCAACATGGCAGCTCAACTCCAGCCACTTTCTCTCCTACAAATATTTTCATGGCTTCTCCAACAAAATTCCACCTTTTTACAGTTAAATCAACCAAATGCAGCCGACAATTCTACTCCAGCAGCTTCTTTTCTCACACTTCCCACTGCGGAACTTCCTTCCATATACTTGCTTTCCTGATGGCTACAACCGCCAGAAATTCAAATGCAATGACAATTCCCATCTCTTATCCACTTGACTACAGTCTTTTCTACATCACCCCATATATCTTATTCTTTTCCTTTCTCTCTACCTTTGCAACTGTCTTCACACCTGTGTTCCCATCCTTCTCTTGCCCTTTCTCTGACACCCCCAGTAACTTGTTCATCTTTCTCTTCACTCTCCTTCTGCCTAAACTTTTACTCTCTTATGCAGCCCCTTGTGCATCAGTGTTGGTACTGCCTTGCTTGGGGCAAAACAATAAAACAAAGAACACACTATCCACAAAAAGAAAAAGAGGAACAAAGACATTACTACTAATTGTTGATACACACAGCAAAACAGACTTATCTTTTTCTGCACAAATCACATTTTGCTACAACAAACAAACTGAATTCTTTAACCTCTCTACTACTCTTTCTCTTTGAATAATCTCAAAGTTAATAATTTCATACATACAAATTGAATGTTATTCTGTTCAATAAAAAAATGTTCACTTATCCATAAAAACGAAACAGTTTTTTCTTTTGTTCAACCTTCTGATAATTTAAAATGTTGGGGTCTTCAGTTGTGCTTAGCACAAGGCCAATTTGATAAACCTATGCGAGATTTCCACAATTTCAATGTCTCTGGCATTTTTCCTTTTTTTTTTTTCGAATGAATATATAAATTTAAACATGGGTAATGCAAAGGATAGAACAAATGTTGAAAAACAGGAAATAGCATTGCTATTGATTGAGGGAATGTCCATTTTCAAGATAACAAAAGAGATCCATAGAGATCATTGAATGATAAAGAAAGCTGTTGAAAAAACTAAATTGAGAACTAGAAGCAAATGTAAAGGCTTTAATAACTTATATCTCCAAGGCAAATGTAAACTAAAGTGAGTTATAGTGAAGCAACCACTTTTAAACAATGCTTAGATCTTTGAACAGGTTGAAAATGAAGAAAGCAATGTGGACAAAATATGTCAAATATTGTTGACATCGGGATCTCTCAAGAAGTGATATATGCAACATCCACTCAGCAAAGGAAATATTTTAAAGTTTCAAAAGTGGACCAGTTTGTTTAATGTATCTAAAGACTAATAAATATTTTTCTACTTTTTGAAATAGTAAATTGAATCATGGCTAAGCGAAAGGAGGCAACAACTGCTGGAAAACAGGAAATAGCTCTGTTATCGATTCAGAGAATGTCTCTTTTGGAGATAAGTTTGAGTGATGTTTAATGGCATATCAACTTCTGTGGGTTATTTAATACCAAAAAGGTGGGGTTTAAGATATTTTTTAATGTTTGACTATAGTGAGAAGGTTGATTTAGTCAGATTTTGATGAAAATTTTATTTTTATTTTAGAAAACTGAAGATGTCTTCTAGTTTTGTATTAAAAAATGTATGGTTGGCAATTTTTTTCCTCCAAAAATTTGTTTTTCAATAAAAGTCTATTTTATGTATATATTTCTGTAAAAGTCTATTTTTATACTTTCACAGTGTTTTGACCCCAGTTTTGGGGTTAACTATTTGCCCATAGCTGGGACCCTAACAGATTGTACCACTCCAGGTCAGGGTGGACCTGGGAAGAACAGCAATTAAGAGGTAGTTTTTAAGAGGTATTCTTTATAATCTCTTAATCAGAGGCCTTGCTGCTGGGTGCAGTTTACAGTCATACCCAGGACTTCTTTTGGAAATAAAAAAGATACACAAAGATCACTGAATGATAAAAAAAAGTTATTAAAAATATAAATTGAGAAATACGAGTAAAGGCAAAGGTTTTAAGAACTTTTCTCTTTTGAAATTATAGTGAAATTATCACTCCTAACCAAAAGTTAAATGTTCAAGCAGGCTGTAATTGAGGAAGCCAAGAGGGTCAAAAGGAGGTGAATACTTTAGAAATTAAGATGTGTCAAGAAATATCCTAGGCGTTCTTTTCTCAAGTGTTGCATCCTTGAGAAGGGTTACAGTATACAAGGTTGTTACTCAAGGAGAAAGAACAACAAACATGATAGTAGATGAAAAGCAGAAAGGGATATTGCAATAGAGAGTACATTAATTGGATACTCAGAGATTAATTGCTAAGTCATTATTAATCTTTGAAACAAGAAACTGGTGAATGTTGTGCTCACTGTATATAGTTCTCTGTATTAGTAAATCCACTTAGGGAAAAGCATATATAGGATATTTTCTTACAACATCAAGAAAGCAAATATTTGAAAGTGCCAGAATTAGACCAGTTATTTTAATGTTTCTGAAGCCTAATAAATATTTTTCTATTTATATTTTAATGAATATATAAATTGAAACATGGGTAATGGAAAAGATACAACAAATGTTGAAAAACAGGAAATAGCACCATTATTGATTGAGGGAATGTCCATTTGGATATATCAAAGTAGATTCATAGAGATCACTGAATGATAAAAAAAGATATTGAAAATATAAATTGAGAAATAAAAGCAAAGGTAAAAGTTTAAATAACTTCTCTCTTCAAGTTGAATATAAAGTAAAGGGAGTTATAGTGAAGCAACCACTTCTAACCAATGCTCAGATCTTTGAACAGGTTGAAATTGAAGAAAGCAACATGGACAAAAGGTGAATAATACTGTGGAAATCAGGATCTCTCAAGAATTATCATGCGTAACATTCTTTCAGTAAAGTCTCAAAATTGAACCAGTTAGTTTAATGTCTCTGAAGACTAATAAATATTTTTTTCTTTTTGAAATATTAAGTTGAAACATGGGCAAAGAAAAGGATGCAAAAAGAATTTAAAAAATGTTATTGATTGTGGAAATGTTCATTTTGGAGATATCAAAAGAAATTCAAAGAAATCATTGAATGATAAAGAAAGCTGTTGAAAATATAACTAAATTTAGAACTAGAAGCAAAGGAAAATGCTTTAATAACTTATCTCTTCTAAAAGAGAACAACAACTTCTAACCAATGCTTCGATGTTTAAACAGTATTGAATTGAAGCCACCAAGAATGAGAAAAGCAATGCAGAGGTACCCATGGCAACAAGAAGGTTGCACTGTGATGGTATAAACTGGAATTGTTGACTGAAGCATTAATCAGGCATGCAAAAATCAGTGGAGGAGTGAAATTGAACAGTGCTAACAATTGTGGGGGTAGAATACTCAGATTAAAAGGAAAATTTAATGCAGAGTATCCTGTCCACAAAATACAATATAAATTTCAAGAAGAAGCAACACAAAATAAAAAATGTTTTATAGAAAAATACAAAGAAGAATCATGTATTTCATAGTTTTTTTTTGTTTTTTTTTTCACCCCAAGCAAGGCGGTAATGCCACTGAAGCGCAGGGGGCTACGTAAGAGTAGAAAGATTGGAAAAGAGAAAATCAGGAACCACATCCTAAACAGGGAACAAGGGATGAGCCTCTTCACCTGTTCAATAGACGTGGGTGGAGTGTGAACTGGGCAATAGATTAGTCTATCTACTCCAATTGAAAAATAAATAAAAGAGTGAAAAGATTGGAAAAGAGAGAGCTGGAAACCACATCCTAAACAGGGAACAAGGGATGAGCCTCTTCACCTGTTCAATAGACGTGGGTGGAGTGTGAACCGGGCGATAGTTTAGTCTATCTACTCCAAACTCAATAAATCAACAAGTGATATTTTTCAGCCTCTTATTTGTTATGGTAGTAAAATATCTTTAAAGTTCAAAGAGTTTAAGTGAAACGTGATTATTTTAGAAAAAGAAAATGTAGAAATAAATGATCAGAAAAAATAGTTTATTTATGAGGAATCAGCTGAAGTGTCTTGTTGTCATTGTTGTTGGCTCTTTAGTGTCCGGTTGGGGTCTCTGACTGACAGCTGGTCTACCACTAAAAACATGAATAAATAATTAATTCAATCACATAATCAGCTCCAAACTCAAACTTCTTTTTTGTGCCATTGAAAGTTCAATTGGCATTTTGTCCAGTTGGCTACAAGAATCACTTAATTTATTTTGAATGTTATTTTTTAGTATTTTGTACCAAAATTTTTTACAGTCTTTCTGATCTAATTTTATGTATGTGTCTTTTCTAATTTTTTTGGCTTTAGCTATTTGTTGTAAAATATAGGATTTTGTATCTTATACTCTTGAAATTCTATGGACAAGACTTTCTTTGATACAAATCTCAGATTTGCAATTTCAAAGCAAAGTGTGTATTTATACGTAACAATGCTTTTTCTTGTGTATCTTAAGTTAACCTTGAGTTTCTTCAGCATAAAGAATTTACAAGAGCAACAATAGAATAAACACTACCAAGTCCTGACCTGAACCGAGTGGAAAACTGGGGCCAGTTATGGAAATTAAATTATTTTTTTTTTAATCATTTCACCCCAAGCAAGGCATTCCACTGCCACTATTACGTATGGGGCTACATAGGGGAAGGTAAAGAGAAAGAATGGTTAGATATAGGAAATGTCAAAAGGAGGGTGATAGATGGGTAAGGATACAGAGGCTGGGGGTTGGGTAGATGGGAAGAGTGTTTGAAAGAATGGATGCGAGTTAGTGTGTTAGGAGGTGTCTATTGACCTTACATTTAAACTCCTGGAGATTGTAGCCATCGGGGAAGCAATCATGTAGAAAGGAATTCCACAGTTGGGAAGTGTGAGAAAAGAAACTGTTGGAGTAGAAATTACGGTTGCATTTCATCAATTTCACTGTAAAAGTGTGGGATCTACTTGCTAATCTAGTATCTCATGCAAATTTACAGTGAAACCGATGAAATGTAACCGCAATTTCTACTCCAACAGCTTCTTTTCTTGCATTTCCCACCTGTGGAATTCCCTTCCGTATGCTTGCTTCCCCGACGACTATAACCTCCAGGAGTTTAAAAGTAAGGTCAATAGACACCTCCTAACATACTAACTTGCATCCATTCTTTCAAACAATCTTCCCATCTACCCAACCCCCAGCCTCCATAAAACAATGTGATAGTAAATCTGACACCTGGGAAGCAAATAAAACAACCAAATGAGAAACACTGTAAACAAGTGTACCAGAATACAACAGTTTATATCTACTTACAATTTATCCTTGTTAACTTTTCAAAAAGTACAGAGGTTAACAAAAAGTAAAAGGGTGGGACCTAGTTGCCAATCTAGTATCTCGTGCAAACTCACACCTAGGGGGCACCAGTGATTTAAGTTCATCAGAACAGAAGCCATGAAAGTATTTATAGAAGAGGCACAGGGAAGCCATGTCACACTGGTGAGAGAGTGACTGCAGGCGGTCAGCTAAGTCAGTATCAATCACATTACAGATTCTTCGCTGTATTTTGTCAAGAAGCCCGAGGAGAATAGCAGGGGCACCTGACCAGATGTGGCAACAGTTGTTTCCAGTTAAAGTGAAACTGTAGACTGAAAGAAAAATGAATGAAAGTTAAATTTTGATTTCTTGGTATCAATATCAAGTTTTTTTTGTTATAAACTGAATTTTGAAGGCTAAATAAGTTCTCTGAGTAAATGGTATCATGGCTGAGACTAAGAACTACAATTTATACCTACTTAGAGCCAAACCTGAAGCAAAAACTAAAATAAAAGGGCTGAAAATATACAGACATACAGGCAGATAAACCACTAATTGGAGGTCTATTTTAAGAGCGGTTGCTAATTCTACTTTATCAAATTTGCTATATTCAGTTTCTAAACCATGAATGTCTACTCAAACTCATGTATCTTCTAAATATTTATTCTTTTAAAATGAGCCATAGGGCTCCTCAAGGTAGAGGGTTACAGAGTAATAGTCATATTTTAGGAAGGTTTGTGAGGAAGATAATGGTTCATCCTAGACTTTAACAGGTTAAAATTATAATGATTTAGAAGCCAACCTACTAATCAGTTTCACATAGCAGAAAGAATCTTCTCAAGTGAAACTTACATCACACTAATGTGATATAAAGGGAATGAGGGTGTTTCAATGCAACATGCGTAGCATAGTAGATCTTAACCATGAAGCTTAGAACTGGTGGAATGAAGGAATGTAATTCGTTTGCGTACTTTCCATAGAAAGTCAGTGAGAAAGAAGTTGTAGGGTGGAAAAAAATCTGTCATTCACAAAAATGGAGAAGCTTTTGGACAATTGCAAATCAAAAGTGAAGACAGGCCTGCTCCTACCTGTATATGTAAGCAGTACACCATTATCGGCTTGATTTGGCTCTTGTAAATGTAGAGGATAATACGAAGAGTCAGGTTCTTGGTGTAGTGGTATAGAGAACTTATTTTTTCAACATCTTTTGCAATTGATCATATGTAAGAGTTCCACAAAGTCTGGGTTGAGTTTAAGGTCCAATGAGCACTCTAGGTATGGAGCCTCTCTGAGGAAACACTCGTTAAATGTGATAGTTCAGGGCCAGTTGTTTAAAGTAAAAAAATTATATAAATTTGTATATGTCAACGAAAATTAATGAAATGGTCTTTAAACAACTGACAATTTGAAATTATTTGTTTGAATATTATTTTTGATCAATACTTGTATTTAAGTAGATATTCTGTTTTATAATCAAACAGTATATATATTTATTTCTACCGACCTGATTATTTACAATAAATTTTTGTTATGAAAATATGCGTCATTTAGCAGAATTCGAACCTGCGACACCTATCCATATAGGGAAGCCACCAAATAACTTGTCTATACCAGGAAAACTTCATTTTATAATCACAATGACAACATCTACATCCGAACTAATAGTGTCAGCATGGGAAACCTATTAGGTCCTGCTTACTTTAACCTTTACATCTCTTATATTGAAAACAATGTATTTAAAAAAAAACGAGAAACCACAAATGTACACAAGATACATTGATGACATTTTTTTTTTTTGTTAAAAAATAGGGACAAAATTATAAATCTAAATTTCTCTTTTCTAAACATACCAATGCTGAAATTTATGCATGAACTCATGGTTATAACAAAATTCCATTCTTGATGCTGGTAAAAAACTAAAAGTCAAACTTACCTGTATAAAAACCCACCTGTATGAATTTATCTTCTAAATGATGATATGCTCTGAAAGATATAAAACAGTAGTGATAAACTTCTTAAATATAGCACATCAAAATTTCTCTTCCCAAAGAATATTTATGAGTGAACTATAACATATAAAATAAAGACTAGTAAACAATACTTTCCCAATTACATCATTGATAAACAAATAAAAATAGCACACAACAAAATATCAGCATACTTTACTGCAACCAAGTATATAATAAGTATATGCAGGATGAATATGCTATACAAAGAATTATTAAACACCATATTTCTGGCATAATTTTCAAAAAACATGTAAAATTTAAAATATATTACAGAAAATAAAGTGTATCAATTTCCGTGCCCTGTAAAAGACTGATTCTTGTCACAAATCGACTACCTATAGTAGACATACTACCACCTCATTAAGTAAACAAAAAAAAACAAAAAAACATCAATTCACAATTTATAAGAATCCTTGAAATAAATTCTGGTTGAAAACACAAGAATTCTATATAAATCATTATCAGCAATAACTGACTATTAGAGAAGGACCTATATATCAAACATTTCTCTCCTACTATCAACCTCACATTATTTAACAGAGGAAATGGAGTGTAAAAAATTTTGTAAAATATAAAGATGTTCACGTGAATTCCAGCCATACACAATATATGGAGGCTATGTTCCTATTCAAAACACAAAAATGAATTATAACGTAAGAGTAAAAACTTAAAGAAAATCTAACACCACCTGAGACAACATATTCTCAAACATGGCATCAGAAGTAGACAAAAGTGCTTGGGACAATGAATATTATGGAAAATTTTTGTACTCCCTTACTCCTTCAAAATGTAAAATGTAGTAATGCTAGAAAAACATAATAAAAAGACTTAATCTTTGTTTTCCATATTTAATGAAAATGTTTTGAAACAAAGGTGCTTCCTAAATATGCATTAATATATCAAAAAGATTATATATACATATATATATATATGCACATACACACAAAACACAAAGTATACATATTATGCTTATATATATATATATATATACACAATTTATATTATGTTGATCTCTCTCTCTCTCTCTATATATATATATATATATATATATATAAAGAGAGAGAGATATTTAGTGTATTGAGGCAGCAGATAATTTTCTTAACATAAAACTGTTAAATATAACAGAATGAATGTCTGCTAAGTTTAATCATGAACTGTTCTAAACATCATATTTTGGCATTAATTTCAGGTGAAAATAAAGACAAAAATTGTTTAACATTTGGATATTTTTTTATTATACTTGCTCTAAGCTTTCAGCTCACATGAGCCATCTTAAGAGATGTGATGTCATAGAACCGTATTACAAATTTATGAACTGCGTCTGCTATTCAGTGACTTATCATTGCATAGCAATGTTTTATGTCAACACAAGATAAAATCATCTTTGATGGTGGATGTCTTTATGTTAACATCCCTGTAACCTCTCTGAAGATGGGTCATGTGAGCCGAAAGCTTAGAACCAGCATATCAAAAAAATATCCAAATGTTGGACAATTTTGTTTTTATTTTCATCTGAAATTAAAGCCAAAATACGATGTTTAGAATGGCTCATGATTAAACATAATAGACATTCATTGACTATTATATTTAACAATACATATGTATCCATTTTAAATCCTAAAAGGATGAGCAAGATGTAAAATCCCCAAAACCCAATCCTATCAATATTAATTTTATTAATATTAAAATTGAGCAAGGTGAAGGGCTTGATGTAAATAGTATTAGCTATTCATAGAGCCTAATATATATAGTATGTAAAAAAAATTACGAAATTTAAATTCATTGAACGGCCATTTCAACAAGAAAATTCTTGTTTCATCAGCAACAACCAAAAACAAAAATTTATGGTACAAAATTTCTATACTGGAAGAAGCCCAAAAACATATGCATACACAAGAAGTTAAAAAAAAGAAAGGGTTGGGTGAGCAGGGACTTGATATTAAAAGACTTTACATTACATAATGTAAAGTCTTTAATATAAACTGCGTCTAGAGATTATATGCAAAATAGGTATTGTCAAATATTTTATGTAAAATTCATAGATATGTGTTATCCAATGAAAAAATTTGTATTATTATGTGTAGCGAGTAAGCATGAAAGCAATTAAATCCCAATTTTCAATTTCAGATTGATATTTAGTAATTTTTCAGTAATTATAGCAATTTGCAGTGTCAAGAGATTATTTGCTAAAATTAGAATTTAGTATTATGGTTTGTAAAAAAAATTTAGTATTATGGTTTGTAAAAAAGAATTAACAATGAACGAAAAGAAATTAGCAAAGGAAAGTCTTTGCTTCAAATTTCTAAGGATTTGAAAAGGGATCATCGAACAATCAAGAAAATATGTCAAATGGGAATTCAACCAAGGAGAAAAAGTCTCAAGCTGAAATCAGGAATTTTACAAAGCAAGATCTATCACATATCCAAAGAGAATTAATAAGAAACCCAAATGCGTCAAGTGTGTTCATATTTAAGGCCACTGGAGCTCCTATGGTGTCAAGGGAAACAAGGTGTAAAGCATTAAGGTAGTTTGTTGATGCAAAAAAATCAAATAAAGAAACCCATTTTAACAAAAGAACATAAAGAAAATTGCAGTGGGCGGAAAAATACATGTAAACTGATTTCAGTAAAGTGCTTTTTACAGACAAATCAAGGATCACCCTCGATGGGCCCAATGGATGGGCTGGAGGACGGGTTTGCAAGCAACATGACTCAAGAAAATTTTTTAAACACCAGCAAGGTGGTAGTGGGATCATGATATGGGCTGGGATTATTGGTAATGCGCTTGTGGGTCCATTTAAAGTAAAAGAAGGGGTTAAAATGTATTCCAAAAGTTACTGTGATTTTCTAGAGCAATATTTCTTTGAATGGCTTGATAAGCATAGAATCTAAAATCTTTATGCAAGAGAGTGCACCAAGTCATGCATCAAAGTTTACTAAATCCTGGTTGAAAGAAAAGGGATTTGTTAAAGATTTTCTTATGAACTGGCCTTCAAATAACTGTGACTTGAATCCCATTGAGAACCTGTGGAGCATCCTCAAGAGAGATATTTATTCTAATGGAAGGCAATTCAACAGCAAGTGTGACCTCTGGGAGGCAGTTAAAGTTGCTGCAAACAACTTACCAGCTGCTAAAATTGCAAATCTAACATTAGATGTTGACAATAGGCTGCTAAGAGTTATTGAAAAAAAAAAGAAAAAAAAAAAGGAGCATTTGTGCAATAAATTTTAGGAGATTCTTATTTTTTTTAATATATCTTTTATTTTTAAAATAAAATTTTTTTTATGTTTCTTCTTTAAGAAATTGACGAATTTGTTCTACAATCTTTTCATATTACTTTTTACATTAGTTTTACAAGGTATAATAATGTAAAAGTATCAAAATAAATAGTTGCTAATAAACTACTGACAGTCAAATTAGTCTTTTTTTTTTTATTCGTATCACCCCGAACAAGGTGGTAATGCCACTGATGTGCAGGGGGCTACGTAATAGTGAAAACATTGGAAAAGAGAAAACCGGAAACCACATCCTAAACAGGGAACAAGGGATGAGCCTCTTAACCTGTTCAATAGACGTGGGTAGAGTGTGAACTGGGCGATAGATAGATCTATCTACTCCAATTGAAAAAAAAAAAACAAAGTGAGAAGATTGGAAAAGAGAAAGCCGGAAACCACATCCTAAACAGGGAACAAAGGATGAGCCTCTTAACCTGTTCAATAGACGTGAGTGGAGTGTGAACTGGGCGATAGATAGATCTATCGACTCCAATTTAGTCTGTAGGTAAAATTTTTTTACCAATTTAGTCTGTTAACATAGTAAAATTTTTTCCAACCAAAAACAATAGTTTTCTCTATCACTATATGTCTAAGTTAATAATATTGAGTAGAATCTAAACAACATCATAATAGGACTTTTAACATTAAAAGCTCAACTCTTTATATCAATTCATAACTTGAATATAATCTCTAGATGCAGATTAGAGTCATGAATCTGTTTCTGCTTTTCCGCCTTTACTTATGTCTGGCCAACAAAACAAATTTAAATAAAAAAAAAATTTTCTTCTTTGTAAATTCTTCCCACTCTCTTTTTTTTCTTTTTTTTTAAACTTCCTGTGTATGAATATGTTTTTGGGCTTCTTCCGGCATAGAAATTTTGTACCATTTGATTTCATAAATTTTTGTTTTTGATCGTTGCTGATAGATATCTCTTAATAATAGAACTCCATTTTTTTTGTTTGTATTTTAATCATTTCACTCCAAGCAAAGTGGCACCACCACTGATGCACAGGGGGCTACATAAGAGAGTTAAAGTTTTAAGCAAGAGGAGAGTGCAGAGGAAGACAAACCAGCTACAGAGAAAGGGCAAGAGAAGGATGTAAACACAAGAGTAAAGACAGTTGTGAAGGTAGAGAGAAAGGAAAAGAACAAGATATGTGGGGTGATGTAGAAAGGACTGGATTCAAGTGGATAAGAGATGGGAATTGACATTGCATTTAAATTCTTGGAGGTTGTAGCTGGCAAAAAATAAGTATATGGAAGGAAGTTCCACAGGCAGGAAGTGCAAGAAAAGCTTTCATTTGGTTGATTTAACTGTAAAAGAGTGGGACCTTGTTGCCAGTCTGTTTGTCCAAGTAAGTTCTTGTGGAGGGGGCACCAGTGACCTAAGTTTGTCAGAGCAGAAGCCATAAAAATATTTGCAGAAGAGACAGAGGGAAGCCACATCTTACCAGTGAGAAAGTGGCTGGCGTTGAGCTGCCAGGTCTGGCCCAATCACATTACAGATTCTTCTTTGGAGCCTGTTGAAAACACTGAGATGAACAGCAGAGGCGCCTGAACTCATAACAGTACATATTAGTACAACATCCTATGTAACAGAATATGTTATTTTATATGTTTATATGAGCTCATTTACATTCTATAACCTTCATGAAAATCTTTGATTTTCTTCATTTTGATATTATTTCAATATTACTTGAATCAGTTCTCTTCTTGCTTCCAAGAGTTCTTTGGTTGAATATTGATTTTTTTATTTTTACACACATCTCTTAGCTCTGTATTAGTGACATGAGAGCGTTTTGTTACCCAAAAACGTTTCAAGTACTTGTAATTCCTATTTGGCAATTTACTTTTTTGCTCTTTTCCAATACTCTCCTTATGCAGTATGGTGAGAAGCGGATATCTTCTTTGGAATGTCTTGTCACCTCACCAACATTGGTAAGTTTTCAAGATTTGTATTTTTTATGTATATATTATTACTCTTTCTGGCCTGTAATTATGAGTTTACCCAATGTAATATCTTTATATTCATGGAAATATATTGTGGCTATTTTTGATGAATAAATCTTTTCTCTATTATTGGTGTATTTTACTTAAAATTTACAACATGTTTATGCAACAATATTTATTATAATTTTCATTTCAATGAATAATTATATCTTACATTCAAGTTTTGATTTAATATATATTGTAACTGAAATTGCTTGGTATCCTATTTTTTTTCAGTGGTATGACAATATTTTACATAACTGCTGCACTTCAAGAATTTTTGTATTGGTATGTGGAAATGGTTTAAGGAACTATTCATTTTCTGAAATTTGAGATGACAAAGACAAGGTTAATGATGCACCATTATTTTTTTTTTTAGCTGATATATGGAAGGGCTAAGGGGGTCATTCCAGTAATTTGGTGGCTTTGAAATTTTCTTTTTGGTCAGGTCAGTAATAGTCAGCCTTGTAGAATGTGTTAAAGAATTTACAGCAGACCTGTACAACCAGCACCTCCACTGTAATTTTTTTGCTTTTCATTTATTTTAGTGCATTCTTATCAATTAGACCCTAAGCTTTCAGATTAGCAAAGAAATTTCGAAAAAATTAAATATTTAAAGATTTTTAGTGGGTGCTCAGTTTCTCATACAATGTTCTAGTAAATCATTCCCTATATTAGAAACACTCAAAAATACTTTGTTTAAATAAATAATTTTTGTTTTTATTCAAAAATACTTTGTTTAAATTAATGAAAAAGATGGTTTCGGAAATATAATTTGTTTTTATTCTAACTAAAAAGCAAAAAAATTACAGGGGCGTGCCAGTTGTACATGTCTGCCAAATTCACTTGAATATACACTTTAGATTAAAGCATCTTGGTTGTCATCAGTGCCACTCAATATCTTGTTTAATAACTTAAACTATATATTTTTTATCTTGATACCATCATGACTTTGAAGGGATCTGTAATATAATTGCCTATAATAATAATGGTGATCCTCGAGCATTACTCTACCTCCCTCTATTGCCTTCCAAGCTGTGATGGTTGACTATTTCCATAAATGACACAAAATCTAGCCCAACCATCTGTATATGTTCTGTTTATATTCACAACTCATGCAGCATCAATCCATAAATTGTTTTATCTTCTCACAAATCTGTTTTTGTAATATTCATAAAGTTGTTATTTTTCTTGTCCTTGCCAATGTTTACAATTGCTTTCTTGCTGATTGTTCTGTGATCCAATTTGAAATCGTTTCTTTCTTAGAACTCTTGGCAAATATTATTTCTCTGAAATTAGAATGCATACAGAATGGTTAAAAAGTAGGTAAACAGTAAATGAAACAGGCTTGCGTATTTGTTGTATTTCCAAGATGGGGTCCGTCCACACTATTCAAGAGTAGTGTGTGAATATCTTGAAAAATTTCCTGAGAAATGGATTAGCCAGGACATTCATCGGACTTGACTCCAATAAATTTACACAAGAACAAAGTTTGTAGTCAAAACCAAAATGTGTTGGGGATTTGAAAATTACGCAAGAGATGTATTGCAAGAAATTAATACAGTTTGTCAAAGCATGAGGGGTAAACTTCAAAGCTGTGTAAATTTTGATGTATGACAATTTGAGCACCTGCCTTGATACAGTTTAAGTGCTTTTATGTTATTGTACACAATAAAATTTAATTGCCAATATAATAATTGCATTAGTAAATATAATTGTGTATGCTATCTCAAAATAAATATAATTTACTGTCTACTTACTTTTGAACAACCTTGTATATATGTATACAGTTGGAGACAGAATTATTTGCTCCCAAGAAATGTGAATATCTGCAAGTACTTACTAAATTTATTATAAATTTTCCATAGTTCTTAATAATTTGTGAAATGTTTATTATATTCATAGTTATAGATTTTTTTAAATACTAGTTAAAGCTAAAAATTCACCTCACACTTATTAGAAAATTATGAAATAATATTGGCCATGGCAATTGCAATGTTTTTTTTTTCTTAATTTGTAATTTAATACAACACTTTGAAATTGAAATAATATCAACCTGTTTCTATAGCATTCTAAAAGGTAACGAAGAAGATAATTTGTGAGTACCACGCACCGAGATAACTCATTTGTTGTACACCAATAATGAAGATGATAAAACTTGACAAGAAACTCTAAATGATATGTGTAGAATAAATGATATGTGTAGAAGACAAGAAACTCAGTTGATATGTGTAGAATTCCCTTCCATATACTTGCTTCCCGGACAGCTACAATCTCCAGGAATTTAAATGTAAGGTCAATAGACGTCTCTTACCTCACTAACTCGCATCCTTTCTCTCAGGCTCTTTTTTTCATCCACTCCACTCGCATTACACCAGTATTCTCATCCATCTATTATCCTCCTCCTGACATCTCCCATAACTAGCCCCTCTTTCTCATCACTTTTGTCTATGTAACCCCCTGAACAACAGTGGCAGTAAAACTGCCTTGCTTGGAGTGAAATGATTATAAAAAAAATACATTTTTGAAAAAAAAAAATATAACCAACAATACGTTTTTAAAAAAAAAAAATTACTACCTGTGGAATTCTATTCCATATACTTGCTTCCCCGACAGCTACAATCTCCAGGAATTTAAATGTAAGGTCAATTGTCATCTCCTATCACACTGACTTGCATCCATTCTCTCAAGCTCTTTTTTCATCTACTCCACCCCCATCCTCGGTATACTCATCCATCTAATACCCTCTTCCTGATATTTCCTATAACTAACCCCTCTTTCTCTTTACTTTCCCCCTATGTAACCCCCTGCACAACAGTGGCAGTACAATGCCTTGCTTGGGGTGAGATGATGACGGACTTAAACTACTTTCCAGGTATTTAAATGTTTCAAAGTATAGAGGAAAGTGAATGAATCTCTCAAACTAAAAAATATCCTCTCTACAATAAAGCAGGGTAGAGGAAGCATTCTGCTCTTGGGATGTTTTGCTGCTTCTGAGAACTGGTGAGAGTATCAGGGTATCAGGGTTAAAGAGTAGTATTTGCCTATTCTTAAACATTATATAAAACAAAGTGCATGAAAGCTGTCTTTGGGATGTCACTGGATATTTCATCATAAGGACCCAAAACACATGGCATGAATTTTCACAAAATACTTAGATGGCAGCAAAATTAAGATAATGGTGTACCTTGCACAAAGTTCTGACCCAAATTCCATTGAAAATTTATTTGAAGAAAAAAGTAAGAGAAAAAAATCCTTTGAATTTGGAAGCACTAGAAGTTATTGTCAAGAAAGAATGAAGCAAAATATCTATCACTGTGGGTAGCGATCTTATAAGGAACTATCAAAAAATAATTAAAGGCAATAACCAAGAATAAAGGTTACACCATTGATTATTGATGCAAGAGTGATGATTTTATTCTATGTTAAATGTTTTTTGGTGTTTTCCATCGTATTATTTGGATAATTCTGTCTATAACTGTATGTATTCTAATTTCAGAGAAATATATATTCAGATGTCTAACCTTATTGATGAGTTTTGTGGATGACTATGCTCTTGCACAATAATTGAGCATTATAAAGAAATGGTAGACTTTAAAAACAGTAGCTACTCATGCATTTATGCATTGTTCATTCAGTAATGAATATGAATACTCTCGGCTACTGGCGTGTGTTTACATTTTGGTATATAACACACTAAAATTTGCTTTCCTCCACTGAGCGCCCATAGCTTAGTGCTTAGAATTACCAACTGATGTCAGTTCAGTAAGGTTTCAATCCTGGCTAGAAGCAATCAGATGTCTAACTGTACTGATGAGTTATGATACACCGAAACAGAACTGTCTGCATATATATATATATATATATATATTTAGCTTTGTGTATGTATATAGAGCCATATGAATGTTTTATATTCCAAAAACAGTGAGCATATTGTGGCTGTGTTCATAGTTGATATTGTTGAATTTTGTGCTTTCGGCTTTACTTTTAGCTATTATCAAGGATGAATTTTATTCTACTTTTAACTGAATATATAAATTGCTCATAATGTGCTAATCATTTCATGAAATTTACTTTTTTCTTCAGATATGCCCATAAATTTTTTATGGCATTTAGGTCAAGACCTTGCGCAAGGTATGCCATTATCTTAATATAAAGCACTCACCATTTTTGGAATATAAAACATTCCTCTCTCTCATATATATATATATATATATATATATATATATATATATATATATTTAACTTTAAAACATGTACAAACTCCAATCTACTACAAAATTGTACATTTTTTTTTTACACTGAAAGAACAATGTCTCATCAGGTAGTGATCATCATTTCTAACTACCTGATAAAACATTGTTCTTTCAATGTTGAAACAGTTTGTACATGTTCCAAAGTATAATTTAGAATATATATCCATTGCTCTATTTCTATACTGAGCACTGTTTTAAGTTAATGTTTTGAACATTGCAAACATTTTCTTCGTTCCTTATTCATTTGGATATATATATATATATATATATATATATATATATATATATATATATAAAATGGAAATATAGTTTTAAGGTATGCTATATTATGGATAAATGTGTTCAATATCAGGAACAGAGATAATATAAATATAAAAGTTGACATTGAGGTCAACACAATGTGGCAACAGTCTGCTTCAGGACCTGAAGATTGAGTTCAAGCACGAAACCAATTGTTGCCTCCTCAGTCTGATACTATCAAGAAATCTCCTCTTGCACAAATTGACCATTGGTTTCCTGATCAGAAAAGCAAACATTTTCACCACACAATTTAAAATTCTCAGCATCCCTCATTCGTGTGCATCATGTAGTCACATAAGCATAAACTTGGTCTGCTGAAATCCTAAAGAATGAAACATTGCACAAAACCTTTTTTCTCCACAATATTGTTCTATATATATATATATCTGGCAACATATTACTGTCCTCGACCACGAATAGCCTCCAGTCTAAATGAGATTGTGTTATATAGGCTTGATTATATATATATGTATATATATTAGTTGTTTCCTTATAAGAAGACATTCACCATTGTCTGAGTAGTCAGTGCCACTGACTGTCAGTTGAAATTTATCAAATATAACTTTCAAAAAAATCGGTTTCCCAAGTCCAATAGCTGCTATCCCTTCTTTTAGTATTAATACTTTCCAACCTCACCTGTAGAATATCAACATCTTGATTATGTCATTTTTTTTTCTTTGAGTTACATGTGCTATCCACATATACCACTCTTTGACCTTTAACATATGGCTTGTGGAAGTATGATGGCTGAACTCCTTTTCTCATTACAATATATAAAAGGTAAATAAAAATTTTCAAGCTTTCTATTTACTGGATATGAATTATTTATTATTCATTATCTCTCTCTCTCTTATGCAATCTATTCATTGTCTCTCTCTCTCTCTTTCCTAATCCACTCATTAACTCTCTCTCAATCTCTTTATTGTATATATCTCAGTCTTATTTTAATTTATATTGTAGGGGCCTTAGTGAGGCCTGGTAAATTGGCCTTGTGCCAAACACGTCTGAAATCCCCACAATTTAAATATCAGAAGGTTGGATGTTGAAATGTAGAAAGATAAAATGTTTTATTTGTACATTAAAGTAAAGATTTATAAACAGAATAACAAAATTGTAAAAAGAAAAACATAAGTGAACGCTATAACATATTTGTGAGAAAAATGTTCGTAGAGAAAATGCATGTAGTTTTGTAGTTAAAATTGTTAAAAGAGTAATGTAAGTATTTAAAATGTCCCACAAAAGTTTAAAGTTCATGGTTGTGTAGTAACAGAATGTAAAGTTTTATGTTCCTTTCCCTTTTTTGGTAGGTTGGAGACAGAGTGGGGGGGGAAGAAGGTAAAACAAATAAAACAATTGTATTTAGCGTGTCCTGTTGTTGTTGTTATTTTCTTTATCCGTGTGGAGTGAAAATGAAGGAGAAGTAGAAATGAATCTGGGTTAGCTTCTTAAAATTTTTTTAGTTACATTGCCACAAAGTCCATCAGTTAACCACTCCCATGCTGGACTGACTTTGACCAGTCACTGAATGTGGTTTAAGTAGTGAAGTTTATCATGTCACCGGCTCCAGTGGGCATTTTCTTTAGGCCTGAAAAAAATTTGATTGATGTCATATATCAATTTTCAATTTCTTATCCAATCAGGATCCAGATTTTGCTTTTCACACTGACTTGTGAAATTTGCCTTGGTCTGGGTTTTTCCCAAAATGTTTTTAGTCATTGGAATCTGATTTTGTGGGTGTGCAATTTTACTTTGTGTTTTTTAGTTAACTGTTGGATGATATAGAATTTGAAACTTTTATAGGGTAAGAACCAATACCCTATTGGATTAAAACCTAAGTTTAATAGCCATGAGTATTAGTTACCAAAACATGCAATATGGCTCTTTGACTTTTAATATGCGACTCATGTAAATATGTTGGCTGAGCTACTTTTTTTCATTGCAGTCAATATAAAAGGTAAATAAGAATAAAATAAATATAAAAAGTAAATAAGAAAGAATTCAAGTTTTATGATAATCCAGTGGATATTAACTGAGACCCCATTTGATTAAAAAATAAGTTTAATGATAGATCTGACTGAGACATTGTTGAGAGAAGGAATGGTGGGGAGCTGAGTAATTAAAGTAATTTCTGGTCAGAAGAAGTTACAGAGGAATATTAAAAAACTGAAGTCGTGAGTAAGGGGATAAAAGAATTAGATGTGCCAGGTGAATGTGACTCTTACATTAAGCAAGTTTGGCCACCCCTGACATTATATATATATATATATATATATATATATATATATGCATAGACAGAAACTTATGTACATATATATTCATATATGCAGAGATGCATGCACAAATGCATAAATAAATATATACACAATTATTATCAAATAAGTAACAAGTAAGAAAACTTGGCAATGTTTAATCTTGTGCCCACAAAAAAACAACACTGTCAAAAGAATGTTTATTCACTTGATAATGCTATTACGGTATACACTTTTGACTCTCTCAGCAATATTTATTTACAAGATTATAAAATATGCAAACCGAGTACAATGTGAGATCTGTTATTTACCATTTCATAAAGAAATAAATTTATAAAAATCTTTTATTAAAACCTTAAAAAAAAATAATCAAAATATATAAAAATGCCTAAAGAGATGACAAATTCAGAATCTAATACTGTTTAAATGTCTTTGTTGTTAATTTTAAAGAATAAAGAGAATATATTAATTCATTTTGATATGTTTGGGCTTAAAATTCTAATAATCACTTTTTAAAACAATAAAGGGAGTTAAGTGTATACAATAATAGTGGTATCGAGGAAATGACTATCCCTTTGGTACAAGGGTAAAATATTGCCAAAAACTCTTAAAAATTTGCCATGTTTTAATATTTATTTAGCTTCAAAAGGTAAATAAATATTGAAAGATGGCCAATTTTTAAAGATTTAACTGCTTGTGTCTTTTTTTTTCTTTTTTAAATAATTGTCTCATCCCAAGCAAGGCAGAACTGCCACTGGTGCACAGTGGATTACATGATAGGAGAGAGAGAGAGAGAGAGAGAGAACAAGTCACAGTAGGTGTCAGAGAATGGGAAAGAGAAGGACGAGTACACAGGTGTAAAGAGAGCTGTGTGAGAGCAAAGTGTAAAGTGAGAAGGATGGGAATCAAGGAGATAACAGTTGAAATTGCATTTAAACTCTTGGGGATTGTAGCTATCAGGGAAACAAGAGGATGGAAGGAAGTTCCATAGGCTGGAAGTGTAAAAAAAGAAACTGATAGAGTAAAAGTTGTTGCACTTAACTGTTTCCACAGTAAAAGGGTGGGACTGTTGCCAGTCTAGTAGCTTGAGTAAATTAGCATAGTTGAGGGCACCAAAGAGCTAAGCTCGTTGGAGCAGAAACCATGAAAGTATTTGTAAAGGAGACAGAGGGAAGCCATATCTCATCATTGAGTGAGAGACTGGAGTCGGTCCACCAAGTCAGGATCAACTCTCAATTATTTTGTAGGATTTAATCCATGTCTTCAATTCATACATAATAATATGAGATGAATCTTGCTTGAGTTTTGTTTAACAGCATATCAACCTCTGTGAGCTATTTAATACCAAAAAGGTCGGGTTTTAAGGTATTTTTTTATGTTCAGTTATAGTGAGAAGGTTGATTTAGATTTTGATGAAAAAATAAAGAATTTTTATTTTTTTTATTTGAGAAAACTGAAGATGTTTTCTAGTTTTGTATTCAAAAATGTATTGATGCTAATACTTTTTTCTTTCAAAAATGTATTGCTGGTAATATTTTTTCCTTCAAAAATGTATATTTTCCTATGAAAGTCTATTTTTATACTTTCATAGTGTTTTGAGCCCAGTTTGGGGATAAACTATTTGCCCATAGCTGGGACCCTAACAGGTGCTACCACTCCAGGTCAGGGTGGACCTTGGAACAACAGCAATTATGAGGTGGTTCTATTCTCTTCACAAACTCCCAATCAGAAGCCTTGCTACCAGATGCAGTTTACTGTCATTCCTGGGACCTGAAATGAATCTGTTCAGAATTCAAATTTATTTTTTCCTAGTCTCTTGCCAGAGGCTCTTAAAGGCTTTGAATCATGTAAGTATTAACAATGAATATTTGAAACTTTGAAAAATTTTATTCTTTGTTTTCAGTTTGCATTAGGTGCTTTCTTCTTATCTCATGAAAAGTATATTGAAATATATGGAAATATAAATAAACTGAAATTTTAACATTTATAGCAAAAGATGTTTTCCAAAAACTAAGTAAAGTTTTAAACAAAAAATTAGTTAGAAACAAAGAATAGATTACTGAATTGTTGTGTATTATCAGATTTGAAGTAATAAAAATGTGATTCTCCAGAAAGATGCTTAGAACACCATGCCCCAAACATGTCCTGCAGAAAGTTGAGACTTAAATCCCACTCATCCCTCTGGTTCTCCCCTGCCTGCTCAGCTGCCATCACCCATTGAGTATTGCTGTCATATCTGGTCCGGTGCTCCTGCTATCCACTTAGGTGTCCTCAACCAAATCCAGCGGAGAATCTGCAATGTGATCGATCCTGACCTGGCAGCTAAGATACAGTCGCTTTCTCATCGATGTAGTGTGGCTTCCCTGTGTCTCTTCTACAAATACTTTCACAGCTTCTGCTCCTATGAACTTAGCTCACTTGTACCCACTATATACAAATTTCCTCAAGCCACAAGATTAGTAACTAGGTCCCACCCTTTTACTGTGAAACCAATAAATTGTAAATGCAAATTCTATTCCAGCAGCTTCTTTTTTTCACACTTCCCCCCTGTGGAATTCTCTTCTGCATACTTGCTTTCCTGACAGTTACAATCTCCAAGTATTTAAATGTAAAGTCAATAGTCATCTCCTGTCTAACTTACATCCTCTCTCTCATGCTTTTTTATTTGTCCACCCCACTCTCATCAGTATTCTCTTCCTTCTCCTACTCTCTTCCTGACACCCCCTGCAACCTCTCACTCCTTATAACATTCCTCCTATGTAACCCCCTGCACAACAGTGGTAGTAAAATGCCTTGCTTGGGGCAACACAATTATAAAAAAAAATGTCAGTAACAATAAAGTCCAAAAGAAACTGAAGACAAAATGTACACACATACTTAAAATCAGAAAGTCAGTCAGTTATTTACCATACGTGATTCACGCTTGGGCAATCATGTCTCAAAGAAATATGATTGACTGGGCAAAATATTTTCCTGCAGTAAGTTGCCATTACTTTCTGCAGTAAACAGGTTACCAACCAAGGCTAAAGAATTTAATCTGTTCTGCTATTATAACCCATAGCTGAAGGGAGAAGAGACAGATCTATACCTTTTCCAAGGGTATTTGTGTGTAAGCAAATGCAATAAATTCAAATCAAATTTGCACTTGGCTTTCTGATTTCTTGCTCTAAGCTGATATCCATTGCAGCACAACACACATCCAAATCAGATACAGGGAGTTGAACTTTTTAGAGAATATAATGAGGAAAGAGGGCATAGAAAATTTGATACTCACAGATATACTAAAAGCAACAGGGATGAGGGAAAATGGTGCATAACCTACATAGAGAGCTTGAGTAAATGAATGAGGAACAGAGTTTAGGAAAGAGCAAAAAGACAAAATTTATTAAGAGCTACAAAGGACAGGAAATTGTGGTGAACCATGATTGACAATGTTCTGAATGAACACAGCAGTTTTTTTTCTGTTCTTAAAATAAAGTCTAATTTAAAATATGTCAACTGATCAAAAATAAAATTGAGGTGTTTGTAATTAGAAGGTACTTTCCACTACAAAAACAGAGAGAGAGAGAGAAAATTAACTTTTGAAAATGCACAACTTTTGATCTGAGATAAACCACTGAATTTGTTTTTTAAAGTAGATGTTTCAGCTTCCTTTAACATACAAACACTTACACTTAACTGACATTCACATATATGGTGGAAAGTACCTTCTTGTACTGAAGGCTTCAATTGTAGTACTCTGAATGTGTTTCAATTTACCCAAGAATAAACATTGAAGAAATACAAGCGGATTACGGTCAATAAGCACATATTTAGATCAATACTTGAAGGAAGCAAGGTTGAGTCCGTGGCCTGGAAACAATCACTGACACTGGCATACACCAAAATGTCAGAGTTCAGTAGTCAGTGAAGAAACTGATGATAGCTGTGTACTGCTCATGGACATCATAATACATGGTCAGACAATAGATGCAGGTAGATACTGTGAAATACTAGACAGACTGTGGGAGGCCATTTGTCGGAAAAAATAAGGACTTTTGAATGAGAGCAATATTCTGTTGCATGACATTTATCTGGAAATGGGATCCACCCAAAGTTGCAAGTGGAAAACAAGTCATTGTTTCAGGTCCTTTGACGAGGGTATTTATGCAATTCTATACCAATGAGCCAAGTGAATAAATCTTGATGGTGGCTAGTGAAAAATAGCATTTAATGCTGGTAACAATATATTATTTGGATAGTAATAAATATGTTTGCACTTCACTATTCAGACAATCCTTGTATATCATTGCCTCTCTCCTTCTCAGTCTCTTCATTATCTTTCCCTCTATTGCAATTTGGTCATTGTTTGCTTCTCTCAATATGGCCATTCTCTGTGCATGTCTCTCAATCCTGCCACTGTGTGTGTGTCTCTCTCTCTCTCTCCAGATGGCCACACTCTTTCTGTGTGTCTCTCTCTCCAGATGGCCACACTCTTTCTGTGTGTGGTGTCTCCCTCTCTCCAGGATGGCCACAACCTCTTTCCCTGTTTGGTGTGTCCCTCTCTATTTCTCAATTTGGCCACTGTCTGTGTGTCCCTCTCTATTTCTCAATTTGGCCACTGTCTGTGTGTCCCTCTCTATTTCTCAATTTGGCCACTGTCTGTGTGTCCCTCTCTATTTCTCAATTTGGCCACTGTCTGTGTGTCCCTCTCTATTTCTCAATTTGGCCACTGTCTGTGTGTCCCTCTCTATTTCCTCAATTTGGCCACTGTCTGTGTGTCCCTCTCTATTTCTCAATTTGGCCACTGTCTGTGTGTCCCTCTCTATTTCTCAATTTGGCCACTGTCTGTGTGTCCCTCTCTATTTCTCAATTTGGCCACTGTCTGTGTGTCCCTCTCTATTTCTCAATTTGGCCACTGTCTGTGTGTCCCTCTCTATTTCTCAATTTGGCCACTGTCTGTGTGTCCCTCTCTATTTCTCAATTTGGCCACTGTCTGTGTGTCCCTCTCTATTTCTCAATTTGGCCACTGTCTGTGTGTCCCTCTCTATTTCTCAATTTGGCCACTGTCTGTGTGTCCCTCTCTATTTCTCAATTTGGCCACTGTCTGTGTGTCCCTCTCTATTTCTCAATTTGGCCACTGTCTGTGTGTCCCTCTCCACTATTTCTCAATTTGGCCACTGTCTGTGTGTCTATCTCTATTTCTCAATCCCTCCATTGTTCACTCTAATTTTCAAGTCAGTTCATTGTCAGTCATTCTATCTCAGTTTATTCATTATCTTTCTACCTCAGTCTTTTATCTATCTTAGCCTTTTGTGTAAGCAATGTTAAACTAGGGAGGATGCTAAGTGATTTTCAATAAATCCCAGGCATAACTAATAAAACAACAACTTTTAGGCAAAATTCGACTTTATTCATCAACATAGTATATCACCCAAAAAGGAGACAAATTCCAAAACTTTAACAATTCAATGCCTTTTTTGTAGGGCAATTTGTCTTTGGCCTCAAAATATGACTCAATTTCTGATATCACTTCTTCATTAGAGCCAAATCTCTCTCTCTGGAGCATTTTTTGTAGTCTGCCAACAGCCAGTAGATACTGGAGGTCAGATCTGGAGAATAGCATGGATGCAGAAACAATTCCAAGTGCAGTTCATGTAGTTTTGCCATTGTTGTGATTGACTTGTGACACAGTGCATTGTCTTGGTGAAAAATTACTTTTTCTTCTTCTTCATTTGTGGCCATTTGACTCTGGAGTATAGTGGTGGGTTTATGTTTCATCCATTGTCACATATTTATGAAAAAAACTCCTTCCTGTTGCTCTGAATTGTTGATGCATTATTGTTTTTGATTGACTGTGAGCAAACATGGCACCTGCTTTGATTACAGCTTTCCCATAAACAAATGTTCATGCAAAATGGTAAATACACTGCCTTCTGATATATTCAACTCCTTTGCTATCTCACACAACTTCAATTAACGATCAGCCAAAACGAACTTGTGCATTTTTTTGGTGTTTTCCGGGAGAACTGCAAATTTTAGGTAACCTGAGCATTCGGTATCATTTGTGTCTTTATGACCACATTTAAAGTCAGCATACCATTTCTTAATCATTGTTTCCAATGGAGCAGAATTCGAACAATACTTATCAAGCTATTGCTTTGCTTGAACAGTATTTTTCCCCATCAGAAAGCAATGCTTTGTCCACACACAAAATTAGATTTTTCCATTGTTTTGAAAATCTGCAAAAGTAACTTCACTTAAATAACTGTAATTTATAAACTAATAATCCAATTGGGCCTAAATTTTGTCACATGCCATTTGAAGGTTAGTACTTCATAAAAATCATGTTTTTTTTTTTGTTTTTTTTTATTAGTGGTGCTATTTATATGTCAGGCCCGGAACTTATTGGGTGATGCGTTAAATGAAAGTGAGTAAATGTTGTCATTGCTGAGGTTTGTTTATATTTTTAATTTCTTATTGAAATGATTATTTATTTTCATGCGTTTCATTTTGTTTTATTTAATGATTTGTGAATTTGTTTTTAAATACTTAAATGTATCCAGTGATACATTTTTTATTTTAAAGGCTTTTATGGTATTGCATGCTGATTTGTGGATGAGGTGTTTTTATTTTAAGAAAGAAGATGTTTAAAAAATTCAGAGTTAATATTTTGGCAGAAAAATAATTGCATTTTAAGGAACTATTCATTAAAGTTATTTTGTCTTTTACTCATCTACTGTAAGGTTGAAATTGTGAAATTATTTTGGTGTATAACTAATGCATTGGACAAATTGTTATGTAGGAGATCATTGTTATGTTCACAAATGTTTTTTAAATTTCTGCAAGTTTCACCAACATATTTTTAGTAACTTTTATGTGTGTATATATATATATATATATATATATCTCAAGTGAACTATCATTGCTCTAAGTGTTCTTAAAATTGTGATGGCTTGTGTAGAACCAGCTTCACATTTTGAAAGAACTGATAACAGAGGATTTGTGCACAGTGCATGTAACATGAAATTTACAAACAGCACTTCCCAGATTTAGAAAAAGAATTTTCCTTGATTGCCAATCAAAGGTATATACCACTGTCTACCCTGCTTTTTAAACTAGAGTATTCATGCAAAAGAAAAAGTAACAAATTTGGTCAAAATTCAGATGCACCTCATTGATTTCTCTTTACACACCTTTGTTATACTATGCAGGCATCTATATATTAATGTATGGATAGCGTGTATATATATATATATATATATATATATATATAGATGAGTTGAATATATGGATCAAAATCCAACAAGATGAATAGAATAAGTAAAGAACAGGTAGGAAAAAGTGTTTTTTTATCTAACATATTTCACTTTAACAAGCTTCTTCAGAGACTTTTTAAAAATGAACAATTTAAAAAAATATATTTTTAAAAATATGTGTCACATGTAATAAAGCAATGGATGTATTTTTTGCCACATAAATTAAAACAAAAGATGTTTATTATGAATGTAAGTTTATGTAAGCCAAAATAATGTGTGTCCAGCATATTTAAACTATACATGAATTAAGTGTGTGTATATGTTTGTAAAGTTAGTATATGTGAGTGACAGCAACAAAATACATTTCCGTTCAAAATATGTAGCAAGTATTGTATTATGTTGAGCAATGGAATGATTTTCTTTTGTAAATGAAATAAAATGAGAGAATCATGCATGAATGTATGTGTGTGTATTTTTTTTAAATCATTAGTTTTTAAAATATCTCTGAAAGAGCTTGTTAAAGTGAAACATTAGATAAAAGACACATTTTCCTACCTGTTCTTTACTTATATATATATATATATATATATATATATATATATATATTAGTCATCCACAGACAGATCTGTTTTGCTGTATCACAGCTCATCAGTACAGTTAGACATCCGATTGCTTTTTACCGAGGATTTACCCGAATTGGCGTCAGTTGGTGATTCTACCTCTGAGCTATGGGTGCTCGGTATGTATGTTGACATGCAAATCAACACTGCTTATTTTCACTCAAAAGATATTCATGATTTATAAACTTTCAATTTACAATATTGAGCACTTTTTCCTTTTAATATAATTATATAATAAATGAAAGTGCTGATAGAACCAACACAAAGTCTGCCAAGTGAAAAGCAAAGACAGACGCATACCTAAACAGCAAAATATACCAAATGTGGACAGTAAGTGGCAATAGACTCTTTCCAGACTATCACCACTTTTACTGTTGAAATCAATGTTCACACTTATATATTAAGACACAATTTTTGGATATTGAGCATGATTACCTTTTAAATATAGCTTACTTTAAAACTATACTTTATGATAAACTGTGACACAGATCTGAAAGCATATTGGCATGGCCAACGATGCATTCCGAAATAGCTCTGATGAGTGAGGACATCATAATAGTGTCCTCATGAAACTTCAAGTCAGCATGAATCTACACTATTCTTCTATATACTCTGTCCTTTCAGGACGTAAGCAATCATTCATGGTTCTCCACGTCTCCCTATCCCTTGTGGCTCCCAGTATGCTTGCTCCTGTTACTCCTGGCAACCCCCGTTCCATCATCCACCTGATCAGGTCCTGCAAATATGTCATCCGCTGCCTTCGTCTCTCTTTCCTTCTATCTGGCCTGTCAGTATCAGGTTCTTCAAGCCCTCCTTCCTCATTGTGTGTCTCAGGAACTTCAGTTGTCTCTTCCTGATGCTCACTATTAATTTCCTTTTCATTGCCATTCTTTCCAACACCTCCCTGTTGCTTGCATGCTTGGTCCACGATATCCGCGGCATCCTTCTGTAGAACCACATTTCCGCTGCTTCTAGTTTTGTCCTCATTTTCGGTGATATTGTCCAGTATTCACTGCTCTATTAAAAAGACAAATTCTTTGTACCAATCAATGCTCTATGCCCTAGTATCAAGCACTTTATGATAAAACCTGCTTGCCAAAATGAATTTTATCAGGAATAACAACTGAAAAACAACAAACTTGGCGCTAAACATTATCACAATTAAACACTATATATATATTGTGTGTGTGTGTATGATGCATGACAGGATCTGAAAACAAAGTGGTAAAGTAATTTACTGATGTGACATATTTTTGTTTAGCTCTTAAAGCTCTCTACTCCCTAAGTCATCGGTGCAGGGGATCAGAGAAGGGAAATTTTAATGTCTTGCATGTAAGCAGTATATACAGATGACAGTCACTGAGAGAATTCATTTCTGAAGAGTCACGCATTATAGCTGAAGTGGAAACTTTTAAAAATTTTCTTCTCCAGAAAGCTCAATCGTAATGAGAGCATAATATATTAGTCATCCACATACAAGCCCGTTTTGCTGTATCACAGCTCATCAGTGTGGCTAGACATATCCACTTGCTTCTGGCTGGGATTGAAAATCGACTGATTTGGTATCTATATATATATAGGATTGATTTAACTGAGCCGAGTCATGCTGACTTTGAAGTTTTGTGAAGGTACCATTATGATGTCTTCACTCCTCAGAGCTTAGATCTGTAGAATCACACACATACAAAAATATTAAATTATACCAAGCTCCATATAAATAATAAAATTGGGACACAACAGCAGATTGAAAAAAAGCTTTGAGGAGTGAGATCACCAGAATGGTGCCTTCATGAAACTTCAAAGTCGGCATGACTGCTAAATTAAGTGACAAACTACTCCGCATTCATCCTATTAACATTATCTCTATATTGAGCACTTACAACAACAAAAATTGTTTGTGAAAATATATTTTTATCAGTAAACCACTGAAAAAAAACAAAATAAAACAACAATCTTGGCACCAAGCATCATCACAATAATAATACATTTGTATGCCAAACATCTGTACTTCTTGGATTGACAACTGCATACCTACTTTCATGTCCACTATATATATCTATATATATGAATTTTGATAAAAAAAAAAAACAAATATAAAACACACACATTTATGTGTTTGTGTGTATGTTTCTTTCTATATATATTTGTTTATTTTTGCATGCACATATATACTAAATGCATTATCAGTATGAATGTATCTGAAAAAAAAAAAAAAAAAAGAATATGCTATTAATAAAATTCATATATTTAGATGACATTGAAAGTGTATCTTCCCAATATTTTAATACAGTAATGCATCAGGACACTTAAAAAAAAATCTTTTTACAAAACCAAATTCTTTCTATGCCAGAGAAATGAAATTTGTCAAAGCACTCATTGTTTTGTGCATCTTTAACTGATGTAATTTAATAACAAACCTTATTCCAATGCCAATTTTTTGATTATGAATAGATACAAAATGCTGGAAATACTTTGGGAAAAGAATAGTAAAAGTAAGATGAATGCTTCATTGATTAAAATATGAAAAAACCGATTAGGATTGATCAAATGATTGGAATTTGTATTCACGTTTTTGTCCTCATTTTTCAGAAGCTTCAAGAGGTTTCTTCCTATTTCTTTTTCTTTAGCAATCTAAGATGAATGCTTCATTGATTAAAATATGAAAATACCGATTAGGATTGATCAAATGATTGGAATTTGTATTCACGTTTTTGTCCTCATTTTTCAGAAGCTTCAAGAGGTTTCTTCCTATTTCTTTTTAGCAATCTAAGATGAATGCTTCATTGATTAAAATATGAAAATACCGATTAGGATTGATCAAATGATTGGAATTTGTATTCACGTTTTTGTCCTCATTTTTCAGAAGCTTCAAGAGGTTTCTTCCTATTTCTTTTTAGCAATCTAAGATGAATGCTTCTTTGATTAAAATATGAAAATACCGATTAGGATTGATCAAATGATTGGAATTTGTATTCACGTTTTTGTCCTCATTTTTCAGAAGCTTCAAGAGGTTTCTTCCTATTTCTTTTTAGCAATCTAAGATGAATGCTTCATTGATTAAAATATGAAAATACCGATTAGGATTGATCAAATGATTGGAATTTGTATTCACGTTTTTGTCCTCATTTTTCAGAAGCTTCAAGAGGTTTCTTCCTATTTCTTTTTCTTTAGCAATCTAAGATGAATGCTTCATTGATTAAAATATGAAAATACCGATTAGGATTGATCAAATGATTGGAATTTGTATTCACGTTTTTGTCCTCATTTTTCAGAAGCTTCAAGAGGTTTCTTCCTATTTCCTTTTTTTTTTTTTCCTTACTTTCAGCAGGTAGGAATATTCTTCACTCAGTTTTGCTGCTGCTGCTGATAATGTGAAAAATCTGCAACTTGCAAATCAGCATCCTTTTTCAATAGTCATTTATGAATTCTTTGAAGTGTGCTTTCAATTTGCAGTTTGTTTGTTGGTTATGAATTTTAAATTTAAACAATATTAAAATGTGTTTGGCTAATTACTCTTAGTTTGATGAGCTTTCTTCTGTGCTTGTCTTTTTTTGTCAAATTTTCAAGTAACTCATTTTCATTAGCAACAACAGGAGGTCACAAACAAATGTTAATGATCAAAAAATGATGCTAACATGGGCTTAAATCAGGTGAATGTGGGGAATGGGTTGTGGAAGATGGTGTCGAGCTGATCTTTCCTGCAAGGAGGACATACCAGCTTTGAAAATAAGCAATTCAAATTTTGTTATTTTCTCTGGGCTTGAAAATGTGACCAAGGAAAAATACTTAACCCTTTCTCCTATGAGGCAGGATTCCTAATCATTATATATATATATGTATGTGTGTGTAATGATGTCAAATCCGTAAACAGAGGGAGCAGTCCTAATAGATCTTTTTAATATAAATTATTAAAGAGATAAATTCATAGAAAGAGCTTAATGGGCATTACCCAGAGCAATATTATATACATGAAGGAAAAACTCAGTGCATCATCTAAGGTAGTTATAAACTATAATTTGTTTCAACAGGTAAGTTTTTGGTAGTCATCTCATCAGACCACAAATTAGAAACTTTGTAATTTGTGTTCTGATGAGATAGGTACCAAAAACTTACCTATTGAAATAAATTATAGTTTATAACTACCTTAGATGATGCATTGAGTTTTTCCTTCATTATATATATATATATATATATATATATATATATATATATATGAACAAATTCTTTGTAGCATAAAACTTAATAATAGTGAGGAATAAGTGAAATTTGTGATATTTTTATACTAAAAAGTAAAATAAACAACCGGTTTCATCCCAGACCTTATCAAGTTTATTTCTTGGAAATTTATGTAAACATAGAAAATAAAAGATGATAATAAGAGAGAGAAAAAAATGCAAGGGAAACTAGAGTTCAATAACATTCAAACCCAGTAAGCAATCTTTTTGTTTGCAGAGAGAAGGCTTGAGAGATTTGATGTATATAGACTCTAGAACCTTCAAATGATATAGAGAGTGTGACCTTGATAGTACAGTAAAACAGTCAGCACTCAATCCAACACATATGAGTGTTCATTTGTGATGGTTTTTGGTGCCAAGATTGTTTTTTTTTTTTTCAGTAGTTTTACTGATAAAAAGGTATTTTGGCAAGCAGGTTCTTATATCGTAATGTGCTTGACACTGGGTGGGGTGATAGAGCATTGATAGTTTTAGTGCAAAACATTTGTCACTTTAATTGAGCAAGTTCATACCAACTTTGAAGTTTTATAAGGACACTCTTGTGATGTCTTCACTCACTGAAAATGAATATTGTGTTGATTTTCAAGTAGCAAAATAGAAAAAAACCCAGCCCCAATGAGTTAAAACATCATAATGTTGTCCTCATGAAACTTTGAAGTCAACATGAATTTGCTCAGATAACGTGACAAATTTGTTGCACCAAAATTATACATGTTGTGTACCTACCTGTATACAGGAATGGAATGTTTCTATCCTCTAAAATAAGTGGCCACTATTGTAATAGAGTCTGTCAGTTAAGTGCGATATGTGAAACACTCTTGGGCGATCATGTCTCGAAAGAGACATGACTGACTGGGCAGAAGATTATCCCGCAGTAGGCTGCCATTGCTTTCTGTGGTAGACTGGTTGCCAGCCAATGCTATAGAACCCAATCTGTCCTGTTATTTAACCCATAACTGGAAGTAAGGGAAGAATTAATAACTTTCCCAAGGGTATTTCCACGTAAGTGAATGCAATGAATTCAACTGGAATTAGTAGAGTAGAGAATGATTATACTGACTAGCAGTTCACTGACAGTGTATCTACTTCATGCAGTGTGCAAGTTTTGTACTTGATATACTGTTATTCCCAACCTCCATTTTGGTGATTACTCACACAGTAACTTTCTAGAGTTACAACTATATATATATATATATATATATATATATAGGGGAAGAAACAACTCAGTTTTCTTCAAATAAAGCATTACGTAAGATATAAACTAGTTCTTCCTTTTAATTATTATCTTTTAATTAAATCATAAATTATTAAATGATTTTTTATGAAAATATTTTAGAAAGTTGATTTACTTTACTAAAAATAAATTTCTAACAGAAATTACAAATAAAAAAAACTGATGTGAAGCGAGGTTTAGCCCTAATCAGTCGCTAAGTTTCCAACTTATCCTCGGTGATGAGTTATATAGGCTCTCTCTTGCACTTATGCAAATTAGGCATATTAATTTGCCAGTGTCACTACATCTCCCTGAAATATTTAGGTTTTATACCTCTAGTAGTTCTTGTACTTCTTCTCGTGATAGTTTCATTACTTTGCTCTACTTCTCTCTCTCCTGTATTTCTTTCTCTGGGAGACCTAGATCTGTCCTACGCCCATCTGTAATCATCTGCATTGTCTTGCATGATTTGATCTTTGTCCAAACTTTTTAATTCTGGCCCACTTGATCCTGCATTACTTTGTCTTCTAGTGTTTCATTCTGTAGCGGTTGTTATAACAAATCATTAACGGGCGGAATCGTATCCATTTCTTCCTCATTTTACTCTTCATATTCACCCTGGGTCCTTATTTGATCTGCATGGGCTAATATACTGCTGCCGTTTTCTCTATTTATTGTAGCAGTATTGTGGCCTTTTTGCATATATCATCTTGGTAACAAACCATATTTTTCATGTTTCCTAAAACCTGTTGGATGGCCCTTGGAAATATGGCACTTGCGGTTTTTATTCTAAATGGCATCCTTTTCCATCTTAGTAACCCTATTGGCATATTTATCGTGGTTACTTCTTGAAGTTATCATCCATTGATACTTGATGGTATGCCGTTTTTAAATCTATTTTTGCAAAAACACTCATCCCTGCCAGTGCATGCAACACAACTTCAACATTCAGGATGGGATACGAATCCAAACAGATCTCATGATTTTCGTCTATTTTGTAATCTCCACACATAAATCACCATCTGTCTTTCTCAACACTACAATAGGTGATGCCCACTTGCTACCCCCAGGGGGAACATGTCCAAAAAGGTCTTGTTCTATTAATTCTTGTAGTTTTGTTACTACTAATGGCAACAAATGTACTGGTACTTTTCGTGCCTCATAAAAAGAAGGAGAGACATTCGCTTTTAATTTTAAGCTCACTTTATAGTTTTTTTTTAACTTTCCAGTGTTTTCCATTTTTATCTCCTTAATTACTTTAGTAGAATTTATGTTAAGCATGTCATTTCCAAGAAGTTCGTGGTTCTTTTTATAACTTGTGACAATTATAGGTATTACTTCAAATTTACCTTCTAACTCCAAGAAACCTTCAAAGTATCCTAAAGTTTTTATGACCGACCCATCAAATTGGCAAAGCTGTAAACTGCTCTTTCATAAGGGTGGCTTTCCAAGCGTTACTTCACTCCCAGTATCCATTTGCATATCTAAATTGTAGTTGTTAATTTTAGCCTTTAGTATAATGTCTTTTTTCTTTTGTTCAATTTTCTCTATATTCTTATTTTTTATTGTTAATACCTCCATATTGGTTTTGTTTTCTTCAAATCTTTCATCATTTTTTTATGCTTTGTATACTGCTCGAAAGGGGTTCTTTTTTAAGCAATTTTTACAGGTTTTTCCCAAATGCTGGGCATTTTTGCTTTTTCATTTCATGATCATGTCCACAATACAAACATTTTTTTATCTTTTTTACGATGTACACCTCAGCAGATATTTGTTCGCTGGGTTGACTTTTATGATGGTTGTATTAATTCTTATTGTTGTATAAAGTCAATGCATGTATTTAAAGACATATTTCCTATTTGTAGCTGTTCCATTATTTTATATTGGTGTGATGCATTGCACATACCTTCAATTAACCTTAATTGAATTAAGTTGTCTTCAATAGTTTGTCCGTCTTGTCAGAGTTTTTCAAATTCACAATATCTACTCGCATTTCGTAGATGGTGTAGATATTTTATAATTGGTTTGTCTATTTCTTGTATCAATGACATGAATTTTGTTCTTTTCGCCACGACTAGTCTTTTCTTGGGTCTCATATTTCTCCATATAATCTCACTTATTTTTTTCGAAAGTCAAGTCTTCCAAGTTTGTGGGATATGCCATAGTGGAGACTTTCATTATCGCCTCACATTCCGCTGTAGCCAAAAAATAACTAATTTCATTTTCGCCTCCCTTCTCCTTGTTGTCTTTCAGCTTTTTACTTCTTGCACTGGCAGAAAAACAGCAAATCCATGCATCTATAAAATCTGGATCTTCTAGAGACAAATGGGATCCTATCGGCGAGGCCATTGATGTGAAGTGAGTTTTAGCACTATTCAATCACGAAGCTTCCAACTTATTAGTGATGAGTTATATAGGCACATTAATTTGCCAGTGTCACTACAAAAACTACTTCATATTTTACATAAACTCTTTTCAAATGTCTTATTTGAAGAAAAATATTCACTACTTAAGGTTTTAACCCTTAATAAATTACTTTTATATGGTTATAAAGTTTTTTGTTTTTTTCTTGTGTTGAGTTGTCCTGCACCCCCCACCACACACACACATATATATATATATATATATATATATATAATTATCTTTGTTAAGCTTAGATGTCACGTGAGTGATATTTGTATTTGTCTATATTTTACTTCCTACCTAAATTTGGGGTCTATTTCTCTCAGCCGTTTTCATTGGCTCTTTCCTTTTACAAATGAAAAAATATATATATCATGGCAGAGTTTTATGCGCTGTTCAATCATCAGGGGCATAATGTATTTTCTCACTGGATCTGTTCAACTTATACAGCAAAACAATTATGAGAGAAATAAAATTCTTGCCAGAATTTGTGATTGGTGGCCACAATCTCAATAATGTAAGGTATGCAGATGACACAGTACTGATAGCAGACATGGAAAGGAGAATACAGGACCTCTTACAGAAGGTAGCAACAGAAAGCAAGAAGAAAGGACTAAGAATAAACTTCAAGAAAACTGAATTTAATGTTATCAGCAAAAAGGAGATCCCAAAATGCCAACTATGACGTGGTGTTGGAGAGAATGGAAACAAGGAGAAAACTCATACTTAACATATGGAAGAGACAGATGAGGTTTCTCAGACATGTAATGAGGAAGAAGGGCCTGGAGAATTTAACACTCACAGGTTAGAGGTAAAGTGAGACAGGGAAAGCAATGTGTGATCTACTTGATAGGCCTGAGCAAATGGATGGTAGAGCAAAGTTTGGAAGAGATACCAAGAGGAAGAATGTTGAGAGCGACAAGAGACAGAGTCAAGTGAAGTCCATAATAGCCTACATCCTGAAGGGACACAGCACATGAAGAAGAATTCTGGGATTTGAATTTTTGGTTCTCACGTTGTTCATGGTTGTCATATATATTATAATGCTGGGATGCTATTTTTTAATTTATAATTTGATTTAAACTAAAACTTAAACATGAAATTATAAATTATAAAGTAAAATTTTAAAAGATAAAATAATAGATAGAATATTTTTAGGGCAAAGGGTTTAAATTTTGTGCATATATATATATATATATATATATATATATATGGTTGTCTGAAAAGTTCATACTGATTTTTAGTTCACATTAAAACATGTCAAATTTAATGACAGATATGCTTACATTTTTTTTATTAAAGTACACTTCAGATTATCACTTGAAAGTTTAAAATCACTTTATTCATGTCAATTGTGCACCCCTATTAAAATGGAAGATTGTAAGGTGCATTTTAGACACTAGATGCTTTTTTTTATTACCATAAAGGCAAAAGTGAATGGGCTTTAGCTGATAGAATTGTATGATAGTGGTTTCATAAGTTTAGAGTTAGTGATTGTAGCCTTATTGATGAAGAATGCTCAGGCAGACACCCGACTACAGATGATGACCAAATCAAGAGATTGATTGAAAATAATCAAAATTAGGAGAATTTGCAAAAATATAAAACTTATCAAAATGCACCATCCATGAGTAAAAAAGAAACTTTTTGTGTTGCATTTCTATCTGATTTGCTATATAATATCTTTTTTTAAAGGCATGAATTACATCTCTTTTCTTTCCCATTATAAAATTTGTTAGGTAATAATTAGGATTTTGTTGTTGTTTTTTAATTCCCAGAAATATTTTGAGAGGGTAGTGCTTTTACTGTACTATATATATTTACACTCTCACTCCCTGATTGAGCACTCTGGAAGAATGGTAGACTTTGAAAAACAGTAGCTACTCTGGCATCTACGCATCTTACATTCAACAATGAATTAGAACACTCTCAGCTATTGGGTATGTATAATGATAATATCCACACTAAAAAGTCTGCCTCCTTCTACCAAGCACCCGTAGCTCAGAGGTAGAATCGATGAGTGATGCCAATCCTGGGTAAAAGGCAATCGACTGTCTAACCGTACTGATGAGCTGTGATACAGCGAAACAGATCTGTCTGTGGATGACTATATATATATATATATATATATATATAAACTATTTTCAGATAGAGTGTATCTATAAAGAAACAAAGTGAATAAAAACACAAGAGAAACAACTATTCTTAGCCCATGACCTTTGCCTCCTGTAGAACTTTTATCAAGGCAAATGTAAGATTTATTTTGTTGCATATTCATATAAACAAAAGCAAGGATATCATTGGTGTAACACATTACATCCATCCTAAATCATAAGAATCAAATAACAATTTAAACAATATTCCTTTATTAAAAAGATATATATTTGTTAAATATTATTTGCTTGCTTTTGACTTACCAGACTGAATTATGGTCCTTTGAATCCTACACATGCTTCCTAACCTTTCAACCACCTGATGAATATTAATGAACATTCTCAAATTTAAAAGCCTTAATAAACCATTGACATGCTTGCTTTTGTATATAAACCTGTGCAACAAAATAAAAATCCTTACATTTAATTTACCTTGATAAAATCCCTCAGAGGATGAAACATGTCAGCTAAGATCAGTCTTCCTCTTGTTTATATATATATATATATATATATATAAAAGAAAGTAAGGTTTTACTTTTTTTATTTATCTGATAGTTAAAAATATATAGGTAAAAGTTAAAAATATAACTAGAGTATTTAGGAATATTTATTTAGAGTAAATTTATCTGTTTCACATTTCTATGAAGGTGGTAACATTAGAACATATTTTTCTAGAATATAAGGTATCACACAGAGTGCTTGTGTTAATAAAATATTGCTCAATGTAATATAAAAGATATTAAGTATATATAAATAACAATACATATTATCCCTAGCCAGTAGCATGACTCATAGATTCATGCTTAATCTTCAGAAGCTGAGTACACACACACACATGCGTGTGTGTGTATTTCTGTGAATACTCAGCAAAACAGGTCTCAATATGTGAAGTCAAAAGTTTATTTGCCTGAAGAGAGTCAACTTTAGACTCAAAACCCATGCAGCGTCACAAATACCATTATGGACACTTAATATATACAAAAAAGTAATATTAATAATAGCAACAATAAATCTATGATTTAGACAAAATATTCATGGCTTCTGACACTTTATTCTATACCAATTTCTCTAATTGGAACAACCCTATTTCTGTTTTTAATATATATATATATATATATATATATATATATATATATATATAAATTTCACCAGAAGTAAGATGATAAAGCTAGTAAGACACAAGTGGTTACTCAGAGTGAAGGAAACTGGGAAAATGTTACTGAGGAGAAAGGACAATAAAGAGAACAAGATTTTTTAAGTCTTCATAGAAGGCAATGATGTTCCTAAAGTTCTATGGTGGGTATCTTTGAGAGGATTTTGAAGAGGTTGCACTGGCTCATGAGGTTAAAAGCCTTTGTACAATCTATGAAGGCAATTAAGTAGGATTGTCTGTGATTTCTAAAGAAATTTTCTGAGAAAGAAGACAATGCTGAAGGTAAATATGTTGTTGTTGGGATAGAATTCACACTGATTCCTAGATGATTTTCTCTGCAGGGAAAGATTCTCTCTCTGGGGTTTCAGTATTGGATGCCTTTAAGGTCTGAAGTGCAGTAAAGCTGTGCTGCATCTTTGCTCTCACCTTGCTTTTGATATTCTTTGCTGTCTGGAAACAGCCTGCTTTTGAACCTTGCGTAATTGGCATTTACCTTCATGCCAGGTCAAATGGGATGCTCTCTAAGAAAGTGAGGACAAAATCTCAAATCCTAATAAAATGCCTGTGCGATTTTTGTTTTGAAGATGATGCTGCACTGACCACCCAAAACCTTCAGCAGCTTATGAAAGCTTCAGTAAAGTTTCTGTCACTTTGAATTTACCATCAGTTTCAAGAAATCACAAGTCATGGAACAGGACATGGACTGCCCATCTCTGATTATGTTCTGGAAGTTCTCCAGACCCCTTCTCTTTCAACACAATGAAAAAACAAATATTCTAAGAATCAGAAAAACAATTTACTAGGGTGCATAATGAAGAAAGAAGGCTTGGAGAATATAATGTACAGAACACATGTTGAAGGCAAGAGGGACAGAAAAAGTGCAAGAAGCTGTGAACGTTTTGTTTAAAGTGTAGATTTGTTATTATTATTTGCTATCTGTATAATACTTTATGTATCCATAATGATATTTGTGTTGCTACATGTGTTTTGAGTTCAAAGTTGGCCTTCTTCAGGCGAATAAATTTGTGACTTCACATATCGAGATCCGGTTGTCTTTCTGATGTCCGAAAATACTCTGTATATATAGATAAGTGGTTGGTGAGCGAGTCAGAAAGTTCATATATGTGTGTGTGTTAGTTTGTTGTTTTTTTTATACACTCGCTCATTAAATCTCTTCTGTTTTGGGAATCATTGACCAGAAAACTTTTTTACACTGACTTACAAAATTTGCTTCCGTCTTTCTTTCTACAAAATTGTTTTCAGTGATTTTGATTCAGTTCTACGGGTCATCAAGTTCTGTTTGTTGTGTTTGGAAGAAAGAGTTACTTTTTTTTGCAATGGCTCACAAAATGTTTTTTTTTTGAGTGCATTTGAATTTAGTGTGTCTGTGTGTGTGTCTTAGTTTTTTTAATCTTGTTTTGTTGAGGGAAGGCTTGTATTTTTTTATAAATATTTCTTCCTACATCATAGTTTGCATTTTGGTAGATAGGCATTACTCTGAATTTACCTCCCCTACATAAGTGTAAGTGTTGGGAAACATACAATTTCCTGTTATTGGCTAGTTTAATATTACTTCTGTGCAGGGCTACTGTTTTATTTATGCCTTGTGTCACCCCATCTATATTTTTGAGGATTCATTGCATTTTAGAGCATAAATTATGTTTTTAGAGTTGCAGCTCAGATTTGTTTTTATTTTTAATGTAGATGTGTTTTTTGAACTTGAAGTAGTTTCCTTCTATTATTATGGTGCAGACTGCACATCTTTTTCTGGTGCATTTTGTGACCCCCTGGATTGTGTGTTGCTTAAACTTTGATTAGGTTAGTATGTTTTATAAATTTTAGAGTTGGTGTTTACTTTTAATTATTTTAGTTGTCTTTAGAATTTATTTTATCATTTTTGTTGAGTAATTCTATGTGTCTTTTTATCTCTGTAATAACTCTGGTAATAGTAATATTAATAATAAATCTATACTTTAAACAAAACGTTCATGGTTTCTCGCACTTTTTCCATATATATATGGTTCATGGTTTCTCGCACTTTTTCCATATATATATATATATATAAAGAAACAGAGAGATAAAGGTTCTACTCAAAAGTAGACAATTTGGGGATAATAAATTTTTTTTTTTAAATATCAGCTCTATTCAGATAGTAAGTGATCATGACTGTCTACAGATCTTTTATCTATGAATTACCATGCATATCTTGGAAATAATGTTTGAATTCAGAGTTTTCCTTTTCTTAGACTGGTTGCAATCCAAGGCTATATAACCCAGTCTACACTGAAATTTAATCCAAAGCAGGAAGCATGATAAATTGCTCTAATTTCCAGCATCTAGTTTGAAGTAATTCTACTGTACAGATATATTGCAAATATGTACGTTTTGATGCGTTCTTTTACAGAAGATTTTGTAGGTGCAGGTAGTTATAGTGGCTAAAAAAATTACTTTTGAAGCCATTTTTGTAAGAATTACTGTAATATGCTTGTTGTGCGGGAATATGTAACAGACCTGATTTACAGTGTATAAAGCTATTGTGGAGTTAGTGTTGAAATAAATAACAAGAAGACTCGGAAACAGTGAGATAAAATAATGTATTAACAAAATACAGATAGTTGTTAAAGCTGAGTCGTATCTCCACTCAGCTGCAGGGCAAATCAAGTTACGACCTTTACTCTCTGAGTCTCTGGACCTGACTGCCCGGAAGACAGAATCTGGTAACCGGATGTGATGTCAGGAATAGTCCATTAGTCAATAGACTGAAAGGGGTACCACCCTAACAAAAACAGAAATATATGAAAAGTTCAAACAAAACATAAAAGTCTTCATATAAAAATGTGTGTGTGTGTGTGTGTGTGTATATATATATATATATATATATATTCAATATTCTTAATACAAAGTTTACATATACCTACTTGCAAAAGACAGGGCACCAAAATATAAATTCTATACTCTTCTCTCTGGTTGCTTTGAGCCTGAAATTGTGCTGTAACTTGATGGAGCAAAAAGTGGAAAATCGACTTCATCACCTAAAGATGTCTCCTACAAACTCGTCGGTTCATGTGACAGTTTCCTGTCTTCATCAATAATTATAATTCATTTTTATTGCTATTTTCTGTTTTGGTCAAGGGGAGATAACTTTTGTCTAATGCTACATGCTATGAATATAAAAATGTGTTTAGAAAAGCTTTTTTGAAAATAAATTGCCCCAGTTGAGATGAAGAAGGGATACTGGAATGACAAAATCTAACCTTAATTAATACTGACAAGCATTTGACTTTTTTCTCACCCAAGTTCAAAGCATCTGATATATCATGGCTTCTTATTCTACAGAAGTTTTGAAACATTGATTTTTCTCGAGTTTTCTTGCTCTTCATGAAAAGTTTTAACTTAAATACTCATTTGGTCGTCAAAAATGAAAGAACAGTTAAGGCCTTCAGCAAAAGGAGGCACTTTCAGCCATATATGTAAAAATGAGTTAGGTAAGTGTTCTTGTGTTAAAGCAGATCCTTGTAGCTTCCTTAAAAAAATTGATTTGTTTACCTCAAACTGATAAAAAATGATAGCATTTCAAAATTTGACAAACTTTCAACATAATTTTCTTTTTTTTAATTTTGTGATAAAAGGTACCTTTTAATTCCAAACGCCTTATTCTTTAGTCATAAGAAGAGATTAACAAATATCCTTTTCCTAGACTGGATGCCATCCAAGGTAAGAGAGCCCATTGTGGTATGTGAGTTACACCAAAAAATACTTGATGTTCTGACTTGAATTTAATAATAATAAAGAACCTTTGTTTTAAAAGAAAGTGATCTATATGTACTAAGCTTAATTCAGATCCTACCAAAACAGACTGTGTACTCAGTGTCATACTATAGCCTCAGAGAAGCCAGGTGCATCAGTGAATTGACCTGAAAGTCACCTTAACCACAAGGTACAGATCTGAACCTCATACAGGCTATCAGGTCTTCAGATATTGAAACAGGCAGTCAGCCAGAAGATGCACATGAGGGACAATTGAATGACAAGAAAACATACAAGAATAATCGTTCCCGAAAAGACTAGTATACATGTTCCCAGGCTTACACACTTTACTACTTAGTAGTAACAGTCTCTAGTAATAAGTTTAAAATTATGAAAAACATTTTTAATTTTCTGTAAAAATATAAAAACAGACAAAGATGAAGGAGAGGTGTCAGGCAGCAGAAATGTAGTTCTACAGAAGGATGCTAAGGATACTATGGACCAAACAATGTGAGCAACAACGAGGGATTAAAGATAATGCAAATGAGAAGAAAAGTCATATTTAACATCAAAAAGAGAGCGCTGAGGTTCCTGGGTCATGTAATAAGGAAGGATGGCCTGGAGAATCTAATACTCACAGAATAGATAGAGAGAGACAGGGGAAAGCAGTGTGAGACATATTTGATAGGCTTGAGGGATGTGCATTGTGGTCCAGTGGCTATCGGCTCGGAATGAGAACTTGGGGAGCCGAGTTCAGATTCCAGTTGAATTCATTGCATTCACTTACGTGCAAATACCCTTGGGAAAGGTATCAATCCATCTCTTCCTTCCAGTTATGGATTAAATAACAGGACAGACTGGGTTCTATAGCCTTGGCTGGCAACCAGTTTACTGCAGAAAGCAATGGCAACCTACTGCGGGATAATATTCTGCCCAGTCAGTCATGTCTCTTTCGAGATATGATCGCCCAAGCGTGTTTCAAGTATGGCACTTAACTGACTGAGAAAATGACTGAAAGAGTGGGGTTTTGGAGAGATACTAAGAGGAAAATATTGAGAGTGACAAGAGACAGGGCCAAGTGGAAGTCCATGATTGTCTACGGCCTGAAGGGACACGGCACATGAAGAAGAAGAAATGTGTGCGTGTGTTTTTGTTTAATAAATTCACCCCAATCAAGGATATAAGGCCACTAAGACACAAGGGAGTTAAAGTGAATGAGAACACTTTAAAAGGACTCGGAAACTCCATCCTGAACAGGAAGCAAGATATAAACCTCTACTCTTATTCAAAAGATGATGTTTGTGAACCAGACAAGTGATGGTCAAAGAGGCAACACAGTAATTATCTGTACCCTATACTAAGTCTAAATTTCTCTTAGACACTGTGTTTCTTTATAATTCCTTTTCATTTGTTTCAGATTTTTTCCATTTGAAAAGTGTTACCATTGTGTATGTCTTTGAAATGTATTTTGTTTATCCGTTTCCCCGTTTTGAAAGATATAATTGTTTTTTCTAGTTTTCAATGTGTATTCCCTAAAAAAAGGTTAATATCAGTATGAAGCATGGACCTTTTTCATGGAGATTGCGGTCAGTTTCCACCCATGAGTGAAAGACAGAGAACCTCTTACATCCTTGGGAGAAGAAGAATCTGTATTCAAAGAGAACTCCCAAAGACATACATCCACTTGGTATAATAACTGACTAAATTCAAAGTTGAATAAAAACAATTTTATGTCTGCAAGATTTAGTCTCTTGTTTTATTAGTCTATATAAAGATTATTTAAAAACAACAACAACAAAAAAGACAACAACAACAAAAAAGACAACAACAACAAAAAAGACAACAACAACAAAAAAACAACAAAAAAACAACAACAACAAAAAAACAACAACAACAAAAAAACAACAACAACAACAAAACAACAACAACAACAAAAAACAACAACAACAAAAAACAACAACAAAACAGGTTTCTAAAATCAGAATCAGATTTTCCTGGATAGCATTAGGACTTTCTTTTTCATTTTTGGAAAAAATTTTGTTTAACAACAAGCAAGATACTTAAAATTTTTATTTATATTTTATCAATATTTTTATACTAATTTTTTATCATTGGTTACTAGATATTGGTTAATCTGATAAGTTTTAAAAATGAACTCTGGGATGACTGGTTTCATGCCTTTCCCAACGGTTTCTATTTTAAAAAAATATCAGTGACAGAAAGGAGAATCTGAATCTGATTTATCATTTCCATTTTCCAAGCCTTCTGGTACTTACACGCTCATTTACACAAGCACAACTGTATTTATCAATGCTCACACACGCATTTGGCTGTCAGAAAATTGACTTGAGAAAAAATGATTCACTTCAGTAGCTGCCTGAACTCAAAAATCCCTTTTATTTTTATTTCCATATTCGTAATGACTTTTTTTGAATGACAAGTTGATGGGAAAATAATACTTGTCGTAATGAGTGTTCAGCTCCTTATTCTGCATACGTGATCTGGTCACGAGCCTGGTAATAATTCAGTACTGATAATGACAAGCAAAGATTGAATTGTTCAAGTGACACTTGCTATGGTTACAGAAGAGAAAAAAAAATAATATGAATAAAGTCTAAATTGCAAAACTAAACAATAAGAGAAGAAAATAATGTTTATTTTCAGAGGTGAATTTGTTGCCGGAGGGCCTTGCAAGAGAAAAGTATTATTGCTCTGTTTTAGGAGTTAGCTATTTTCATAAAATATTTTGTTTTTTTTATTTTTTTAGTTATTAATCTGAAATAGCAGATCCAGAGAGGAAACTACAGGAATTCCTACAGAAGGTAGTGAAGGAAGGCAAGAAGAAAGGACCAAACATCAATTGTAAACAGAGAAAGTGTATGGTTTCCAGTAAAAGGAACAGTCCAAGATGCAAGCTACAAACTGGTGATATCAAAATTATTTAAATACAAAAATTTAAATATCTAGAAATGTTTTTAACAGAAGATGGATAGAGCAACATCAAAATCCAAAGACACAATAGAATAGAGAAAGTACTTTCTAAAAGCTAAGCCATATATTAAGTTATAAGAAAAATATTAAAAACTAAGAAAAGAATATTGAACTGTTATATATCAGTCCTGCTATATGACAGAAAATACAGAAAAAGCTCCTCACAGATGAAAAAAGACTTAAGAAATCTGAACTGTGGCTCTACAGAAGGATGCTGTGAATACCACGAATTGAACACCTGAGTAATGAAGTTTCAGGGAAGTTAGAGAAGAAAGAACACTTATACTTAACATCACGTGTTGTAGTGCTGTGGATATTGGCTTGAAACAAGCAATCGGAAAATCAAGTTCGATTTCCAGTTGAACTTTGTTGCATTTGCTTATACCCACGAGAAAGGTATTAATCCATCTTTTCCCTCCAGCTATGGGCTAAATAACAGGACAGATTGGGTTCTATAATCTTGGTTGGCTACCAGTCTACTGCATAAAGTAATGTCAACCTACTGCAGGAAAATCTTCTGCCCAGTCAGTCATGTCTCTTTCAAGACATGATCACCCAAGCATGTATCACGCACGACACTTAACTGACACTTATGAGAAAAAGAAAAATCATGAAGTGAAGTCATCTTGATAGAATTAGAAGTCTTAAAAGGATACATCATTGGCGATAACAATTTTAACAATATAAGACATGTAGATGACACGTTGATAACAGACACAGAAACGGAATTATGGGAATTTGTACAGAAGGTTGTGAAGGAAGGTAAGAAGAAAGGGATAAAAACCATTAGCAAAAAGAGAGAACATATGATTGCCAGCAAAAGGAACAGTCCAAGATGCAAATGGAAAACCTCAAAATAAAGCAAGTACAAAAACTTAGACATCCAGGAAGTGTTTTGACAGAGGAGGACCTTCTGAAAGATAAGCAGAGTATTAAGAAATAGGAAAACATCATTAGAAATAAAGAAAAGTGCACTGAACTGTCCTGGCAGTGAATGTCGGACAGTCTCATCATAGATGAAGAAATTTGAGGTAGATGTAGTTCTACAAAAGGATGCTTAGAATACCATGGACTAAACATGTGAGCAATGAAGTTTAAGAAAAATTTAAAATAAAAAGGACATTTATATTTCACATCAAAAACAGAAAATTGAAAAAGGTTCATTATGGGAAAAGAGGGCTTGGATAATTTGACACTCACAAGACATTGAAGGCATGAGAGAGAAAGAGGAAAGGTGTGAATAATTTAACAAGCTGATGTTGGTTAGCAGAGCAGGGATTAGGAGAGAAGAACTTTACTAAGTACAGGAAATTGTAGAGAGCTATGATTGCCTATGTCCTGAAGGACACAGACCATAGAAAAAGAAGAATCTGACATCAATAACTTTTTTTTTTATTCATATAAGTTTAATTATTATCAAATTTATCCATGATAAAATGGTCAGCTACTACTTCTTTCCCAAGCACATTCATCTGTCAGGACAGTTAGCTAAACGCTATTATAGGTACCTGCTTAACCCATAAAATCTACCTGTTGTTTATACTGCAAACATCTTTATCAAACATTGGTTACAATTTCTTGGAGGTAGTGTGCAATTTGATATGATCTTTAAAAAAATTTGGTTTTTTAAACAAATCCTGTACACTCAAACACTCAGTCATGATGACTTGTGACTTCATGCAAGACCAGGATATCCCAGTGTTTTATACCTAGTTATATACAGTAATGGTATGTTCTTGTTCTTATTTTAAATATGTGGAGACTATTAGAGAGAGTAGAGTGATTATACTGACTAGCTGTGCATCTACTTCATGCAGCATGCAAGTCTTGTATTTGTTGATATACTATTATTCCTAATCTCTGTTATACTTCCACAGTAACCTGATTAATATGACCCACCAGTGGGCAATTTCAACTGTTGAGTAGGTGATGAGCAACAGAACAGAAATTGGTCATTCTACTGGAAATTTTGGTGGCTGACAGAGGATTTTGAATATAACAAAATATTTCATTATATGCTACATAAATAGGAATAATATTCAAAAAAGATATTCAAAGAACCAGTACTAAAAAAAAAAAGCAGGTAATCAATTCAAAGTAACTGGATCCCAATTCTAGATTAGATATAAATATCCCTGTAAACAAATAATATTTTCATATTTTCTATAGTTCTGAGAAGGGTCATCAACATTCAAATATTTCTTCAGATGAAAGAACGTTTTCTTTCAGAAATAAATCAGATAAGAAAAGACCAAGAAAAACTTTGCCAGTAAAATTAAGAAGTGACCTCAGGATAATTTATATTTAATTTAAAATTATTTGTATATTTTTTATGAAATTGGCCATTTTGAATTTATCAATATAGGAAAAGTGCTCATCAAAACAATTTACTTATCACTGTATACCTTTGAATATTTATTATACAGGTGGGTGATGAAAAGATTTTCCATGTGAAAGTAGGCAATGAGGCAAAAATTGTTGGTAAACCCTGTGTTAGAACAACCGTTGATGGCCTCCTCAATGGTTCCGTTTAACAACACTACATGGCAATTCATAGATAAAGAAAAGGAATTTGTAGAGAGCCATAATCGCCTCTATATCAAAGGGATGTGATGTTAAAAACTTCTAATTACTTTAAATTCCAAACCATGAAACAGGCAACAAGAATAACCCCACTATCTTCAGCTACACCATGAAGCTAAATATTATTGCAATATGAAATATAGCAAAAAAGTATGAAATATAATCACAAGCTTTGAATTCTACTACAAAATTAGCTCCATTAAATTGGCAAAATTCCATTTTAGGTTTATATTTCATTAATTCCAGGCTGAATATGTCAAAGTACATCTTTCTGAAATTTTAAGAAAAAAAGAAAGAAAGAAAATTTGAAAAAAATTTTTCTTTAATCATCGGAAATTGTCTGGAAAAGGATGAATCATTAATACTCCATGCAAATCCTGAGCCAATCCTTTTTCCTTCCATTAAAAGTGAATTCCTCTTTATGTTTTTATTAGTCAATAACTATTTCTCATTTTTTTTCTGATTAAAATAAATAAAATGTAATAATAATCTAAAGTAGTATAAAAAACAAAATTTAACATTTTAAATCATAAATTAAATGATAAAAGTGTGTGTGTGTGTAAAAAGAAAGGGGGTGGTTTTTTTATTTATTAATCCAAAAAATTTTTATTATTTAAATGTTTTTGCATTTGAGCAAACTTTTTGGTATTTATTAAGCAGGACATTTATTTATTTTCGTATAACTGCTTGAATAGTCAAGAAATCTTACAGAAAAAAAGGGCTTTATAAGATTTATTGAATATTCACAAGCAGGTAGATGAAAATATGCTGTTTAATAAATAAATAGAGCGTCTACTGAAATACAAGTATCTACTGAAAATAATATTATATAAGTAATATAAATTATATAAATAATATATAGTAAGTACAAAGAATCTGCCACTTTAACTGAGCAGATTCAAGCTGACTTCAAAGTTTTGTGAGAACACTTCAAAGTTGGCTTGAACCAGTTAAATTGACAGACTCTTCATGCTTATCAACATTCTATCTCCAACCTGATATCTAGCACTTTATGATAAAAAAACCTGCTTCCCAAAACACATTTTATCAGTAAAACCACTGAAAAAAACAACTTTGGCACTAAACATTATCACAACAACGATATATATATATATATATATATATATATATATACACACACACACACACACATAGAGTAATTGAAAAGTAACCCCCTATTTTATGAGTGGCCAGCCAGTAGTCCTGACTTAACACCCTGTGACTTTTTTTTTCTGTGGGGTTGGTTAAATGAGCAAGTCTGTAGAAGAACTTGAAGGACAAATACAAAAAGTTTTCCATACCACAAGAGTTCCTGGTGTAATCAGTTGACATGATTCCTCAGTGGCTTGAGAATCTTGTAGCAAAATCTGGTGGCTACATCTAATTTCAAATAAAACCTCACACTAAACATTGTTCTTATACTCCTTTTATTTTTCAAATTATATTTAATAAATATATTATAAATATTCTAAAATGGGTAGTTACTTTTCAATCACCCTTTATATATAATTTGATATAATTATTAGTTTACAATTGCTATAAAGAATGGTGGAAAATGAATGATTAGTTATTCATGTGTAAGTTTTTAGATACATTTTGGGTCCAATTATTATGTTAATATGAAGCAATTCTTTAAAGGATCTATTTATTACTTAATAGTAATAAAAAATGATCTTCCCCCACCATTTTATTTTCAATCTCATGTGTATATTAATATGTACTATTTCTACAAAAAATGACATTTTTTTTGTAAGTCATTAATAATAATGACTTAAATTTTTTTAAATGTGAGACTCAATGATTTTTTTTCAATTATATTAAAACATAATTCTTCATGTGATCAGTTTATTTTTAAATATCAGCTAAAACCAATTCCTCTTTTATGTTCAGTAGCATCTTAACTAAAGATCAATCTTTGACCAAGCTTTAATAAAAAAGTTAAACATATTAGAGTGATATGCATTTCCTATTTGTTCTATATATATATATATATATATATATATATATATATATATTATATAAAATACATGCATATGTAATAATTTGCACAAAAATAATAATGATGCTATCTTTTAACCACCATAGACAATCACTCCTAACGCCTGTTCAATCAGCATGGAACAGTTTACTTTTAACAGAATATATAAATTGTTTTGTGTATGTATAGACATAGGAATGTTTATATTCCAAAAATGGTTAGCACATTATGAGCATATTCATAGTTGATATCGTTTAGTGTTGGCTTTTTCCTTTTTATTAATAAGAAATGAAAAATTAAAAGAAAAAAAATTAAATAAAAAAAATTAACCAAAGCAGCTTGTCTATCATTTTTAATGAAAGTTACACACACACACACACACACATATATATATATACACGTTTGTGTGTGCATGGATGAGTGGTAAGATCATTTACTTTCTGACCAGGAAGCTTGTGATTTTGAGCTAGTCCAACTATCGACAGCTTCTCAAAGATAGCTGTCTACCCAATTTCACTCACTAGGTTTAGGTCAACCAGTGGTTATGTTTAGGCACTTTCCAAATGTGATGCATGCTGGAACCGCCTCCTCCAGATCGATAATATTCAACTTTCTGACAAATCGACCATGGTGAGATTCAAACCCAAGTCATCATGACTGAGGGTTTGAGTGTCCTGGTTTTGTTCAGACTGTTGTTCATGCTAGATAAAGCACTCTCTCCCAGAAACTGTAACCAAGGTCTGCTCAGCATAGTTGCAGTATGAATCACATATGGGCTCTGTGGGTGTTGAACAAACACAAGTGTGCCTGAGCGGGTGTCCCGATAGAAGAGTATCCTTAAATACAAGTGGCCAGCCATTATGTGTGATCAATAAATTTAAAAGTCTTATAATAGATTACTATAAAAGTATTGTTATTTAAAATTATTATTATCAAAAATAAAAAATAGTATAAATAATAATGTAAAATTAAAATTATAATCATGTAGGAAATTTTATATTAAGCAATTTTATAGATTTATTTTCATATTGCAAATTTTTATTTTTTATGGTGAGATAAAGAAGAATCTGAAGGAAAAACTTGAAGCAACTAAAATGTGGTTCTACAGAAGGATGCTGAGAATATCACGGATCAAGCATGTGAGCAATGATAAGGTCTTCGAACTGATGGAGACAAAAAGGAAATTAATACTGAGCATCAGGAAGAGACAGCCAAAGTTCCTGGAACACGCAATGAGGGCTTAGAGAATCTGATACTAACAGGCCAGATAGAGGGGAAAAAGAGACAGGGGAAAACAACGGATAACATATTTGAAAGACCTAATCAGGTGGATGACAGAACGAGGATTGCATGGTGTAACAGAAGAAGGCGTGCTCAGAGCCACCAGGGATAGGGAAACGCGGAAAGCCATGATCGCCTATGACCTGAAGGGACAGGGCACATAGAAGAAGAAAGAAAAATCTTTTTCTGATTTATTTCTTGTTTATGCTTTAACATTGTTGTCATTTTAATGATGCATTAATTTTTTATTGTAACTATTGTTAATTTCCTCATAGATAAAGAAGACAAGAGGCGACAGAGACAAGGTTCCACAGAAGAATGCTGAGAATACCACAGACAAAAAATGTAAGCAAGGAGGAAGTTTTAAGGAAAAAAAAAAACTAAAACTATTGTCGATTTTTTAAGCATGACTTAGATGTGGCACAAGTCCAAAAGTATGGGATACCCAGTGAGGATTGAATTCATGACTCAGTTGTAACAGGTTTTTGCAAAAGAAGCTTGCTAACTATTACACCGTGTTGAGATGCCCAAAAGATGCTTATATAATCGACATTTCTTAAATGCATGAGGAAGGAAGGAATGAATGATATATAATGAGGATTTAGACTTGTTTTTATGGCTTATTAACCATTTTCCAGTCAGTTAAGTGCCATATGTGATACACACTTTAGGCGAGCATGTTTTGAAAGACAAAACTGACTGAGCAAAAGAATATCCCACAGTAGGTTGCCATTGCTTTCTGCTTTCATTTGTAGGTTATTTAGAGGTAGAAAAACATTTTTGGAATTGTAAAAATCATTATTTTTGTGAGTGAATTTTGCATTAACAATTTTGCAGATAAAAGCTCTACTAATTAACCAGTAGCTTGGGGGAGAAGAGATAAAGTTATATAATATTATATTATATATTATATTAAATTTATATATATTAAATTTATACCTTTGGAAGTGAGTTTGTATGAATGTAATGATGATTATTGGAATTCAAACTTGCCTCTCTGTACATAAAAAGGAAGATGGGCTTGAAAAAATTACACACTCACAAGAAATGATAAAGAGAGGCAGGAGGACCGCATAACTGACAAGCTTATGGAATGAATGGCAGAACAGGGAGTGAGATGGATGGTAAAAAAATGAGCATTAAGAGTGACAAAGGAGTTACAAAGAAATTATTGTGAGCTATGATAGTCCATGTTCTGAAGGCACATATCACATAGAAGTCATTTTCTTTTAATGTTTTTATGATTAGTTGTATCGTGGAGGAATACAGATACAAGTAAATAATACGATTATTCTTGGTAGATACAGTAGTACATGTCTGTGTAGGGTGGCAACAACTAGTGTGCAGAGTAGACAACAACCATACTAGACATCAGCTGCCAACTTCAGTCGATACTCGATATTAGTCCTTTATATATTGTGAACCGTGTGTTGTGTTTGAGCTATGTCAAAACAATTACAATGCCTATTTTCCTTTAGATCATTGCATTATAATTTATTAAATTCTTTATAATATCAGTCTGATTAGGCAATAATCTAACAAAATACTTCAAAACATTGGTGTTCACTGTCTTAGTTGTGGGACCATCAAAATAAAACACAGCAATTTGCTGCTATTTCTCAAGCTGTCTAGTCATACTTATATACATATTCATTGTCAAAATTAATAAAATGTATATATAAATTGCCTAACCTAATTATGTGCTTTGCTTTCAGTAGACCACATGCAATATCAATATGTTACATTAACATGTACTATTATAAAATTCTCAGATCATGCTACAGTTAAATATATTACAAATGTAACCCACACTTGTTTGTTCAAAGTATTAATTTTGTTCCATTCCTGGAATTCTTATTATAATGGCATTTTTTTTTTCAGGAAAATATGACATAACCTACCATCTACCCAACCCTCATTATCGGTACCCTAACCCATCTATCACCCTCCTTCTGACTTTTCCTATATCTAACCATCCTTTCTCACCACTCTATGTAACCTCCTGCACAATAGTGGCATGAAATGCCTTGCTCAGGGTGAATCGATTATGAAAAAAAAAATGTTTTATTCCAACTCTTTGATCTTTGTGGTGGAACCATCAGAATAAAGATCAAACATGACAATCTCATTGTACTTTTCAAGCCATCTAGTTATACTTTTATACAAGTTCATTGTCAAAAGCAAGTAATAGTGTGTATATATAAATCTCATAACTTGATTATGTGCTTTGCTTTCAGTGGATCACATGTAACATTAATATATTAAATTGACATGTACTAGTATGAAATTTTCAGGTCATGCCACATTGTCAAATATATTACAAATTTAACCCACACTTGTTTGTTCAAAGTATTAATTTTGTTCTATTCCTGGAATTCTTATTATAATGGCATTTTTTTTTCTCAGGAAAATACGACATAACCTATATGTTTTATTCCAACTCAATCAATATGCTGCATATTATCTATTTATTTATTTTTACATGTGGACACATTCATTATGTAGAAATCAGATCTGAAATCACCATCTTTGATTCTTGTAGAAAGAGCATCATTTAGCAGTGCTGTCTGCCATCTCAGTTTCTTAATTAGTTCTACTAGTGTTCCTGCAATTAGCTCTATTTTATTATTTTGATAATCATTTTCTGCATCATCATATTTTCAATGTCTAGCCTTTTGGGCCGGAATATTTTTCTTTCAAGACTGCAATGAAAATGATGAACAAGCAGAACAAAAAGATTTTTCTTTCCTCTTCTATAAATAATAGATCAATGACTCCCATAATGTTGGTTAGCAAGATCAGGGAATTTTAATAGTGTGTGTGTGCATGCGTGTGCGCATGATTCATATTGGGCACTTCAATATTGTAGTCATCTAGCAGTTTATTATTACTCTGGATTGATCCTCATTGGGTGACTTACTCTTATGGCCTTGTACCAGACTATCAAAGGCTTAGTTGACATTCAGGTACTTAACAGTCCATTATTACTGTCAAGCAAGTTTGATAATCATTAGGTTATTTACTCTTATGGCCCTGGAAAGTTGCTCTCATGTCTTTGTGCCAGACTACAGAAAACTTAATTTGTATTTTGACACCTAGCAGCTCATTATTAATGTTGAGTGAGTTTAATCTTCATTAGGTAACCCTCTCTTAAGATCTTGTGCCAGACTAGGGAAAGCTTACTTGGGGTTTAGACACTTAGACATAGGGTAATGGTTAGCTTGCCTAGCAGTCCATATTTACAGTGTAGTAAGTTTGATCCTTACTAGGTGACTCACTCTTATAGCCTTGTGTCAGATTTGTGTAATTAATTTTATTTTGATGGGTTGTACAAAGCTTTTTATGTGCATTGTGTTGCGGTAGATATCGACTCGGAGTGACAAATCAGGGTGCCAAGTTCGAGTTGAATCCCTTGCATTCACTTACGCACAAATGCCCTTGGGTAAGGTATTAATCTATCTCTTCCCTCCAGTCATGGATTAAATAGTGCGATAGCCTTGGCTGGCAACCAATCTATCGCAGAAAGCAATGGCAACGTACTGTGGAATAACCTTCTGGCCAGTCAGTCATGTCTCTTTCAAGACATGATCACCCAAAGTGTGTATCATGCTCATATGGCATTTAACTGACTGACCTAAAGAGACTGGCAATCATTTTATTAATTTAGTATTTTTTAAACCTTTTTTTTGGCTAGATGGGCAGAAGACAGTTTCGAAGAATGTGAAGGAACACTGTTTGCAATGAATATATTCTATAGCATCACTGTTCATCCAACCTGCACCCACCAAAAAATATTGCAGAAGAATTTAGAATAATTCTCTAAATTTATCACTGATTTTGATAAAAGAAGAGCACTACCTGTGTGAATGTGTGGCTAGTGTAATGGATAGCAGCTCAGGATGAGAAATCTGGGAGCCAAGTTCAAATTCCATTTCAATTCATTATATTTCTTTGCTTGCAAATACCCTGGTGAAATGTATGAATTCATCTCTTCTCCACACTCCCAGCTATGGCTTAAATATTAGGACAGACTGGCTTTTTAGCCATGGTTGGTAACAATCAAAATGCTAACTGGCTTCACCTTCCTTTTCTTTAACCTATAGCTGGGGGAAGAAGAGATGGATTGAAGACTTTTCTGAGGGAATCAGTAAAAAGTCAACCAAAAAGATTTTGCTAGAATAGGAACTATGCTCCCCAATTCTACTTTTGATATTGCTGTTATGCTACCTTCAGTTTATGTGAAGAAGTAGATGCAAACTAATTTCTCAATAGTAAATTTTAATGATCAGAGTAGATGGCCATAATGCTTGGCTAGAATTTGTATCCTTCATGAAAACAGTCAACATGAGAAATGAACAACAGTAGGGAGGTAAAATAATATTTGGCAGGGTTAATGTAATGTAAAATTAAAGGTCTCTTCAAAATCGACGAATTTGCTGGAAAAATGCAGCGTTTAAAAGACTATTCGCTGGAAAAATGTAGCGTTTAAGACTATTCGCTGGAATAATAGAGCGTTTAAACGACTATTCGCTGGAAAAATACAACGTTTAAGACTATTCGCTGGAAAAATACAACGTTTAAGACTATTCGCTGGAAAAATACAACGTTTAAGACTATTCGCTGGAAAACTAAAATATAACATGTTCAGATAAAATTATCATTTTAACAGTGACCCTTTTTATTGAACATTAATTAGCCTTGTATTGGATGAATGTTAGCATATAAAATCAAAACAATATAAATTGAGATACTTATCAAACTTGAATCTAAAATATTCTTCAAAAGCTAAGTGAAAAAGCAACTAGCAGATTTAGATGAAATAACTATTTTTGGATAGGAACCCCAAAAGAGACAGCAACCAATGTCATAATAACCCAAACATTAATAATCATCATATTGCATGCAATTTGTATTATCATCATTTCTGATGCATTTTATTAATATGGAAGGCCTGAGGCAACACAAGTTTCAGCTTAGCAAAAATGACAAATCATGAAAACTGAGACATAAAAACATGAAATAAAATCAGATAATTGTTATGTCACTAATAACGAGAAGTGAATTTTGACAGATTCAAATAGGATTATTATTGAAACATGTGATGGCACCATTGCTTTTGGCCTTCCATAGGTCATGCAAAATAACAGTAAATTCAAATTGTTATTCTGAACTATTAAGATGGCTCGTGATCAAATTTTAGATTACAGAGAAATAAATTGCATTATTATCATATCTGCACTCAGGTTTTTAAATCAGTTATAACTGTTGGCTTTCAACAGAGACCAGGTGACAGCAAGTTTCTTCAATACACAAGCACTCTCCTCAGTATCCATATTAATATGCTTTGACTTCATGAATCATTTTATCTGGTAGTTAAATCTGGAGACTAAAAGATAAAGTTTCTTAGGTGCCTCAGCATGAGGTAATGGTTGACAAGGCCAGCCTGATTGACTATTACTACTGGTACTTAACATCAGGAAGAGATAGAGGAAATTCCTGGGATATGTAATGAGAAAGTAGGGCATGTAGAATTTAATACTCACAAAACAAATAGAAGGAAAGAAAGACAGAGAAAAGCAGGGCGAGACATATTTGATAGGCCTGAGAAAATGGATAGCAGAGTGGGGTTTGGGAGAGATACCAAGAGGAAAAATATTGGGAGCAACAAGAGACAGAGCCAAGTGGAAGTCCATGATTGCCTATGTTCTGAAGTGACACAGCACATGAAGAAGTGAGTTCAAACCCCATTGAGACCTACAAAAAAAAAAAAAATTTCAGATGAAATGTTTTTTGTATTTCTCTCAGTAATACTTATTCCTCTCTGGTTCCTCATCATTTTTGTGGTGCCTTGACATTGAATAATGGTTAACAAAGCTATTAACATGGTGTAGAAAGTTTGATCCTCACTGGTTGACCTATAACAACATTAAATAACCTATTTTTGTTGATCTCAGGAATACTTGTTCTTCTCTGACTTTTCTTTCAGCTGTGGCATATCGACATGAAGTAATGGTTAGTGAGAATAGTGTGGCTCTGTATATCAACTGAGTAGTGAGCTTGTTTCTCACTGGGTATTACCATTCAAAATTAAATGATCAAGCAACAAGTTTCCACTATATTACTTTACTTTTTATATTCATATTTATAATTGAAATTCCCATGTTTAAACCTTTTAAATCTTGTGATTTATATACAGATGAGACAGTTAATCACAGAAGACACAGAAAGAAAAATACAGAGCATCCTACGAAAAGTAGAAAGTGAAAGGAAAGCAGGATGATCTACTCAAAGATGAAGGAGAGACTTGAATCAACAGAAATGTGATTCTACAGAAAGATGCTGAGGATACTATGATCTGAACATGCAACCAACGACAAGTTTTGGAGAGGATGCAAAGGAAAAGGAATACTCCTGCACTCTCCACAGTATTCATATTATTCCTATATATTAAAAATCAAGTGAGAGCAATTCTCTTGTACTTTGCAATATTCCTATTATTCATGCTCTTGTGAGAGCAAGTTGACCTCCAATAACCACTGCAAATTTCTGAGTTATCCTTATTTTGTATATATTGCCTTCATATTTAAGCATTGTACCCTCTAATCTTCATGAAATGTTGATACTGCAAAAACTATTATAATAGTCTGCATGTAAATAGCATAAATATGAATAGAACTTCATTTTTTTCTGATTCTGATATTATTTCTAATTCAACAATATATATAGATATATCATTCATTTGAATGACAAAGTGGAAAAGAAATTCTGTGTGTCGAGTTTCGCCCTTTAGACAGCCTAAAACATGTGTGATTAGGGGAGAGGGAGATACAAATGCAAATTATATAAGGGGAAGTGCAGAAATTTCGGAAACGTTGAATTTTAATTTTTTTTTTTTACCAGTCTTTACAGACTATAGAGAAATACATTGAAAATGCATATAAAATCCCTAATAACCTAATTATTTCAGATTCAATATGAAAAAAAACTTCATAAAATTTGTAAAAATAAAATGTTGAAAAATAGAAAAAAAACTTGATGAAAAGAGATATATTGCAATACCTATCAATGAAAGAATTTATCTGGCTTAATATACAGACTTAAAACAATTCCAAATAATAACTTAAAATCTGAAGCAGAAATTTACTGTATAACCTGTAATGATTGCCACAAGGAATACATAAGTGAGATTTCAAGGAATCTAAATAAAATTATTACTTTGATATTTTAAAGTGAGTGAAATGTTATCTAATACTGACAAGCAATATGGATTTCATTTCTCTCGATCAACTGTTATTAATGATTTTTTTTTTAAAAGAGTATCAAGCTCTCAAAAAGAATGGTGAAGCTCACACTGTTGCTTTGGGCATCTTGGAAGCATTCATCAGCATACGAGTCTTTTTAACAAGTTGCAAAATTATGGTGTCTCTAGACAAATCTTTGAAACGGTTCAGTCTTTATGAAATTATGAAAGAAAAGTTATCCTGAATGGCCACTCTTCTAAATCTTTTTGTACTAATGCAGGTGTTCTCCAGAGCTTGGTCCTACTTTGTTCTTAATTTTCATTAATGGCCTTCCTGATGATATCAGTTCTTAACTTGGTATCTATCCTGATGACCCAATTATTTACATCTGTCTCAACAGTAAGTGATTAGTTTTTTTAAGATCAAATTAATGATTGCTCTCAAAAACGACCTACAATCAGTTGTTAATTGGGGCAAGGAATGGCTTGCTAATTTTAACTCCTCCAAAACAAAACTGCTTTCTATTAATCATCTGAGAGACAACTTTCTGCATTCTATCAGCATGGTAGATGCTAACATTAAGAAGAAAAACTATATCGAATCTATTGTGAGGTCTGCTGATAACAGTTGATTCACTGCATCATGCTACAATTAAGAAGAAAAACTATATCGAATCTATTGTGAGGTCTGCTGATAACAGTTGATTCACTGCATCATGCTACAATTAAGAAGAAAAACTATATCGAATCTATTGTGAGGTCTGCTGATAACAGTTGATTCACTGCATCATGCTACAATTAAGAAGAAAAACTATATCGAATCTATTGTGAGGTCTGCTGATAACAGTTGATTCACTGCATCATGCTACAATTAAGAAGAAAAACTATATCGAATCTATTGTGAGGTCTGCTGATAACAGTTGATTCACTGCATCATGCTACAATTTTTCTCTCCAGAATCTATCTCACATATCTATAAGTCTTCCATTCATACTGTCGGAAATTTACAGATGTAATGGGTCTCCTGATTGGCTGATTTAACCCGAACCTCGTTTTGAACTTTAGGCGGGCTTTACCAGAGGTTTTATGTTTTTTTTCTGATGGTTTTGGTTCTCTCCTTTTTTCAGCTAGCACGAACAGTATCGGACGTATTTGTGCCGCTCCGGATTTTTGTTGCAGCAGGGCCTAAATTGGCGCCCACTTGTCTCGCTATATCGAGACCATCTTACCAATTCTTTGTAATCTTTTAGGCTAATGCCACAACTTTGTAACAGAGAAAATCTCTTGTTACCCTTCTTACCTTAAAAAGGATACCCTATGGGCAAAGCCTTGCCTTCCTAGAGAAAAATTCTCTAAGCACTATCATCTTATACCAAGATAAGAAACTGTGAAAGAAGCTGACCCAGAAGAAAGTTCCTGTACGTCGCGGATCGCAGTTCCTTGTGTCTTTTTCATCCCACTCCTAGACGGAGGATACTATACCAAGCTAAGCAGAGAAAAGAGACTATACCAAGCTACACTGTAGCAGCAAAATTCAGCATATTTTTGCAAGACGAATAAATTGTTTTTTCTATACCAGGTATGTCTTGTTATGTTTGATAATTTCCTTTCACTGCTTAAGCGCTAAGCTATGTGAATATATTTCTCACAATACTTCAAATATTGCTGTCATATAGTCTTGTGTTCTTGCTATATATTTAGAGATTTTTGATGAAATGTTAAGAACTGCAATTGGTCCTGATCTGGCATCTCAGTTTAAGTCTTCTTCTATGTGCCCTGTCCCTTCAGGACGTAGGCGATCATGGCTCTCCACCTCTCCCTATCCCTTGTGGCTCTTAGTATGTTTGCTCCTGGCAACCCCCATTCCGTCATCCACCTGATCAGACCCTGCAAATATGTTATCCGCTGCCTACCTCTGTCTCTCCTTCCTTCTATCTGTCCAGTCAGTATCAGGTTCTCCAGGCTCTCCTTCCTCATTGCATGTCCCAGGAACTTCAGTTGTCTCTTCCTGATGCTCAGCATCAATTTCCTTTTTGTTGCCATTCTTTCTAACACCTCGTTGTTGCTTGTATGCTCAGTCCACGATATCCGTAGCATCCTTCTGTAGAACCACATTTCGGCCGCTTCCAGTTTTGTCCTCATTTTCGATGATATTGTCCAGTATTCACTGCCGTATTGAAAAACTGACATCACATAGCAGTCTTTTCTTTGTTTCTATTGAGATTTTCCTGTGTGTTAGTATTTTGCTCATCTTCTGGAACGCATCCTTTGACATGCCAATTTGCCTTCGGATCTCTGTGTCGCACTTTTCATCTCCTGTTAGAACACTTCCTAGGTACTTAAATTTTTGTACTTGCTTGATTCTGATATCTCCCACCTGTATTTGGCATTTTGGGTTGTATCTTTTGCTGATGACCATGCACTCAGTTTTCTTAAAGTTTATTTGTAGTCCCTTTTTGTCACTCTCCACTGCTACTTTCTGTATGAGGTCTTGTAGTTTCCTTTCCGTGTCCGCAATCAGCACTGTATCGTCCGCATACCTTATGTTGTTCAAGTTGTGGCCTCCAATAACAAATTCTGGCGTGTCATCTAGGGTCCTCAAAATATTCTCGCTTTATAGGTTGAACAAATCCGGTGAAAAAACACATCCTTGTCTTATTCCTTTTTCTATCTTTGTGTATCTACTGAGGTTGTTACCTGTCCATATGCAGGCCGTTTGCTGCCAGTAGAGATTCTTGATTATTCTTATGTCTTTCCTGAAAATGTCGAGGCTGCCAAGCATCTCCATCAATTCTTTGTGTCGTATCTTGTCAAATGCTTTCGTGTAGTCAATGAAGCATAGGTACAAGTCTTTCTTCATTTGTAATGCACTTCCAGAGAGCATCCTAATCATGAATATGGTCTTCCTTGTTCCAGTGTCTTTGACGAACATGCACTGTTCCTGCCCTATCTCTGGCCTGATTCTGCTTCTTGCTCTATTTATCAGGATTCTGATAATCAGTTTTGTCATGTGACTCATTAAGCTGATAGTTCTGTGTAGTTTGCACTCGTTTGCACCAGGTTTCTTCGGCAGTGCTATAAATATCGACTTGTATAGGTCGTCTGGTATTATTCCGCTGCTATAAATTTTGTTTATTATGTCAGTAATTTTTTCTATGCCATATTCTTCTAAGGCTGTCAGCAGCTCTATCACGATGCCATCTGGGCCAGGTGCTTTGTTTCTGTTCATTTTGGCCATTGCAGCTTCCACTTTGGATTTTAGTATTTCCGGTCCATCCATCTCCTTGTGTATTCTCAGTTGTTCTCTCTTGTTGCAAAAAAGATCCTTTATATATTTTTCCCATCGCTGAAGTATTTCCTCTTTCTCTAATATGATTGTTTCTTCCTTGGATTTTATGCATCCTGTTGAGGAGCAGGTTTTTTGTCCTGTCAGTTCCATCTCTGCTTTGTTGGTCCTGCTCAGTCTCTCTACTTCTGCGCATTTGTTGTTGAGCCATTCCTCTTTGGCTTGTCTGCATTTGTTCCTTATCTCCCTGTGAAGTTTCTTGTAATCTGCTCCATGTCTTGGCATTATTTTTTGTCTCCTTTGCATCATGTGGAGGATCTCTGTCTGCTGGTTACTTATGTGCAAATGCCCTTGAGAGAGCGATGAATCCACCTAGTCTCTCCTCAGCTATGGGTTAATTAGTAAGACTTGAATCACTAATTATTTTAAAAAAAGAAATTACTCTAAAAATTTTATGGCTTTAAATAAACCTAGAAATGTTGATAAGTTATAGTAAATGAATTAATCAAAAAATTAAGAAAAGAACAAACATTTTTCTTGTAAAGTTTTTAAGAAAATGATTTTATACATTTCATACAAAAGTACCACTGGCTGTTTTGTCAATGAATGCTAAATCTTTCCTTATAAGGAAATGACTGACACAAACTAACTGAACTTTGAGATCAGTCCAGTTTGGGATAAAGTTTCTGGGTTATTTTTCCGGTTTTATTAATAAAATTTACATTTTTACATTTCACATACTAAATAGCGTATTACCTCTCAAAACCATTTAGAACACTGAATTACCTCCCTTTTTTATTTTTAATGTGCATTTCATTTTGTGAGGAGTTAATTTTTTGTATTTTCTCTCTTGAGAACGGTCAAGTTCATTGCCGTTATTCTTTCTCATTTTGATAATCATCTTTTGTTAATTGCTGAGATGATGTTGATATCGCTTTGGTGGAGGTTTGAGCTCCTTCACTGCTCATTTCTAGTTGTTAATGTTACAACAGCTGTTGACATTTTTCATTGTTATTATTATTCAATCTTCTTCCTCATCATTATCTTTACAAAAGCTTCAACAAGCAAAATGGCTGACAGAGTAAGAGATCTAGAAAGACGGATGAGTCAGAATGAATAAAGGCAATTTAAAACTGCACTTGGAGAGATGTGGAATGTTCACATAAAATAGTGCATTATATAAATACAATTTGCTCTTTAATGCATATTAAATGCCAGGAACAGTGATGCATGCATATATTTATGTTCAGGTGTATCTAGATTCAAAATTCTGAAATATAAATGCTATGTAAATAGTTATTTTGCTCTTAGTATGAATAAAAACAATTTGGTCAGAAACTGAAACCTTAAAAAAGAACAGAAAACTTATGTAAGAGTAAAACTTACTATCAAAATATTGTGAACACTCTACAAAATTGGAAATAATAACCAAGACAATAAATTCACATTTGCATGTCAACAACTTTTTTTTAAAGTCATTTCACCACAAGGTAATGAAACCACTAAGATGCAAGAGGTTGTGGAGTTTTAGAGAATGAGAAAAACACTATTAACACATCACTCAATAAATCTTGGGCATAACTAATAAAACAACAACTTTTAGACAAAATTTGACATTATTCATCAATATAATCTCCTAGGTTGATACACTGATTCCAATGCTTCTCTAATGATTTGATGTGTTTTTTGTAAAATAATTTGTCTTTGGCTTCAAAATATGCTTCAGTTTCCAATATCACTTCTTCATTGGAGCCAAATATCTTTCCTTGGAGTATTTTTTGAGGTCTGCAAACAGCCAGTAGTTGCTGGAGGCCAGATCTGGAGAATTGAAGTGGAATTCATGTAGTTTTGCCACCATTGCGATCAACTTGTGACATGGTGAGTTGTTTTGGTGAAAGATCACCTTTCCTTCTTTATTTGTAGTTGTTTTTTCATGATTTTTCCCTTCAAATACACCAATAATGCTATATAATATTCACTATTTATGAGTTTTGCTTTCTCAAGATAACCAATGAAGAAAATACATTGAGCATCCCAAAACATGGAGGCTAAAATCTTGCCTGCTGATGTTTGTGTCTTTGGTCGCCTTGGACGGCTCTCACCTGCCACTGTCCACTCATCTGACTGCTGATTTGATTCCGAAGTGAAGTCGTGGATCCAGGTTTTATCCATTATCAGATTTATACTAAAACTTCTTGTTGCACTGAAAGAGTTGCAAACAACACTGAATTGTTGATGCGTTGTTTTTGATTAACTGTGAGCAAACATAGCACCCACTATGATGACAGCTTTCTCATTGACAAATTTTCATGCAAAATGGTGAATACACTACCTTCTGATATGTTCAACTCCTCTGCTATCTCACAACTTCAATTGATGATCGGCCAATATGAGTTTGTGGATTTTTTGGTGTTTTCCAAGACAACTGCTGATTTTGGGTGACCTGAATGTTCAGCATCATTTGTGTCTGTCTGACAACGTTTAAAATCAGCATGCTATCTCTTAACCATTGTTTCTAATGGAGCAGAGTCTGAATATCTCCTATCGAGCCATTGCTTCGCTTGAACAAAATTTTTCTCATCAGAAAGCAATGCTTTATCAATGCACGAAATTAAGATTCTTCCATTGTTTTGAAAATTTGCAACAATAGCTTCACTTAAACAACTAATTTGTTAACTAATGATTTGATTGTCCCAAAATTTTGTCATGTGCCATTTGAAGGTTAGTACTTATATATGGATATTTTTTATTAGTGGTGCTATCTATATGTCAGGCCAAGGACTTATTGAGTGATGTGTTAAAAACAGAGAACAATAAAAAAAAAAAAAAATTAAGATATCAGAAGGTTTACACTTTCAAATATTGAAGTTGACAGTGACACAAAAAAAACTGGAAGCAAGAAGTACAATAAAAGAAAGTTGGGTTACATTTAGCCATTTCAGTTGTAAAATGGTGAGACCTTGCTGTCAATTTATTACTGTGCTTAAGCTCATGAAGTTTAGATAGCATGGAGAAAAGTTCCTCAGAACAATTAAAATGAAAGTATTCCTAGAAAAGGTGTAAGGTATTTGATCCCAATAAAGTTGGTTAGTTTAAATATTTAGCACCCATAATAATGGTGGATGTGTGTTGTAGAATAATATATACATCAGCTCAGAATGAGAAATTGCAGAGTCAAATTTGAATTTCAGTCCAAATAATTTCATTCACTTACACACAAATACCCTTGCAAAATGGTGTTAATCCATCTCTTCTCCCTCTAGCTATGGGTTGAATAGCAAGATGGATTGGGTTCTATAGTCTTGATTGATCTACTGCAGAAAGTAATGACAACTTAGTGCTGAAAAATCTTCTGCCTCGTCAGTCATGTCTCAAAAGAGACATGATTGTCCAAGTGTCTATCACATATGGTAATTAACTGGCTGACTAACTGAATGATGGCAAGTATAAAAGTATTTGATCTCGAACTAGAAAGTTCACAACATTCTTCTTCTATGTGCCCTTTCCCTTCAGGACGTAGGCGATCATGGCTCTCCACGTCTCCCTATCCCTTGTGGCTCTTAGTATGTTTGCTCCTGTTGCTCCTGGCAACCCCCGTTCCGTCATCCACCTGATCAGACTCTGCAAATATGTTATCCGCTGCCTTCCTCTGTCTCTCCTTCCTTCTATTTGTCCAGTCAGTATCAGGTTCTCCAGGCTCTCCTTCCTCATTGCATGTCCCAGGAACTTCAGTTGTCTCTTCCTGATGCTCAGCATCAATTTCATTTTGTTTCCATTCTTTCTAACACCTCGTCGTTGCTTGTCCACGATATCCGTAGCATCCTTCTGTAGAACCACATTTTGGCCGCTTCCAGTTTTGTCCTCATTTTCGATGATATTGTCCAGCATTCACAACCGTATTGAAGAACTGACATCACGTAGCAGTCTAGCACTCTTTTCTTTGTTTCTATTGAGATTTTCCTGTGTGTTAGTATTTTGCTCATCTTCTGGAATGCATCCTTTTGTAATATAACAATCTGGCACCACCCGAGAAAGGCTGATGCAAGCGGGGGTGTTTCTGGTCGTTGAAAGGAACGGATGTTTGTTTGACCTTATTTCCGGCAGTAGCGGAAATGGCTACAGAGGCAAACAGAACAGGTGTCTCTGAGAATTACGTGGGCGTGCGTGGGCGAGGCAAAAAACCGGAAGAAAAAGTTCCGGTACTGGAGATTATAAAAAGACCTCGGCGCACGGATTCACCAGACAGACGAGACCAGACCAGAGTAGCAGTAGAGAGAGAGAGACACAACAGATGACGACACTCCCCCGTCAACCCCATTAGAAGCGCGCTCTCTAAATTCTCTGTCCCTGTGCTACACGTTTCATCGTCACTAATAAAAATACAACTTATATTTTTATATATATGCATGTTTGTTGTTTATTGATATACAACACTTTGCCATGCCAATTCGCCTTCGGATCTCCGTGTTGCACTTTCCATCTCCTGTTAGAACACTTCCTAACCTACTCTTTATTATACAAGTGAGTACAAAAGTACTGTGTTTGATTAAGTATGACATTAAACTGCTTAGGCTGGGTAAGAGTCTTTAGCTTTGCATAGCAACTTGTTCATGAGAAAATTCTCTGAAATAAAAACCTATACACATACTGTGCAAAAAATGGTAGACTGAGTTCTTTAACTTTGGTAAGTAAACTTCTTAGAGATGGTGACCCAATAAAAACACTGAGTTTCCAGTCTCCTAAACTAATTGGTGTTAGCAAGGGCATACAGCAATAAAACTTTCTCCAATATTTCTTGATGGTTCAATTACATATGATAGGCAGAACATGTAAGACATAGATCTAGCTTATAAGAGATGTATTAAGAAAGTTGAGATTACAGCCAGGCCTTTCACAAAATTGAGTATCCTGGAAAAGAGTCATCAAGAAAACCCCCATCCAACCCATGCTCGGATGGAAATAGACATTAAATAAAGATAATGATGATTCTCTATGACTTATCAGCAATTTGCAGATTATTTAAAGTCAGAAAATATTTTTAGAGTAAGAATTTTTTGAAGATAATAATGGTTTAGTGATACCAGTCTGACTAATTATTCTCTATCTGGGAGGAGAAGAGGTGGATTCATATAATTCCCAATGGTATTTGCATATAAGTGAATATAATAAATGTGACTGAAGGGAAGTCATCTGACAAAACTATACTTACTAAATGAGAAAGTAACTTAGACAAAACATTATTGAGAAAGCTGGTATCATATCTTCAGTAGGTTAAGTTAATTACATGATACATACTTGAGTAATCATGTCTTGAAAGAGACATGACTGACTGGGCAGATTTTCCCGCAGTAGGGAATTTCTTTCTGTGGTAGACTGGTTGCCAACCAAGGCTATAGAACCCAATCTTTCCAGTTATTTGGCCCATAGGTTGGAAGATCTGGATTTTGCCGATGACCTGGCGCTGCTGTCCCATATTCACCAACATATACAGGACAAGACCAGCAGACTGGAAACCTTTGGGAAGCAGATAGGGTTGTGGATTAGCACTAAGAAGACTGAAATGATTTCATTGAACATAAACAGGCCTGCTCCCGTCAAAGTGAGTGGAGAAGGTCTATGTCGTACAGACAAGTTCACTTACTTGGGCAGTATCATCAGAACAGACTGGGCAAGGCCAGGAGTGTGTTTAAGAAAATGAACAACATCTGGAGATCAACACAGTACAGAACCAAAACCAAGCTCAAGCTATACCAGAACTCTGTTGTATCTACTCTCCTCTACGGATCTGAGTGCTGGAGAATGACTAAGGCGGATCTTGCCAAACTTTGATCCTTTCACACCATATGCCTCCGACAAATACCAAGAATATTTTGGCCAGAGAAGATATCTAATGAAGACCTGTTGAAGAAATGCAAGCAAGAGAACATGGGCACCATCATTACAAGAAGGTGATGGAGATGGATTGGGCATGTGCTCTGGAAAGATCCACAGTCAATCACAAGAACAGCACTACACTGGACCCCAGATGGCAAAAAAAAGAGGGGAAAAGCCAAGAACGACATGGAGAAGTATGAAGAAGACTGAGATGAAAGTCATGCAGTACTCTTGGGGTTCATTGACTAGTCTGGCCCAAGATAGGCAGAGGTGGAGAAGCTTTGTTTCTGCCCTTCACACCATTGGGTGTAATGGATGATGATGATAAAGGGAAGAGACAGATTAATAATTTGCACAAGGGTATTTGCGTGTAAGTGAATGCAACAAATTCAACTGGAATTCGAATTCTGATTTCTCATTCCGAGGCGATATCCATTGCACCACAACCAAAATATAATTTTGTGTCTGGAATTTATCTCCATTCTTAATATTAGTAAACCAGTGATTGTATGGGAACTGGTGTTTTAATGTGATAGGGCCTATCTTTGTTAGATGTAGTATCAGGAGTCATATTAGAATAATAACCTTGAATGTTATTTTATTTTAGTTGAGATTGTTATTATGGTTAATTATGGTATTCTTGCTCATCTTGTCTTAAATAATGTTATTCGTTTTTTTATTGTTGATATTCCACTTCTGATCACAAGGCATTTTCAGCAAAATTATAGATTTGAAATTCTAATTATAATAATTAAAGGCTTTGATAGAAATTTTGAAACACTTCTGTTTCTATACATGCACATCCACATAAAAAGAATGCATGCATGCACCCACATGTATAAAAACATATGCAATCACACACATGCATGCAATCTTGCACACCCATGAAAGACATATGCATGCACACAGTTGCATGTAAAATTTCACATATGTAAAACAGAGTGTGATCAGAAATTGTCGTTTCCTATCTTTAATTTCATGCACGCATGTTTATTTTTTATTTTGTTGACTGCACCATACAATAGGGTCAGTTGGGCACCGTCTTTGAGAAAAAGAGCACCATGGTGCAATTCATGCCAGAAGCTCCAATGCAAAGATTCCTGAATGTCTTGGTGTCAATCTGAGTACAGGGAAGAGGATTCAGAAAGCACTGGAGGACTATTTTTATATTCCTTAACTGCAACAAAACCAAAACATGTAAAGATGCCAGAAAAACTTAAAAAAAAAAATTAATTAAATCCTCCCTGCCAACTATATTCGATAAAAGATATTCAAAAAGAAAGATTGCAGCCAATGTTTGTATTAATTAAAATTACATTACCTAGCAGCAAACAAGGAACATAACACCAGCACATTCTGGAAAAACCTTGTGAAACAACAACTAAAAATAGCCAAAGAGAAGATACTGCATCTTAACACTGAAATATAAATATACAAGGGTATTTGCCAAAGTACAATGAGTGCAACAGAACTAACTACTAATGAAAATAGTATGTTAGAACTCAACCTTCAACATAGTATTACTAACAATCTCTGCAACTTACACAATGAAAAAATTGTACTACTCAATGGTAACTTCCAAAACTTTTCAGATCACAAACTTCCTGACAACTCAATAGAATTCTCAAATATCAAACCAAATTACCACCTAGATACAACCCCATTTAAAAAAAAAAAACAGAATCAAAATACTTCACCAATCAATCCAACACAGAAAAATTAATTACAGTGAATCCAAATCTGAGATATCTTCTAAATGTGAAAGCTTTGAAAAAACGTTTTCACAGCAAGCACAATAATATCCTCACAAGCAAACTCAAATGAAAGAGTTATGCAACAATTTCAATATCATCATAAGATGTGCTGACAAAAGCAACAACTATGTACTTCTCAACTGACTAGATTACAACCAAAAATTACAATCTATCCTTAATGACACAAGAAAACTTACTAAATTAAAGAAAAATCATAGATTCATCAAAAAAGTATGTAAAACTAATCACAGCAAACAACGCTGAGGTTAGTAGCTTAAAAAATCAAGAAGATTCTCAGTGATTACCAACCAGGATATTTTTACAGTCATGTAAAAAACCATAAACCAGGTTTTCCTCTCGAACATATATCCCAAATGCCTACACCTGTATACCAACTATCTAAACACTCAATCACATAGTTTCTCTATACACATGCTACAATTACAGCATTGCATCAACAAATGAGAACTTGGAATGAACACTCCTTTTTCAAAAACAAAACAATTATTATGTAATAGTCAAAACATGAGAAAAAATAATAGCAGAGACAAACACCCTTGAAAATGGCTACAGAAGTGACCAAAAGCGCTTGATATAACAAGAATTATGGACAATTTTTATAACTCCAACAAAACTGAAAAATATCAGGATGCTGGAAAAACAATTAAATTAATTAAATCCTCCATGTCAGCCATAGTCAGTGAAAGGTGTTTGAAAGAAAGCTTGCTGCTCAAGTACACATTGTGTGCATGTATATATGTATTATATATATATATATATATATTCATCATCCACATACAAGCCTGTTTTGCTGTATCACAGTTCATCAGTGTGGCTAGACATCCACTTGCTTCTGGCTGGGATCAAAACCTTGACTGATTTGGTGTTAGTCAGAGTCACTAATCTCTAAGTCATAGGTGCATGGAATCAGAGAAGGGAAATTTTAGCATGTTGTATATAAGTGGTGTATAAACACATCAGTCACTGAAAGAACTCAAATCATTGCTGAAGAATAATGCATAAATTGCAGAAGTGGTAATTTTTTTTAAAAATTTTCCTCTCTAGAGAGCTCAATCATAATGAGAGCATAATATATTCGTTATCCACATACAAGTTGTTACACACACACAAAACAGTAAAAGAGGTACTGTTTAGATCAGTAGATAGTTAATTAAAAAAAATGCGCTTAATGCACAATCAAAATAACTGAATATGCAGAGCCAACAATATATTAAAGGACAAAATTTTCACCACTTACTTGCTACCCAGGTTTCAACCATATTGGTTTCATCAGTCAGTAAGGGCAAACCACATTTCTTGATGTTTCTTTATGTGTATGTATATATCTGAGATATACACACCACTGCCATAGTCTGGTATTGAACTCACAACTCTTTGTGCCAAGTTACTGGAACTAACCAATGTCTATATCCACTGGGCCATGTGTTCTAGACAAAGATTTAGGAAGTTCTCTTTCAAGTATGCCAAGTTTTAATGGTGTTCTGGTATGGGCCCTTTTCACCTCAAAGTGGTGGAACGGTTTTAGCAAGCTTGTTTTCCCAGAATCATTACAACTAGTTTTAACCTGTGAAAATTTCAGTTTTCTTATTTTAATATTCTGATGAGTCTTAATTCTTCAGTTAATGATTGAATAAGCACATGGCAAATTCTATGACAATAAAATATCCGTAGAAATTTCCCTATTGCATCATTCAATATTTGAACTTAATAACAAATTATTACAACAATAATAAATATAAAGTTCTCTCTTTTTTTTGTTCATATCATTCCTCCTTGCTTGCATCCGTTCTCTATTATGTTTACAGATTGTCGTCTCTCTTCTGCTTGTAATCGTTCTCGTCTTCTCTGCTGTTCTCTTGCTGCCTCTCTTTGTTGTCTTATTCTTTCTTCCATCACAATGACTTTCTCCAGAAATATAATGCATTTACAAAATACATTTAATTTCTTATTACAGAAAAAGCGTGACAAAAAATATTTTTCTTAGTCGAAGGAGAATCAAGATGAAGACAACAAAGAAAGATTTGAAACTATTATTTAAAGCACAAAAACACTATAAGTACAATAATACTTGCTCTCTTTTTTTTATAATAGATTATATACATTTTAGAGTAATTCTCTTTTCCTTTTATATTTCCTGTTCGACGTTTTTTTTCAATTATTGTGTATGCTTGTGTGTACATAGTCTGGTGTTTCTACATTTCATCTGCTGTGTGTGTGTGTGTGTGTGTGTGTGTTCGTGTCTCTTTCTGAAGCATGACATACGTAGATACTACAGTATTAAAATATAGATTGAGTAGTGAGTTTGATCCTCACTGGGTGTCCTATACTTTCAGGCTTGTACCACATCAAAGGTGCACTAAGAAGATCAAACCACTTTAACGTAGTATAATGGTTAGCAAGCTTGTCTCACTAAAATCATTACAGTTGAGTAATGAGTTTGATCCTCACTGGGTGTCCTATACTTTCGGCCTTGTGCCACTTCTAAGATGCACTTAGGAAATCACTACTTTTCTACAGGTTTCTATGGAATTTAAGTTAAATCTGTCTCAAGGCCAGCTACTAACATTCACGTTGGCTTTCTGGAAGGAATCCTTCACTAGAAATAATATATGCTTCAGGTTGTTATGTTGAAAGATTACCCAAACCAAACTTTTCTCCTAACTGAATGGAACATTCTCCTTACATTTTGAACACACAGGAAATAAGAGTGATTCAACATTATAGAAGTAACTTAGGGTGTTCTCACTGTAAAAGTCTGAACTGGTAGAATTAAAGAACTGAGCTCATCTAAACATTTGCCATAGAAATAGCAAAAGGATAATGACAGTTAAACAATGTTCTGTCTGTGGATTAAGAGATCACAGAGTGAAAAATAAGTTTCTCACAAGCATACAAATATTCTAGATACTACCAGGGTTGGACAGTGAAGATTCATCAGCTCCAGCACAGAAGGATAGAAGGAACAGTTTGGAAGTTATCGATGTCATTGTTATTGAACCATACCATGGGTTCAACTAAGCCATGAGAGTGATATTGGCAAGATTGAATTGTCTGGAAGCCATTGATAATTGTGCTAGCATAAAGTCCTATGTAAAATTTAACCCAAGATTTTGAGTATACTAGCATTGTTCAAACAGGTTATGCACTCTCTTCCAGAAACTGCAACTTAGAATAGTTGCAGTAGGAACCACCAGTGAGCTACGTGAGTGTTGAGCAAATGTGCTTGAACACATATTTGCAACCAGAATCGGCCAGTTTCCCTAGTAGATTGGTGTGTTTGGAAAGTGAATACTAATATGTATACATATGCACACATTTATATATATATATATATATATATAAGTGAATGATAAAATTGAAGACAAAAAATTTTTTACCATCAAAATAATAGCTTTTTTTTTTCCTTGACACCACTATTATTATAACTACCTTCTCTCCTTGGCAATGTTTGTTTTTAAAAAGTGATAATTAGAATTTTGATAAAAACCTAAACATATCAAGATGAATTTATACATTTTCTTTGTTCAGGAGAATTTACATCAAAAATAATAAATACTATTTATTTATTAGATTAGGTAGCTCCACTTTTTCACTAAAAAAAGAGCATACCACGATAAAAAAAAAATTTCAACTTGATAAAATCGGTTATTTTTTCAATATGTTTATTATTATTAAGAAGAAAGATCAACATATTTTTCCTTTTAGCATTTTATTAAAGTTTTTCATCCTTTCTAGCATGTTTGAAATTTTGGTTAAAAATCTTGTTTTTCTTGCATCAGTGGGTAAGTTAAAGATTAGTATAGGAAGCTTTTTTTGGCAGTAAAAAACACATTTTGAAAATTCTTGCAAAAATCAAATAACTGTCAGATTTTAATGAAACTTTCAAGACTTGTTCACAAATAAATTATTTTTGAAACTTTTATTAAAAAAAAAAATTTACATCTGTTCCCGCTCCCCACACTTATGACAGTTTGAGAAATTAAAATTCTACCCTCTTTATATTTGTATTAATTAAAAGACGCTTTGAAGAATTTAAATTATCAATTTGTTTTTGTCAACCAGAAATATTATTTATTGAAAACCTGCTCTGTACCATAAAATAAAAAATGCAATAAAATTAAGACATTATTTAATTAGAAAAATTATTAAGTTTTAAATTTTCTTAAATTCCATATTAATTTTTCCCTATAAAAACTATATTTACTAACCATAAATGGAAAAGCTTAGTATAAATCATCAAACACCAATATTTTTAAAAATTTTTGTACATTATAAATATGTTGATTTTTGCAGATACAGTGGCCGATATACAACATATACAAAATCTAGTCAGAAGGGATATTTCAGTTAATTCTCCTTGATAACTATCATAGTATGTGTTTCTTCTATGACTAGGTACTGACCTCACAAATCTTTGTGTCAAGTCACTTTGGGATCAATCAACCAATGAGCCATGTGTCCTCAGAGAATTTTGGGGATTTATAAACCTAATGTCTCACTAACTATGGCTCATGGAATTAGAATAATCTACTAGTGTGGACTAAATAAAGGGTATGGTTTGAAATTCTAATTAATATCACATGAAGAAGGCTGGAGCATACAACAGCCAAAACATTGTCAATATGGCAATAAAAGTAAGGACAACAGTCTGAACAATGTAAATAGTATAAATAGTTACAATTTCTCATCTCAGAGATAGATATTAAATCTTGACAATATCTGAAAATTATAAACATTAACATTTTATTATTTCTTTCAGTAAAAGACTAGTTTGCATGGCAAACAGTCCTAAAATGATAGAAATATTTAAGTAATTTCACAATTGCATTATTTATACTTTTGTAAAAGTAACCTAAGAATTGTATCTTAACAATAAACCATTATAGACAGAATTTTGCTATTTAAAACCATTAAATTAAAAATATCCAATAAATAATGAGCTAACACAAAAAATAAGAAGGTGTCTATTAACAGCTTGATCTTTCCTACTTCCTAAAGTTATATATTAACTTACTGGAATTGTATAATGACTGCCATACTAAGGAGAAATCATATTGTGTTATTAGAGATAGAATAGTTGATGTTTTTTGGGTTCTCCCAGGGCACAGCTGTAGTCATTAAATTGCAAATTCAGATCAATCAGACACTCAACAAGATTACAAGTGAGACATTTTCGGATTCTACACTGTCTTTGTAAATTTTAACAATAGCACACAAAGTCAGGCACATATTTTAATTGTACAGAAAAAATATTATTCTGTAAATAGTAGCTTGATAAAAAAAAAAACATTAACATTTTTAAAAGACAATAGGCCTTGAAAAAAATCTAAACTTATTTATAAATGGAACTTTGTCTGTGTGTGTGTACATTACCTATAGACTCTGAAACGGCTGAACTGATTTTCTTGAAAATTTACACAGTTGTACTATAAACGTCTGCAAGTGCTCTTAGCTAGGTTTTGTGTCGAGGTACCCTCGATAAATATCAAAAATCGATAATCGAAAAAATTGGGTTATAGAAGGAGTGGTTCGATTTTAATCAAATTTGATACACGCATAGACAAAGACATAAGAAACCATATTCAGAAGTTTCAAGGTTGCAGTTCTTACAATAGTGCAGAAAATCAATTATATATATATATATATATATATATATATAAATAAAAAGCAAGATGTTTGTGTGTGTGTCTGTTTATCTGCTTGTATGTCTGTATTCTTTTCAGCCCTTTTATTTTAGTTTTTGCTTTGGGTTTGGCTCTAAGTAGGTATAATTGCAGTTCTTAGTCTCAGCCATGATACCATTTATTCAGAGGACTTATTTAACCTTCAAAATTCAGTTTACAACGAAAAAAAACTTATTTGATATCGATACCAGGAAATCAAAATTTGACTTACATCCATTCATTTTTCTTTCAGTTTACGGTTTTGCTTTAACTGGAAACAACTATTGCTTTTTAGTCTTTCATGCTAAAGTTCAAAAAGTCTGCACTCCAGGATTATGGATTAGTTTTAAAGCTTTCATTACATCCGAGCAACGCCGTGCTATACTGCTAGTATTAAATATTCTTCTATTAAGTTGGTGCAAAAATAATTAGTTTTAAACAATATTTACCATTTTAGAATAGAATTTATTAACTAAGAAAATAAAATAAGAATTTCTGACTTTTTTTTTATAATAGAATAAGAATAATAATGCTTGTTATTCCCTCATCACATACAGACACTACGACGTGAAACAAACTAATATCAAGAGAAATAATCAAAAAGATGGGAAAGATATATCAGAGATGCTGTTTGATTTCAGTGACAAAAAGAAAGAACAAAAACAAGATCCAAACAAGAAATCAATGAAATTTTCATGAACCAAATCTCCTTTAATTATCATGATCTAAAAGATGTTCAATATAAAGCAACATGAGGAGTTTTTTTTCAAAATATTCCCAAACAAACAAGTAAAATAAATAAAAATGTTGGTTTGTTTTGGTTGTATGATGAGAAACTGATTTACAATAAATTTCTATTGTACCAATTTTAAATAAAAAAACTACTCCACTGAAATTGATTTATGATTTTACACATCTTTAGGACATGAATTAACATAATCTACAGTTATTTTGCAAATAAAAAGTTTATTTAAGATCCTATGTCAGCCTACTTTTTTATATATTAGAAATATTGTACATAGTGAAGTAATGTGATACCAATTACTTGGTCCTATAGCTGCATTAGAAGAACAGTCAAGCTTACTTAGTTCTGCATTTACAAAGTCCTCCATTGACCTGGGCACAGAACCCTAGTTTATCTCGGTATCATACTTGCAGAGTGCACCATTGGCATAACAACTTTTATTATTGTTTCTCTCTAAATATTTACGAACCCATTAAGAATTCCGTTCTTTTGCATCTGTTCTTGTGTGACCTAAGTATGTGTATATATGCATGTATTATGAGCTGACATTAAAATATATTTATTTGTGAGCAACTTGATTGTAATTCATGTTTCTATAATCATGTATAAATGGATGTAATTTACTTTGCCTTCACTCATATGGTAAAAATCATTTGAAGTTTAAAAAAAAAAAAAAAAAGAAATCTTTATCAGAACATCAATAATGCAACAATCTCTAGAGTAAGACTAAATGCATAAAAAAAAAAAAATTTATTGCTATCTATTTGTGATGCAGTAGTATCAGCTTGGAATGAGAAATCAGAGAGCAGAGTTCAAATTCCAGTGAAATTCCTTGCATTCACTTATGTGTAAATATCCTTGGGTTAAACAACAAGATAGATTGGGTTCTATAGCCTTGGCTGGCAACCAGTCTACTGCAGAAAGTAATGGCAACCTAGTGTGGGATAATCTTTTGCCCAGTCAGTCATGTAACTTTCGGGACATGATTGCCCAAGTATGTATCAAGTATTTCACTTAACTGACTATTATACGCATACATCTCCAGATTACACAACTCATGCCTCAACAAAAAAAAAAAAAATTAAAACAATTCTAATCTTACTTTTTATGTGTGGAGAATGAATATAATTCATATATATTTATTATATTCCATTTTATAGAAAATGATTTCAGATTATTAATGAAGCTGTTCATCAGACTTTATTTCAGTATTTTTTTGTCACTTTTCGTATAACAATCTAGGAATGGTTATAGATTGAAAAGTGAAGCATTACAATATTTATTAGCAAATCTCAGTAATTTATATGAGACCTTTGAGTAGAATATACGAGGGTCATTCAATAAATAAGATGAAATTTTCGGGATAAGGACTTCTAATACAGATAGAAGCTTACTTTTTAAAAATTTTTCTCCTTTACTTCTTTTTCAAAGGGATTTAATTTTTTTTGCAGATTGAAAAAACAGAGTTTTGGAAATTAACAAAGATGGCTGACCAAGAAGCATGCTCCAGGATTGAACAGAGGTCAGTTATCAAGGTTTTGATTGTTAAAGAGTGCAAACCAGTTGAAATTCATAGAAGAATGTCAAGTGTGTATGGTGCCACATGTTTCAACCAAAAAATGTCCACAAGTGGGCTAAATTGTTTAAAGAAGGATGGAGCAGTATTGAGGATGAAGACAGGCCTGGAAGGCATACAGAAGTGAGGCCCCCTGAGGTGATTGAATCAGTCAATGACCTCATTCAATCTGACAGAAGTGTGACAGTGGATGACATTGCAAGGACTTTGAGCCTATCTGTTGAGACAGCACACAAAATTGTCCATGATGACCATCAAGATAATGCAAGGCCTCACACAGCAGCCCAAACAGTGCAGATCATCAACGAGCTGGGCTGGGAACTGCTCCCTCATCCCTCTTACAGCCCAGGCCTTGCCCCTTCAGACTTTCACCTGTTTGGTTCCTTGAAAGTGTTCACGAGATGAACAAAGTTTGAAAGTGACAATGAAGTCAAAAGTGTTGTGACCGATTGGCTGAGACATCAGTCTAAAGATTTTTATGCTGAGGGAATATGGAAGCTTGTTCATCGATGGGAAAAATGTGTGACACTGCTGGGAGACTACATTGAAAAATAAAAAAAAGGATGCTTCTATTTGTATTAGAAGTTCTTATACTAAAAAATTAACCTTATTTATTGAATGACCCTCGTAATTAATTAACCAAACAGAATAAGAACAGAATCTATGAATCAAAAGGAACAGAATTGTTTTTTTTCTGTGGCTTTCACTAATTTGTGGGGTATACTGTTTATCCCTAATAATATGAGGCATATTGAGGTGCCATTTAGCTTTGATGAGGTATTTATTTAATGTCATGTGGGGTACACTACCACTTAACAGAGGTAAATAACATCACGCTGTGGTCACCAGATAATGGGTGTAATATGGAAGAAATGTTTATTTTCCCTTTGCCTTCCCTATTATTGGAATTATTATATCCGTGATATAAAAAAACGTTATTTAACAGATGGAATGGAATGGCTGAAAGGAAACTAATGATAAAACATGATTCTTTTTCTTTTCTTTTTCTTTTTCTGTTTTATACTGCCTTGTCATACACAAAATTACGAACATAGTTACATGTGTCCCATGCAGAGAACATATAGCACTGTAACACCCCAGTGGACGTCCGAACAGTTTCTCTGGCAGCCGTTCTCCACACTGTGATTTTGCCGGGAATTTGTTGAAAAAGTCAGTGTCTCAAGCTAGGGGTACAAGATTAAACTATAAGGAATGAATTTCCACAACTTGGATGAGTTGAAGCGATGCTTTATTTCATTTAGAGTTAGTTTTTTCGGTTGGGGGCAGGCGATGTGATGTTCAGCTCTAACTAATTAATGGAGATCAAATCCAAACCGACTGACTCAAGACGAACAGAGTTTCTACTGCAAGCACATGCCCAGCTGACTAACTAACTCCACTCAGTCAACTAACTTAACTGATCGACTCGGAAAAATCACTTGTATTTATTTAAATTAATCCGGAAATGCTTAGACCACCGGGTGATAAGCATTGGCGACTTTAAGTCCGAAATTTCAAGGTACTTAAATTTTGCTTCCTTTGATGTGTAAACAGGATGTCTGCACTAAGCCTCCAAGTATTTTCCAGGTTTTTTTATCTTTATTTTCTTAATATGTGGTCAAGATACAACAAAGACAGTTTTTGACCTGGTCACTAAAAAATCTATTTCCTCAACTTTATCTTTTTATCACATCAAATCACTTAGTCAAAGAAAGACTGGTAGGATTTAACAGTAATCTGATACCCTTTTCTCTTCCACAAATTTCCTTATAAAAGAAAAAGTGTTTATTTTTTTTTCTTCTTTTTTAGTTTTTTTTAAATGAAACATGTTTCTTAACCATTTTCTATTTTAATCTATTATAATAAAATACATATTTTACAACTCCACCTTAATATACGCCTAGTTATTGTGTCACAGCACATATCTATACAACAAGCAGTGCAAAAAGACAATGAAAACATAGGAGCCTGCATGTAATATGGAGATTCTGTGTTTCTGGAGAAACCATATTTAGTATTCTAGGTTCAAGCAAGTTAGATTTATCTGCTATGTTCTTCATTCTTCAAACAAGAAAATGGTAATGAAAACCGTGAGCCAGGGATTGTTTCTTTTTATATTTGGAGAAGATATTTGCTAAAAAAACAGTGCCATGCACATGTAAAGCTGCACCATGTGAAAGCTAGCTAGATGAAATCCTTGCCTTACTTCTGCTAAAAAGGCAGCTCCTTGGTTTGACTCTTAGAAGCTGACTGAAGGACTGCTACTTTGTCACTATGCCCATTATGTGATCCACATGAATTATCTTGACCAAAAGAATATAATAGCCTTTTGTATCCCTACAGCTTGATATATTATAAACCATATACTTTAAATGCAAATTTTATTCATGAAAATGCACACAAAATAAACTTGCATGAACATAACTACAAAAATCTTATTGGAAAAAATCTGAAAGTACACTATTGATAATTATATGTACTTGTTCAAAGTCTGTTTTATAAATTTAGCTTTGATAAACCAGTGACTCCTTAATTGCTTGAACTGGAATTGCATGTAAAGCATCAGTTTTATTATGAGATGTAAATTAGGTTGAAGGTCTTGAAAACTTCTAATAAGTTATTAACTGAGAAATATTCTATGCTACTCTAGTATGTTGTGTTCAACAATGTTTCTGTTGTAGTGCAGTGTGACTTAACATGTGATCATGTTCAAGTGATATATGACAAATATCCTACCATCAAAATTAAAAGAACAGAGTGGCTGATAAACACTGAGAAGAATTTAACATTATGGATTATTAACATTATGGATTATTAACATTATGGATTATTAACATTATGGATTATTAACATTATGGATTATTAACATTATGGATTATTAACATTATGGATTATTAACATTATGGATTATTAACATTATGGATTATTAACATTATGGATTATTAACATTATGGATTATTAACATTATGGATTATTAACATTATGGATTATTAACATTATGGATTATTAACATTATGGATTATTAACATTATGGATTATTAACATTATGGATTATTAACATTATGGATTATTAACATTATGGATTATTAACATTATGGATTATTAACATTATGGATTATTAACATTATGGATTATTAACATTATGGATTATTAACATTATGGATTATTAACATTATGGATTATTAACATTATGGATTATTAACATTATGGATTATTAACATTATGGATTATTAACATTATGGATTATTAACATTATGGATTATTAACATTATGGATTATTAACATTATGGATTATTAACATTATGGATTATTAACATTATGGATTATTAACATTATGGATTATTAACATTATGGATTATTAACATTATGGATTATTAACATTATGGATTATTAACACGAAGCTTTGCCAGTTTTGCCAAGAAGTTATTAGGTGACGTCAAGCAACTATAAAAAATGAGACACTTCCTGTCATCTTTTTTTTCTAACATGCAGCAAAAGTGACAAGAAGACTTCCATCGGCATATGAGATATTTTCTCTCAATGTTTGTCAGTCAGTTAAGTGCCATACATGAAACATGCTTGGGTAATCATGTCTCAATTACGCATCAGCATTTAGACCAAGGTTGAAAAGAAACAAATTGAATCTCATGAATTCTGGAAGATCAACTAAATTATGAACAGATATAAAACCCAAAATTATAAATGGCCCCAAAGTCATATCTTATTCGACAGACAAGGCCATCATCTTTGCCTTGATATCAATATTAGACAACAAAGACCATCCTCTCCCAAACTTCCCACTGAGCACAATCTTAGTAATATTCCCATTACAGTATGAGAAGTGTCTAGACTTCTAAAAGGTCTTGACTGTTCTATCCTTTAAAGAGGCTAAAAACAGACAAAATAGTATACTCAAGTAAAAGAACAGCAACACATATTGAGATGAAAGAGGAGAGATCTATTGTAAAGAGAATACAATATGGCAAGACAGGGAATCTGGAGGCAGGCTAGTAATTGCTGAAGCAAGTCACAGGTATCTCCTGTGCTCACTATAAATGGTTACTAATATAGTCAGTCCATATAGGCGATAGAGAGTGTGGGACATTCCATTACAACACTGACCCTAAGAAAGCCACTTGCCCAGACAAAATTTCATTGGTTACCCTTAAGAATGTCAATCTGGAATTATCCCCAGCCATAGCAAAGTTATTCAAGCCACTACTTGAAGGAGAAATCTTTCCCAAGCCTGTGGATGGTGTCAAGTATATGCCTGGTTTTCAAGAACACAGGCATGCAATCTTCCCACTCCCAGAACAAACCCCTCAATCTCCTCAGTATGAACAGTAAGTTTTGGGCCATAATCAATAAAAAAAACTGTTGAGCAAAAAAAAAAAAAGACCAACCTTTTTGGTGATGAACAGTATGGGTTTTGATCTGCACGCTCCACTGCTGATGTTTTAATTAACATCACTCACAGAATCAGTGAGGCTGTTGATGGCAAGCATACTTCAAGAACCATAGCATTAGATATCTCAAAAGTCTTTGACTAAGTATGGTACAAATGTTTACACTTACAGAATCCCTAGAAGATTCTACTCCATTATAAAATCCTTCCAAACAGGAAGGTAGTTAATAATAACCAGTCCTCTGAAGCCAGAGTGGTCAATGCATGCATTTCTCAGGGGTTACTCCTTGGACCAAACCTCTTTTTGATTTAAATAAATGATCTGCCTAAGAGCATAGATCATTTGTAAACATCTATGCTAATCATACATGTGCACCTCTAAAACTCTTGATAATCAGAGATTGGTAAATGATCTCTCTTCTGATCTTGCACAAAGTACCCAATGGGATAAAAACTGGCTGGTTATATTCAATATCTTGAAGACCTAGTTAGTTACATTTAATCAAAACACTCCCCAGGAACCAGACTTGATAATCTCACACCAACAAGTGGTATGCATCTTTATCTTGCACAAGCATACACTGCTAAGTACCTTCATTTTTAACTATCTAATGTTGCCTTGCTATGTCATACAAGACTATTTTTTTGCCAGAGTCTATTTGTACATTTGTAACTATCATCTGTCCGTGCTTTGAATATTACTACTGCATCTGGTCTAGTGCTCTTGCTGTATATCTAGATCTAATTGACAAGAATCTGCAATGTTATCAGCTTTTACATGGCATCTAGGCTTCTGTAACTTTCCAACCACTATAACATAGCTTTCCTGTGCCTTTTCTATAACTATTTTCAGATAAGATTGTCAGGTAAGTTTCATCATTTTAGTTGAAATGGCTAGGTATAACAGTAGGTTCTATGCCAACAGTTTCTTCTCTCGCTATTCTCACTTTTGAAAAAGTCTTCTGGGTTTTTGCTTTCCAGTCAACTTTGATCTCCAAAAATTTAAACACAATGTTAATTATCTTTTTTCTTCTTAATTACTGTTCTTTTATTTTTTTCTCTCTCTTCAACAATGATTTTTTTATTTTTCTCATATTCTCAGTTGTAGTGGCTTTATTGTCTTACTTAGGGAGAAATAATTTAGAACATTCCTTAATACTAGTCTAGGACTAAGAAGTATTGTGGAGTGAGTAGTCATAGTCAAATTCAAAATAAGTAACAGAACTGTTCAACAAACCGAAGTGACAAGATTTGCAAGAAAAAGAAAAAAACAAGGAAAAAATAATATAAAGCAAGCAAAAAATATATGCAAGGCAAATTAATAGTAATAAAACAAAGCAATAGTAATATTGCAATAAATACACAAACTAAGAATTGGGGTTAAGACACACAAGGAAGTTTGGGCAAGCAAACATAGTATTCTGACTACAAGTCAAACTGGAAATGCCTCATAAGAAACTACGAACTGATCTATTTTATTAGCTAAGAAAAAAAATTCCAGAAAGAATTTGTATGCTTTTGAATATAACTTGACGAATCAGTCTTAACAGGATTGAAACCAACAGTATCACGTCTTGGATACAACCAACAAATTGAAATTGTGAGATGTAACCGTAAATTCAATACTAATAGCTTTTTTTTGCCCACACAATTTGCTTGCAAAGTTTTCTCCCAGCTCCCACTTTCTTCTCAGGTAAGATCTTTGAAAAATTAAATGCAATGTCAATCATCATCTGTCTTCTTGAAACCTGTTCTTTGATTTTCCTCTTTGTTTCTTTCACTTTCAGGAACCTCCAGCATCTTAGTTACTTTTGTCACCTTGCTTGGGGCAAAATGTTTTCAAAAATACTCGTGTAATATAATTTGTGCTTTTCTTCTTTAAGCTGTTCATCATCCAGATATGCATCAAAATTTCTCAACATGTTGAATTTATTTACTTTGAAAGATTTCCACCTTAGCTGTAACAAGTAGCAACTCCTTTCGCTACAAGCCAGTGATCAATAGCAACCTCAACCATCAAAGTTTTATAGCCCCACTTTGTTAAAAGTTGTAGAAGTCAAGGTAACTTACTGGGAACATCATGGCTGCCTTGCAATAGCCTCCTCATGTTGGTAAAAGAGTTTGACCCGAATAACATCTTTTATCAAACATCTAGCCAATGGCAGGCCAGCAAATGGATTGCCCCACCCTGGGCAATGGACTCGCCTATTCTGTAATAAATAGTCTCAAGTCTCTTTTTGGTGGTCTTGGGATATTTGTTGCTGATACTGTTGAACCATGTATTCATCAAAAGTAAAAAAAATTATTGACACTGTACAGTTATAACTTTGAGTAAATAATTCAGTCAGTTAAGTACCATATGTGATACACACTTGGACAATCATATCTCGAGACATGACTGACTGGGCAGAATATAAATAGTAGATTGCCATCACTTTCTGCAGTAGTCTGGTAGCCAACTAAGGCTATAGAACCCAATCTCTCTTGTCATTTAACTCATAGCTGGAGGGACGAGAGACGAATTAATAACTTTTCCAAGGATTTTTGTGTATAAGTGAATACAAGGAATTCAAATAGCATTTGAATTTGGCTCACCAATTTCTCATTCCAAGCCAAAATGTGAGTGACATTTTTCATTTTGCAGTCCCTTTCTGACACAAGCAGCATCACAAACCAATTGCTGCCTCAATGGCAAATGTTGAGATGAGTCCATTTCTTTAGTGCCACCAGCTGCCAAAACATGCCTTGCTACATCCACAGAATTGAATCACTCTTATTGCCTATGTCTGCCTTTGATAAATAGGATATTACACTCAGAAAGATTCTCCATAAGAACCACTACTTTGTGGAACAAATTTCTGCATAAATGTTCCCATGAACATTACAAAAATTCAAAACTAGGATAGATAGTTATTTATATGTAAAATACTTACCTTCAATTTGAAGTTTTTTCTCTTAAACACAACTCATTGAATAATTTACTACTTGGAGTGGCTCTTGAGTCTTGTAATAAATGAACTCTAGTAAAAGTAAATAAACAAAGAAATAGAAACAAATAAATAATAAAATCAAATAAAAAATAGAAACAAAATGTAAATAAAATGCCAAATAAAAAATAGAAACAAAATGTAAATAAAAATGCCAAATAAAAACAATACATAAAAAAACAAATAAAAAAGTACAATAAAAAACACATAAAAAAACAATAAATAAAAAAATTAAACCTTACTAGCAAAACCTAAACACATGAACTTACTTACAAAATGCTGCCATCATAGTTTTGCTAGAGGCAGGCAATCATTTGGAGTAAATCTTAAGATAGCGGGTGACATTTTGTTGATATCGCAAGAAATTCAGCAAAGAGGAACCTAAATGTGACAACTCTGCAAATTTACAACCCAGAAAGGAAAATTAAGCTGACATTTTTTGTTGGTGTGTCATGCTGACGTTTCTAAACCCAATCTACTTTTCCACAGAACAAATTAATTCTTGACTAAGAATTTTTTGGTCTATAGTTAAGCTCAAATCCCTTTAATCCCAGTCTCCTTGAGTGACAAATTGAAGAGACTTCACAAGTTCACATGACATGTGAACAATTCAGTAACACATACATACTTGTGGACGTAAATGTCTAAAATGGAATGTAGGATTACAATGGGATTTTTCCTTGACCTTGATCATTAGCCAATATAGCCACGCCAATCATCCGTCTATCAGCCTCCTCCCGACATTTCCTATAACTAACCACTCTTTCTCATCACTTTCTCCTATGTAACCCCCTGTGCAATAGTGGCAGTGGAATGCCTTGCTTGAGGTGAAATGATTATAAAAATAAAAAAAAAGTACTTTATTGAGCATGTTACAAATGTAGGCCTGAATATCTCTTTGGACAGGCTGAAGCATAACTTTTTCAATGCTGTTCAGGCTGATGTGGACACACCAATGATTTTTCCATCTCATGTAGTGCTAGATGGATCAAAACAAACTGTGACATGGTCCGGTTGTGATATTTAAGATGGCATGAGCATTTATTCTGCTAATGTCTTTCCATTTCACTTCTCTTCATCTGGAGTAGTCCTTTCATATTTCTTCTGCCTGACATGAACCTATCAAGAACTTATTGTAGACTAATTGTAAACTAACACTTAACTGTTTACTTAATTCATGCTACATTTATGCATTTTGGGAGTTACTTTTCAGTTTTAAATGCAGAGATCTGATCAGATTACATCGTACAACCTTTCACCTTTAGGGTCATTTCTTTAAAATTCTTTTTCAGAGTTCAGTGTTGCAAAACTTAACCATGTTTTCTTGATGCAGCTCTAATTCAGACACAAATTCAAAATAAAAAAATGTTTTCAAGTGACCGTCTGGTGAGAGGTGTGAAATGTAATTTGCCTTGCCAGTTGTGTCGCATTCCTCAAAGTGATATCACATTTATTCATGAACTCCATTTTTTCTTGCCTTTTTTTAGCCTAAGTCGTATCAAAGGCACAAAGTTATCACTTGGTCAACACACAAGCTTTTCTTTTCTACATCATTTAATATGAATTCAGTTTACTTCATCAGCCAAATATTGTTTAATCATCGTCTCTGCGAATACATAGATAAAGTATTCTCTCAAATGTTATATATATGTTTTCCTCCAAGAACAAAGTGCTTTATATCACATATATGTTAATCCTATACTGAGATTCTAAGATAAATGTATCTTCAGTCAGTCAAGTGCCATATGTGAAACACGATTGGGCGATCATGTCTTGAAAGAGACATGACTGACTGGACAGAAGATTATCTTGCAGTAGGTTGCCATTGCTTTCTGTGGTAGACTGGTTGCTGACCAAGGCTATAGAACCCAATCTGTCCTGTTATTTAACCCATAACTGGAAGGAACAGACGGATTAATATCTTTCCCAAGGGTATTTGCGCGTAAGTGAATGCAATGAATTCAACTGGAATTTGAACTTGGCTCACCGATTTCTTGTTCCGAGCCGATATCCACTGCACCACAATGCACATAACAATTCTAATAATATTTTAAAGATAACTTTCCCTTGCTATGGGTTAAATAGAAGGGGCAACTGGGCTCCCTAGTCTCTGTGGTCCAATGGATACTGGCTCAGAATGAGAAAATCAGAGAGCTGAGTTCAAATTCCATTTGAATTTGTAACTTTCACTTTTGCATAAATACCCCTCGGAAAGGTATGACTCCATCTTTTATTGCTTCGAGCTACAAAGAATGTAAAGTTGTAAAGAGCCAAGATTTCTCATATCCTAAAAGAATTTGGCACATGAAACAATTTCATTTCAATAAGGAAAGTTGTATAACAGGATAAAATTTATTACATCAAAACCAAAAAGGAAGCAGTGAAGAGCTATGTCTGTCAATATTTTAAAGGGTTATGGCATTTAATGATTAATAGATTCATTGTTTAATGATATATAAACTGATCATGGTTTAATTAATCCCAAAATTTAATTTTCTTGGGAGCATTGAAGTAAGAAAAAGGATGTGTTATTCTGCTTTCACAATTGAATATATGGTAGATGATACTCAGCTTTTGTACATATATATGTTTGTATGAAATTAATTACTAGAAGTGGAAATATGTGTGTTTTATGTTGTAGTTTTGTTAAAGTTATATTTTGGAATACAGTTTTATTTCTTAAAGAAATAAAAGGATATATCTGACATCATGAAAGATCTTATACATAATTATATACTCTCAGTGCAAATGTATGTTTTTTTTTAAATATATAGTTTGCAGATCATAAAATATATGATTAGTAATTTTACAATAAAAATCTATTTTTATATTTAGTGTTGCATTAATGATAACTTTGCTATGAAAATATACTGTCAGTCATTTTGCTATACAAATGTAATATTAGTAATTTTCTTATAAAATGACCTGTTGATTTTTGTTTGGGGCATTCACTATTTTCCCATAGATGGGACCCTAAGCGATGCTACCACTCCAGATCTGGGTGTATCTGGGAACAAGAGCAATTAAACTGGTTTTATGCTCCTCAAAACCTCCAGTCTTCTAATCAGAGGCCTTGCTACCTGATATAGTTTATCATCATACTCAAGATGAAACATTTAATGAGAGTGACAAATATGATATTAATAAATAAATATTTCCTCAATTCACCAAAAAGGCAATGAAAAACAATAGTGTTGAGCATGCACAAAAAATTCTGTTACTGATAGATAAAAAAGAAGTTTTTTTTACTTTTTGTAGGTGATCCTGCTATCCACCCAGGTGTCCTTGACAAAATCCAACAGAGAATCTGTAATGTGATCAATCCTGACCTGGTAGCTAGGATACAGTCGCTTTCTCACCAACACAGTTTGGCTTCCTTGTGTCTCTTTTACAAATACATTCACGACTTCTGCCTTGATGAACTTAGTACACTGGTGCTCCTTATATATGAATTTCTTCGAGCCACAAGATTAGCAGATTCCACACTTTTACACTGAAACCAATTAATTGTAAATGCAAATTCTACTCCAGCAGATTCTATTCTCGCACTTCCCACCTGTGTAATTCCCTTCTGCTCACTTGCTTTCCTAATAGCTACAATCTTCAAGAATTCAAATGTAAAATTAATAGTCATCTCCTGTCTCACTAACTTGCATCCTCTCTCATATGCTCCTTTTACCGTCCACCCCACTCTCATCAGTATTCTCATCACTCTCATACCCTCTTCCTGACCCCCCCTGTAATCTGTCACTCTTTCTCATAACTTTCCTCCTATGTAACCCCTTGCACAAAATTGTGGCAGTAAAATGCCTTGCTTGGAGTGACACGATTATAAAAAAAAAATTAAATTAACTTATTTAAAGTAAAAATAAATTAAATCAGAAATGCTATGCTTTGATTATTATGTAAGCAGTAGGATTCTTTAATGATGAATAAACCCCTGGCCAACATCAATCTTTCCTTTGGGGGGGGGGGGGATTACCACAAATATAAAAAAAATGCTTATTTTGTATACTTATATATAATACTTTTGTATTATATATAATACAAAATAATATAATATTATATAATATAATATTATATTATATATAATAATAATATAATATTATATTATAAATTATATATTATTATATTATAATATATTATTATAATATTATAATATGTTATTATAATATTATAATATATTATTATATTATTATAATATATTATTATATCATATTCTATAATATTATATTATATATAATAACTAATATAATATTATATTATAAGTTATATGTTATTATATGTTATTATATTATAATATGTTATTATAATATTATAATATATTATTATATCATATTCTATAATATTATAATAACACTATATAATATTAATATAATATTATATTATAAGTTATATGTTATTATATATTATTATATTATAATATGTTATTATAATATTATAATATATTATTATAATATTATATTATATTTATTATAATATTATAATATATTATATTATATTATAATATTATATTATATATAATAACTAATATAATATTATAAATTATATTTATTATATAATAATATATTATTATAATAATATAATATATTATTATATAATATTATAATATATTATTATAATATTATAATATATTATTATATTATATTCTATAATATTATATTATATATAATAACTAATATAATATTATATTATAAGTTATATATTATTATATATTATTATATAATAATATATTATTATAATATTATAATATATTATTATAATATTATAATATATTATTATAATATTATAATATATTATTATAATATTATAATATATTAATATAATATTATAATATATTATTTATAATATATTATAATATATTATTATATTATATTCTATTATATTATATATAATAATAATATTAATATTATATTATAAGTTATATGTTATTATATTATTATATTATAATAATATTATTTATAATAATATAATATATTATAATATTATAATATATTATATTATAATATATAATAATATTATATTATATATAATAACTAATATAATATTATATTATAAGATTATATGTTATTATATGTTATTATATAATAATATATTATTTATAATATTATAATGTATATTTATTATAATATTATAATATATTATTATAATATTATAATATATTATTATAATATTATAATATATTATTATATTATATTCTATAATATTATATTATATATAATAACTAATATAATATTTATATTATAAGTTATATGTTATTATATGTTATTATATAATAATATGTTATTATAATATTATAATATATTATTATAATATTATAATATATTCCAATATAATATTATAATATGTTATTATAATATAATATATTATTATAATATTATAATATATTATATTATATTCTATAATATTATATTATATATAATAACTAATATAATATTATATTATAAATTATATATTAAATATATGTTATTATATAATAATATATTATTATAATATTATAATATTATTATAATATTATAATATATTATTATATTATATTCTATAATATTATATTATATATAATAATAATATAATATTATATTATAAATTATATGTTATTATATTATTATATAATAATATATTATTATAATATTATAATATATTTATATAATATATATTATATTATTATAATATTATAATATATTATTTTATAATATAATATATTATTATAATATTATAATATATTAAATATATTATATTATAATATTATATTATATATAATAACTAATATAATATTATATTATATAAATTATATGTTATTATATTATTATATAATAATATATTATTATAATATTATAATATATTATTATAATATTATAATATATTATTATAATATTATAATATATTATTATATTATATTCTATAATATTATAATATATATAATAACTAATATAATATTATATTATCAGATATATATTATTATATGTTATTATATAATAATATATTAATATAATAATATAATATATTATTATAATATTATAATATATTATTATATTATTTTCTTATATTTATTATATTATATTCTATAATATTATATTATATATAATAACTAATATAATATTATATTATAAATTATATATTATTATATGTTATTATATAATAATATATATTATTATAATATTATAATATATTATTATAATATTATAATAACATATTATATTAATATTTATAATATAATATTATAATAACATATTATAATATTATAATAACATATTATAATATTATAATAACATATTATTATATAATATATAATAACATATAACTTATAATATAATATTATATTAGTTATTATATATAATATAATATTATAGAATATAATATAATAACGTCTACTTCTTCCGTTCTCGTTCTGATCTTGAATTTTAAAAAACTGTTAAAGCGTTTTCATCTGTCTCAATGTGCCAATTTAATTTAATTTTTTTTGTCAATTACTTTGCCCAGTAGCGATTGCTGCTGGTGGTGCCATGGGTGGCAGTCCCGCTTTAAACCACCGAAACTGTGTATTCACCCTTGGTTAGCGGCTGATGAGGGCAAAGTAAATGCACATGTGGTCATTGGTCACATGTTGTATGTAAGAAATTTGAACACTAAGACTCTCTGGAAAGTAAGATGACCCTTTGGAAAGACGAAGTGACTCTTTGGAAAGACGAAGTGACATCTTGGAAAGACAAGAACTTTTATCAACTATGGCTAGTACATCAAACGGAAAATGCCCTCAGGGTGACTGTAGCGAGGAGGGAGGATATATCACCCATCAATCTGATTCTATTGGCAACAAATTGGAACTGAACCCGGCTACAACATGTGACTGCGGAAAGACATTTAAAAGTTTGCGAGGATTAAAAATCCATAAGGCACGTTGGTGTCAACAACGTTGTTCACCTAACCGTGAATATAAATCGACTGATGGGATTATGAAACAGGAATACAACCACAGTGTTCAGGATCCTATTGTTGAACATCAGCCCCCAGGAGACATTCCCAGCAAACCAAGGATTCCATGGCCTAAAGGTAATCAGAAAACTCTTTGGTCAAATCTTGATGAAGAGCTTTCATTTTTACTACCGATTCACCTTAAGGGTCCCATTGAAAAGCAAACGGGCATATTTTGCAACATCGTATATAACGTTTGTTTTGACAGATTTGGCATAGAACCAAACAGAAGAGAAAACGCATTTAAAAAACCAAACAGACGACAAATGCAAAAGGGGAAATTAAGATCCGAACAACGGTTATTAAAACGCCGTCTGAAAGAATCCCCTTTGCATGAAAAAGAGGGAATATTAATTCTCTTAAATAACATCAAACAAGAAATTCTGAAAATATCAAGAGCAGAAAACCAACGGAAGAATCGAAAGAAAAAACGCCAGGCCCGGAAATCATTTTATACGAACCCATATGGACTTGCTAAATGTCGCCTTCAATCTATTGTTCGACAAGCGTCATGCTGGATTTGGCGCAATTCGAAGGAATTCGCAAAGAAAGCATGACGTCGTCTACTTCTTCCGTTCTCGTTCTGATCTTGAATTTTAAAAAACTGTTAAAGCGTTTTCATCTGTCTCAATGTGCCAATTTAATTTAATTTTTTTGTCAATTACTTTGCCCAGTAGCGATTGCTGCTGGTGGTGCCATGGGTGGCAGTCCCGCTTTAAACCACCGAAACTGTGTATTCACCCTTGGTTAGCGGCTGATGAGGGCAAAGTAAATGCACATGTGGTCATTGGTCACATGTTGTATGTAAGAAATTTGAACACTAAGACTCTCTGGAAAGTAAGATGACCCTTTGGAAAGACGAAGTGACTCTTTGGAAAGACGAAGTGACATCTTGGAAAGACAAGAACTTTTATCAACTATGGCTAGTACATCAAACGGAAAATGCCCTCAGGGTGACTGTAGCGAGGAGGGAGGATATATCACCCATCAATCTGATTCTATTGGCAACAAATTGGAACTGAACCCGGCTACAACATGTGACTGCGGAAAGACATTTAAAAGTTTGCGAGGATTAAAAATCCATAAGGCACGTTGGTGTCAACAACGTTGTTCACCTAACCGTGAATATAAATCGACTGATGGGATTATGAAACAGGAATACAACCACAGTGTTCAGGATCCTATTGTTGAACATCAGCCCCCAGGAGACATTCCCAGCAAACCAAGGATTCCATGGCCTAAAGGTAATCAGAAAACTCTTTGGTCAAATCTTGATGAAGAGCTTTCATTTTTACTACCGATTCACCTTAAGGGTCCCATTGAAAAGCAAACGGGCATATTTTGCAACATCGTATATAACGTTTGTTTTGACAGATTTGGCATAGAACCAAACAGAAGAGAAAACGCATTTAAAAAACCAAACAGACGACAAATGCAAAAGGGGAAATTAAGATCCGAACAACGGTTATTAAAACGCCGTCTGAAAGAATCCCCTTTGCATGAAAAAGAGGGAATATTAATTCTCTTAAATAACATCAAACAAGAAATTCTGAAAATATCAAGAGCAGAAAACCAACGGAAGAATCGAAAGAAAAAACGCCAGGCCCGGAAATCATTTTATACGAACCCATATGGACTTGCTAAATGTCGCCTTCAATCTATTGTTCGACAAGCGTCATGCTGGATTTGGCGCAATTCGAAGGAATTCGCAAAGAAAGCATGACGTCGTCTACTTCTTCCGTTCTCGTTCTGATCTTGAATTTTAAAAAACTGTTAAAGCGTTTTCATCTGTCTCAATGTGCCAATTTAATTTAATTTTTTTGTCAATTACTTTGCCCAGTAGCGATTGCTGCTGGTGGTGCCATGGGTGGCAGTCCCGCTTTAAACCACCGAAACTGTGTATTCACCCTTGGTTAGCGGCTGATGAGGGCAAAGTAAATGCACATGTGGTCATTGGTCACATGTTGTATGTAAGAAATTTGAACACTAAGACTCTCTGGAAAGTAAGATGACCCTTTGGAAAGACGAAGTGACTCTTTGGAAAGACGAAGTGACATCTTGGAAAGACAAGAACTTTTATCAACTATGGCTAGTACATCAAACGGAAAATGCCCTCAGGGTGACTGTAGCGAGGAGGGAGGATATATCACCCATCAATCTGATTCTATTGGCAACAAATTGGAACTGAACCCGGCTACAACATGTGACTGCGGAAAGACATTTAAAAGTTTGCGAGGATTAAAAATCCATAAGGCACGTTGGTGTCAACAACGTTGTTCACCTAACCGTGAATATAAATCGACTGATGGGATTATGAAACAGGAATACAACCACAGTGTTCAGGATCCTATTGTTGAACATCAGCCCCCAGGAGACATTCCCAGCAAACCAAGGATTCCATGGCCTAAAGGTAATCAGAAAACTCTTTGGTCAAATCTTGATGAAGAGCTTTCATTTTTACTACCGATTCACCTTAAGGGTCCCATTGAAAAGCAAACGGGCATATTTTGCAACATCGTATATAACGTTTGTTTTGACAGATTTGGCATAGAACCAAACAGAAGAGAAAACGCATTTAAAAAACCAAACAGACGACAAATGCAAAAGGGGAAATTAAGATCCGAACAACGGTTATTAAAACGCCGTCTGAAAGAATCCCCTTTGCATGAAAAAGAGGGAATATTAATTCTCTTAAATAACATCAAACAAGAAATTCTGAAAATATCAAGAGCAGAAAACCAACGGAAGAATCGAAAGAAAAAACGCCAGGCCCGGAAATCATTTTATACGAACCCATATGGACTTGCTAAATGTCGCCTTCAATCTATTGTTCGACAAGCGTCATGCTGGATTTGGCGCAATTCGAAGGAATTCGCAAAGAAAGCATGACGTCGTCTACTTCTTCCGTTCTCGTTCTGATCTTGAATTTTAAAAAACTGTTAAAGCGTTTTCATCTGTCTCAATGTGCCAATTTAATTTAATTTTTTTGTCAATTACTTTGCCCAGTAGCGATTGCTGCTGGTGGTGCCATGGGTGGCAGTCCCGCTTTAAACCACCGAAACTGTGTATTCACCCTTGGTTAGCGGCTGATGAGGGCAAAGTAAATGCACATGTGGTCATTGGTCACATGTTGTATGTAAGAAAAAAAAAAAATTATAAGTTATATGTTATTATATGTTATTATATAATAATATGTTATTATAATATTATAATATGTTATTATAATATTATAATATGTTATTATAATATTATAATATGTTATTATAATATTATAATATGTTATTATATTATATTCTATAATATTATATTATATATAATAACTAATATAATATTATATTATAAGTTATATGTTATTATATGTTATTATATTATAATATGTTATTATAATATTATAATATGTTATTATATTATATTCTATAATATTATATTATATATAATAACTTTATAATTATTTTGTATACTTATATATAAAAAAATGCTTATTACTCTGTTCAATGCATCCTGATTATAACCTGTACCACTCAATGAACACATTATCTAAGAACAGACATTAATTATCTAAACATGTATTTTGTTGTTCCTGACCTGGCATCTTAGTTTCAGTCACTTTCCCACTGCTCTAACATAACTTCCATGCACCTTTTCTGTAAATATTTTCATGGTAATTGTTCTGATGGATGTGTATTATGGTGTAATAGATATTGCCTTGGAATGAAAACCAAGTTAGAATTTCAGTCAAATTCTTTCCATTCATGTTGTATACCTACCTGTATACAGAAATGGGATGTTCTTGTCCTATTAAATCCATGGACACTATTGGAATAAAGTGTGAAGTAGTGTGATTGCAGTTACTAGCAGTGTACCTACTTCATGCAGTGTGCGACTCTTATATTTGTTGATATATTATTCCCAACCTCAGTTTTGGTGATTCGTCATCTTGCGGCCATTGGCTGAGATGGAACTCACTACACCCCTCCAGTATTCCCTGTGCATTTGGAACCCTGGTGCAGTTTGCAGTGAAATTCATAATCTTGTCAAATAGCTGAATACTTGATGCTTCACCAGGGCTACCAAGGGTGTTTTTATTGCGACACCAACAGTGATTACTCATGCAGTAATCTTTCAAGGTTACAACAATTATGCATAAATACCCTTGGTAAAGGTATTAATCCACTTCTCCCTCCAGCTATGGGTTGAATAACAGTTCAGATCGAGTTCTATAGTTTTGGTTGGCAATCTGTTTACCACTGAAAATAAGGGCAATCTACTGCAGGAAAATTTTCTGCCTAGTCAACATGTATCATTTATGGCAATTGACTGAATTACTCTGATGAGCTTTTCTCTTTTTAGGACCTAAACTTTATAAATTTAAGCATAGTGTTAGATAGTTACATTTAGCCATTTCAACTGCAAAATGATGAAACCCAAGTTCTATGTTAACAGTTTCTTCTCTTGCTGATGGAACTTCTGGATTCTAGCTTTCTAGTTAACTGGGAAATTTCTTTTTTTTTTTTTTTGTTGCTCTATACCTTTCTTTTCTTTCTCTTGTTATTGCAAACTTTGTCAATTCTGTTTGTGGGAGAGTGCTGTTATTTATTTTACCTTAAAACATGGCTAATCACTCCATATATGCCAACTGCTCTTCATACAGAGCTCTCCACTTATTAAAGCCAATAACTCATACTGACACTCCACTTAATAAACTTTCATCCCTCCTGCTCTAAAGATTTATCATTATGACTTCAAGTGTCATGGATATACTATTTATCAGGTTCAGATAAATCAAATATATAGATTTGTCAAACCATGTTAAATCGCATATCTTTGAAACTTGAAGGTGGGAAGATAGGTGTTTCGTATTTTTCTTTATTAACTATTGCTATTTTGTTCTTTAATTGAGTACTTTGTTTACAAAATTCTGCTCACCTTTAAATATGTAATTTAATGGACCTGGTTCATTAGGAACAAAGAAAATGGTAGTGAAGTGTTATGTAATGTGTTCTCTGCTATGGTAGTGAGTGCTGGACAATCTCCTTACAGGTGAAGAGGAGATTTGAACCAACAGAATCATGGGTTTACAAAAGGATGCTGAAAATACCATGGACTGGGCATGTGGTCAATGATAAAGTTTTCAAGAAAATTGAAAGAAAAACAACAATTATATTTAATATCAGAAAGAGTGTTGAAATTTCTAGGAAACAGTGAGGAAAGAGGGCCTGGAAAATTTTATACTCACAGGACAGATTGAAGGCAATAAGGAGAGGAAAACAAGCAAACTTGAGTGAGTTTTGTTTAATGACATATCAAAGTGTGGGTTATTTTTTAAAAAAGTAGGTTTTTAGGTTTTTTTATGAAGTTCAGTTATATTGAGAAATTCAATTTAATCAGATTTTGTATTTTTGAAAAGTTACTTTAAGTTGCTTTCTGGTAATGTTTTGACTTATTTTGTTTGAAACTGTTACAGTTTAAAAGAATGTGTGTAACTTTGAAGGGTACATTGCTCATTGTGCATACTGGAGTGTCTTCTGTTTTTAAGTATGAATGGGTGATGTTGGTGTGGCCAATGTGATGTCTGAAAAGTATCACTTCTTCCTTTCCATTTCTTCTGTAACCTGCTAGCCATGGTGTCTTGTATATGGTGGAGCTTGTCGCATATTTGATCATACCACGATATTTGTCATGTATGCTGTGGCGGAGGCTTACCTCTGAAGCAAGAGAAGGCAGTTTGTCTGCACATGCATTTGTAGACATCATGGAATCGCGAAACGAGCTCATGCAAGGCAGTTTTTGGAATTACACGGCACATGCGTCATTGGCAAAAGCGAGGCTTTCACATGCGAGAAATTACGGTTGCTTGCTCGAGACCAAAAACTCATAAAAGGAGCCAACTTCTGTTTTGGAGGCAGTTTGGTGTTGGTGATTTGTGAAGGCTACACCGGTATTTGGGAGACAGGGAATGGGGTTCCAAGTAAAGCAGTGTTCCGGGTTCTACGTGGATCGGCTGGGAGAATGGATCCAAGCGGTCATTAATTCGTCTACCAACTACTACATATGCATTTGTTAATAATTGGTTTTAGATCAGTGTATGGGATTTTTGTTTCAAATATGTCTGTCAGGAGTGTTATTTTTGTAGCTTTGTCTGCCGTTTCATTTCTGTAAATACCAATATGGCTTGGTTTTTCCAGGTGAGTATGATACTATTATTTTTGGAAAGAGTGTTCATTTAGTTTTGGAGCTTTATGATGAGAAGGTTTGATGTATCTTTGTTCTGTAGTGCCAAGATGGCTGATTTGGAATCTGAATAGATAATAAATTTGGAGAATTTGCAGTTAGCAATAATGTTCATGGCTTAGTTAATAGCTATGACTTCTGCACTAAAGATTGATTTGGGAGGCATTTTAGTGATTCTTGGTTTTGGTAGATAGTAGTACAGATAACTTTCATTCCCTGTGTAGACCTATCTGTTGAGACATGGTGATGATCTGGAAAGTTATTTTGGATGTGAAGGAATTTCTTTTAAAAAGTGATGGGGTGTATTTTGGTTTTAGATAATTTGGTTAGTCCAAGATTTTCTATGGGTTGATTTATGGTCCATGGTGCTGTTTTTGGAAAAATGGTATTATAGTTTATTTTGGGGTCAATTTTGATTTCATTGAGCAAGTTTTAGATTCTTAGATTAAGAGGTTTGATAGCCTTTGCTTTATTCTAAAATAGGTTTTTGTCTTATTTTCCTGATGCAGTTATAGGCAGGGTCTTGGGGGCACAAAATGAGTTTGGTATAGTATTGAAGTGCAAGTTTATATTTTATTAAAGAGAGAGGGTTCATTAGCTTCTATATATCAGCTTTTTACTGAAGATATAGTGAAGGCCCCTATGGCAATATGGAGTCCCTGGTATTGGGTGATTTCAAGTTCTGGATGGTAATATTTTCTCACTGCTTCATATATAAAGCAGATATAATCAATCTTTGATCATGTAAGGGATCTGTATAATTTCATTAGGGTCTTTTTGTCAGCACTCCAGTCTGTGTGGGCTATGTCTTGCAAGAGTTGGATGGTTTGGTTTTCAGATGTTTGATGTGAGGGATAAAAGATAGTTTTGAATTAAGAATAATGCCTAAGAATTTGTGTTGATGGGTTATGCGTATTTCAGTATCATTTAGTATTAAGGTAGGGTGGTTGTGCATTTTGTTGATTTGGCTGAAAGGCACTTGCATTTGATTTTGTTATTTGAGATTTTGAATCTTTTTCTAAGGTTCATTATCTTCTAGATACATTGTTGCATTTTTCTTTTTATGGTAGTCATATTTTTGAAACTGTAACAAATGAGGAAGTCATCAACATACTGTGATCTGTTAATTTCTGGGAGAAGACAGGTTTTTATCTTATTGATTTTAATTATAAAGAAAATCACCTGAGTAACACCTATTTCTTGTGGTCTTGGATTGGAGAATATATTATGTTTGAAAAGTGTTTTATAGCAAACTTGAGTAAATAGATAGCAGAACAAAGTTTAGGAGAGATAGTAAAAAGACAAAATATTCTGTGCATAGAATACTGCTGTCAGGCACCCTGTTCATCTCAGTGTTCTCGACAGGCTCCAAAGAAAAATTTGTAATGTGATAGATCCCGACTTGTCAGCTTGACTCAAGCCACTTTCTCACTGGTGAGATATGGCTTCCCTCTGTCTATTCTACAAATACTTTCATGGCTTCTGCTCTGATGAAGTTAAGTCACTGGTGCCCCCACCACAAGAATTTACTTGTGCAACTAGACTGACAACAAGGTCCCACCCATTTACAGTTAGATCAACCAAATGCAGCTGACAATTCTACTCCACCAGCTTCTTTTCTCGTACTTCCCGCCTGTGGAACACTCTTTCATATACTTGCTTTCTTGATGGCTACAACCTCCAGGAAGTTAAATGCAATGTCAATACCCATCTCTTATCCACTTGACTCCTGTTCTTTCTACATCACCCCATATATCTTGTTCTTTATCTTTCTCTAGACTATCACAAGTCTTCACACCTGCGTTCTCATCCTTTTCTTGCCCTTTCTCTGACACCCTCTGTAACTGGTCCATCTTTCTCTTCACTCTCCTCCTGTCTAAATATTTGTAAGACGTGGATTTGGCTAGAAAGAATGTGTTTACTATCTCTTCACACCTGCTTTCTCAGAAAGGACAGAAAATTGTGAAGAGCAATGATTGTCCATATCTTGAAGGGAGATGGCACATAAGTATTTGTTAGTCATTAGCAGTGTGTTATTTCTTTCATGAGAAAATCTTTTTATATTGATGTACCTTCTCTTTTAAGAGCTGTACTTAATGGCTCATAATTTGTGAGCACTTTAGCCAATTGTCTCCTCTTCTCTAAATCATTTCGAGATTAAATGACATTTGAAATTGTACTTGATTGTAATTAATAGTCTTAGAAAATCTAAAGTAATATTCTTGAAAAGCCATGTCAGATCGAGACATTCAAATCAATATTATGCATGGCACCAAACTCGTTTAGAACTATCTTAGGTTGATGTATACATATATAATATACATATTGTCCTATGTCTATAGCACAACTCGAAGTTTAAAAATTTAAAATATATACCTGATGATAGCATAATGCATGAAACTGAGTCGTGCCATAGACATAGGATAAGATGTATATATGTGTGTGTATATATATATATATATATATATATATACACACACACACAGTACTGTACAAAAGTATTAGAACAAGAACTATTTTATCTTTTATGAGGCATATTAACAGAAAATAAACAATTTAATTAAAGTAATTTTATTTGATTTACTTAACAAATACTTTAATAAGAAAAAATACTTGTTACAAAATAAATTTTTAATATAATAGCCTTTTGCTTTGATCAGTCTTCATTCTGTCAGGCATTGACATCACAAGCTTCTTCAATCTATCTAATGGTATCTCCTGCCAAGCAGCTTGTATTTGTTCCTAAAGTGTGTCTTATGAAGTAACATTAGACTTATCAATTTTTTTATCCAAAATATCCCATAGATGTTCAATAGGATTGAGATCAGGGCTTTGTGGGGGCCAATTCAAATTTCTTTTTCACCTAGTTTTAAATCATCAGTATTTATTAGCAATTTACTTGGCTTTTCACCCTGTATTTGAACTTCAGTGAGGTTTTTAAGAAAAACACCCCTGTCCTAATACTTTTGCATACTACCGGCAGTATGCAAAAGTGTTAAAACAGGGTTTATTTTGATGCTTCATGAAAGATAAAATAGTTCTTGTCCTAATACTTTTGCACAGTACTATATATATATATATATATATATATATATATATATATATATATAATACAGCTGTCTTCACACATTGAATAATAATACTATACATATGTACACCCTCCTCATTGAATAATAATACTATACATATGTACACCCTCCTTTATTTACGTCACTATATAATTTTGTTTATAGGGATTCTTGACAAAATCCAAAGAATCTGCAGTGTTATCTCTCCTGACCTGGCATCTTGACTTCAATCACTTTCCCTTACTGTAACGCACCTTCCTGTGCATTTTCTCGGAATTTCTCCTGAGCTTTCCTCTTTGATATTTAAACTTCACAAACATAATCACAGTACTAGATTGGCAGCTAGGTTTCAACCATAAGTTTTATGCTAACAGTTTATTCCTTTTACTTCTCACTTGTGGAACTCTCTTCCTGTTCTATGCTTTCCAGCCAAATTTGATCTTCAAAAATGTAAATGCAATGTCAATGGTTATCTGTATTCTTGATACCACTTTTATTGTTTTCACTTCCTTAATAATGTTTCTTTTTTTATTATTCTTTCACACTTGGTAACCCCTCATCTCTTAGAAACTTTACTCCCTTGCATGGGGTGAAATGATTGAGAAAAAAAAAAACATGTAAATGATAAAATAAAATATTCTTTTTGGGAAAGACCTCAGAGTAATCAAGAATCTCTACTGGCAGCAAACTGCCTGCATATAGACAGGTAACGAATGCAGCAATTATAGTAAGATTGAAATGGGCGTAAGACAAGAATGTGTCTTTTCACCGGATCTATTCAACTTATACAGCGAGACAATTCTGAGAACCCTAGAAGTTATGCCAGGATTTGTCATCAGAGGCCACAATTTAAATAATATAAGGTACACAGATGATACAGTACCAATAGCAGACATGGAAAGAAAACTACAAGACCTCCTACAGAAGGTAGCTGAAGAGAGTGACAAGAAAGAACTACAAATAAACTTCAAGAAAACCGAATGCATGGTCATCAGCAAAAAGAGCAGCCCAAAATGGCAATTACAGGTGAGAGACTCTAAAATCAAGCAGGTACACAAATTTAAATACCTAGGAAGTGTTCTAACAGAAGGAAAGTGTGACACTGAGATCCTAAGGCAAAAGAAGTATTCCAGAAGTTGAGTAAAGTATTAAGAAACAAGACAATTTCACGATAAACAAAGATGAGAGTACTGGATTGCTGTGTGATGTCGGTTCTTCAATATGGCGGTGAATGTTGGACAATATCTTTGAAGATGAAGGAAAAACTTGAAGCAACTAAAATGTGGTTCTACAGAAGGATGCTGCAGATATCATGGACTGAGCATGTGAGCAATGATGAGGTTTTGGAAAAGATGGAAACAAAAACAAAATTAATCCTGAGCATCAGGAAGAGACAGCTGAAGTTCCTGGGACACGCAATAAGGAAGGGCTTGGAGAACCTGTTACTAACAGGCCAGATAAAGGGAAAAACAGACAGATGAAAGCAGCGAATAACATATTTGAAGGACCTGATCAGGTGGATGACGGAACGAGGGTTGCATGAAGCAACAGGAGAAAGCATGCTAAGAGCCACCAGGGACAAGAAGTTGTGGAAAGCCATGATTGCCTATGTCCTGAAAGGACACGGCACATAAAAGAAGAAGAATAACATTGTTATCTTAATTACCTCACCTCCCTATGAGGCTGGATGTGATAGCTTTTTTTTTTTCATATGGGGAGCTTATATGCATACATACACATATGATCCAAGGAAACAAAGTACTCCTTTTTGATAGCATCAGTTTTGTTAAAAAAAGTGAAATGTGGTATGAATTTAGATGCAAATTTTATTTTCTCTATAAAATACCTGATTTTATAGGCAAGCTTTTTATATTTTCCATTAATTTATCATTAAGGGACACACATTTTAATAAAATAAGAAAAAATACAATTTTGTGAATTTTCCTATTCTTATTTTCATAGTTAACTACCTTAGATTATATATTTGCAATATAAAGCCAGAGGAAAAAAAAACTGATATTTTAAAAAAGCAATATCAGAGAATGTTTTAGTGTTTCTAAAGCAGTTGTCTCTTATGAATAGGCAGTCCTAGTCAATCTAGTTACCATTCTTAAAAGTTCAGGCATATATCAAAATATACTTGAATGATAAAAGATCTTTGACTGAAAAAAGAAAAAAAATTGTATTCTTTTTAAAAAAAGACTTTCCTCAAATACCATTGTCAAACTGCTTTCTAGAGGAATGTTTTCATTCCTTTAATGGTTATAAAAAAAAAGAACATTTTACAAATTTTTAATTATACTATTATAAAATATATTATTTATACCATCATTAAATATTTTAATTATACCATTATATTGTTATAAAATAGGTGTAGTTGCACAATATGCACTAAAAATCATTTTGTTTTCATAATTTTTGTCATTACCATAGTTTAAGCACCTCAGAAGAAAAACATGAATTTTTAATAGATATTAGAAAAGTTAATGAGGGGGTCCTGTTTTCTATTCAAATTCATTGTAAATTGATCTCCTACATAAGACAAAACAAAAGATACCACATGATCTCTTAAAATTTCATATTCCTGTTCGGTTTGTTGCATTCACTTAAATACCCTTCAAAAAAGGTACGAATTTATATCCCCCCCAACTATAGGTTAAATAGGACTTGTGAAAGAAAATTATTTTTAATCTAAAAAAAAACAAAAAAAACTGTTAAACATAATATTCATTTTTTTTCCTTGTTTTTTTTATCATTTACCCCCAAGCAAGATGGTAATACCACTAGTAAATAGGGGTTAGTGGGAGTGAAAGTAAAAAAAAAAAAGAACTGAGTATAGGCAGGATTGAGGAAAGGACAAAAGATGAAGAGGCATCAACAAGACAGAAGATGGTGATTGACAATGCATTTAAATTTTTGAAGATTATCAAGGAAGCAAAGAAACAGGATAGTTTCACAAAAGGGAAGTATGAGAAAACTGTTTGAATAGGTGCATTTAGCTATTTCAACTGCAAAAGGGTGGAACCTAGATGCCAATCTAGTCAGTCAGTTAAATGTCATACATGATACATGCTCTGGGTGATCATGTCTCTTTCAAGACATGACTGACCTAGCAGAAGATTATCCTGCAGTAGGTTGCCATTGCTTTCTGTGGTAGACTGGTTGCCAACCAAGGCTATAGACCCCAATCTGTCCTATCATTTTATCTGTAACTGGAAAGAAGAGATGGATTAATATCTTTCCCAAGAGTATTTGTGCACAAATGAATGCAAGAAATTCACCTGGAATTTGAACTCATCTCTCTGATTTGTCATTCCAAGTTGATATCCACTGCACCACAATGCACATAGCTTGTTTAAATTCATATATCTGGGACACCAGAAAAAAAAACTTTGTCAGAGCAGTTGCTGTGAAAATATTTGTAGAAAACACTGAGGGGTGTCTTGTCATGTTGGTGAGAAAGTGATGGAAATCAAGATGTTGCAGAAAAGAAAATAATTCTTAGTCTTATTTCAGCTTTACGTAATCCTTTTATTCTCTTTATTAAAAATAATTCAAAACAAAAACTGGTTCATATTTTACAATGCCTTCTCAAATGCCTTATTTGAAAAAAAAATATATTCACTCAGGTTTTAACCTTTAGTACATCACTTTTATTCAGTTATAAAAAAAATTGTTTTTCTGGTGTTGAGTTGTCTAAGCACTCAGTTGGTAGTTTCGTGTTGTTCCTTCTTGTATGTTACTTCTGCTGGGTGGATTTAAAGCTTTGTTCTAAATTACAATGAAGATAATTCTACCCTGACTACTTGAGAGGGGTAGCACATAATATCAGTTATTAGAAACAAATTTTTATAACTAAATTAAAACACATAATGTTTACTTTTATCCTATTTAAAAAAATATTTTAGATATATTGATATATAAAATTAGAACCCATGAAAAAAATTGTTTAATTTTTATCATTTTACAGTGACCTTTCTCTGAGGTGACCGTTTCTTGTGATGATGAAAAAAATTTCCTGTGGTGAATTGATGCCTTCCTAACCTTTTGTTCAAAGTAATGTGAGATACTAACATCTTCATTATGTCAGTATTTTCTCTTTGAGTTACATGCACTTTTCATTTTAGTTGTTGCTACGGTTGATAGTCCTGAAGTGATGTAGTTTTTGTCTGTGGTTTTATAATGCTACTTCATAAGGCTTGAAGAAGGATGTGTCACTCCAAAATCTACAGGATTAATTTGCTCAAAGCCATTTTTAATCATTAATTTGAGATAACACTTGTACAGAGTTTAGATATTTTGTATTAATTTAGCACCATGCATAAGATCCATATAAAAGTCTCTATCTAACAAGATTATTTACAAACATGACCATACTTTCCACTGGAACAACTTCTTCCTGTGAACCACTACTCTATGAAACTGACTTCTGTGATGTTGTTTCCATGATCACTACAATTTTAACCTTTCTCATATAAAGTTAACCATTATCTTTTAAAAGGTGAGCTTAAAAAAAATATTAGGTAAATATTTCGGTTTTTTAGCAATTTGCCATGTTGGGCAAAACAAACCCCAAGTACAATCTATTATATGTTCAATTTCTTTATCTTTTGCTGAATTTGTCATAATGCATCTATATACAGAGATATCTGGTAAAAAAAAATCAATGATATAAAAAATTCAAAACATTTTTTCTTCTTAATAAAAAAAAACTTCATTGTTCATATTTTCTTTTTTGGTCACAAAAGAGCCATGGGTTCCAGGGTACATAATGAGAAAGGAGGGCTTGGAGCATTTAACACTCATAGGACATTGAAAACAAGGACAGTAGATCAGTGCATAACCTATTTATTAGCAAAAATAAACTTTTCAATGAGCTACATAGACAGAAAATTGTGGAGAGGCATCATTGCTCACATCCTGAAGAAACACAGCACATGGAAGTTCAAGAGCTTTTGATACGAAAGTAAAGGATAACCATTCCACATAAATATTTAATAAAATAAAAATATGGCCTGCCATTAAGTTAGTTTGGATTTAGTAATTGCAATATGAAGAAACAAATACACACATACATATGTATATATATACACACACATACACACAGTTGTAAATCAGATAACAGCTAGCTAACATAGTTAGATAAGCTATTAAGACACAGTTAATGGTGCATTACATTGGCATCCATCCGCTTTAGGAGACAGTATTGTAGCACAAAGTGCCATTGGCTCAAGCAAGAGCTCTTGCTTAGGAGATCTTAGGCTGGCAGTACATCAAGATTTTTCTCTTGGCATTGCCAATGATGTCTGAAAGGAAAGTAGGTAAGTGAATACAGTTTTTCACAACTGGAGAAATTGCCTGAAAGTGATGCAGTATACTAACCAACCAACATAGAAGCTTCTCTCCAGATTTATTTCTTGGTCTTTACTTCTCTTGAAAATAGACGCAAGGTACAGGGGATTTGAATTCAGAGTTTTCCTTCTCAGAGTGATTACCAGCAAAGGAAAGAGTCGAGATTGCTCTGATAGTTCACCTATATCTGCAGAAAGATAGATTCATACCTTTCAAAAGGTGTTAGTGCAAAGTGGACAAAGCAAGTTTGGTTAAAATCGGAGCTAGACATTCTAAATTATGTGCCAATAACAATTACATGGCCTTTTATTTTTAATAAATGTTTACCCAATACATGTCCCAAGAGCCACTCCTTGTAGAGGCTTACTGAATAAGGTTGGTTTATAGACATAAGAGGAGGAGATTATGAGAGTATGCGATAGAGATTTATTTTTCAATTGAATTTTTTCAAGCAAGGTATTAAAGCCACTAAGACACAGAGAATTAATCGGTGTGAAAGAATAAGAAAACAAACATTATTAAACAAGAGCTATAGAAGTATAATCAGGTGGAAATATATATATATAAAAAAAAGTGGTATGCAGGTAAAATCCCAAGGGAGATCCTATTAATATTAATTGTTGAAAATTAAATATTAAACTGATCCAGCCAGAGAGTTCAATGTAATTAAAATGATTTATTTACAGAGACAAATATATATATATATATATATATATATATATTTTTTTTTTTTTGTAGAAATAAAACTTTGAAAATAATATCTATTGAATGATCATTTCGGAGAAATAAATTTCACTGAAATGATCATTTGATATATGTAATTTTCAAAGTTTCATTTGTACTGATGAGCTGTAATACACCGAAACAGATCTGTCTGCAGATGACTACGCTCTCACACCCTGATTGAGCACTCTAGAAGAATGGTAGACTTTGAAAAACAGTAGCTACCCCAGCATGTACACATCGCTCATTTACTAATGAATTAGAGCACTCTGGCTATTGGGTGTGTATAATGATAATATACATGCTAAAAAGTCTACCTTCTTCTACCATGCGCCCATGGCCCAGAGGTAGAATCGCCGACTGACACCACCTCGGTCGGGTTTCAATCCTGGGTTAAAAGCAATCGGAGTCTAACCATACTGATGAGCTGTGATACAGCAAAACAGATCTGTTTGCAGATGACTATATATATATATATATATCTCACATATGCACAAAATGCACTTTGGGCTAAACCAGCCTCTTTCCCTTCATATTCAATTTGTGAGATGAAAGTTCCACTCAAGAAATTTGTTCCAACAAACCACTGTTTTGTGGAATTGACTGCCAAGAGGATGCATCCCTCATCACTACAATTTTAACCTGTTCAAGTATCAGATCAAGAGTTTTCTTCCCCACCTATCCCCATAAACTGTACCTCTTACTCTGCGACCTTCTGCCTCAAATGGCTCTTCGGTCTTTGTCTGCAGAACCAATCACTTCAATTTTTTCTCAATGATGAAATTGTCCAACTAGTGTTGCCAAATAAAAGATTAGACCAATTAAAGCAATTCAACACCTTTTTTCTGAGGACATTAATTTTTTGTTCCTCATTTTTTTCCAACTGTAGTTGATAAGTTTGCTTATTGCCCAGTTCACATTCCTCCTATGATTTGAACATGTTGAGTGTGTAGAAGTCAAATAACTTACCTTTCAACATGGTGGTCTTCTTTTGTCTCCCTGTAGGAACGTGAACATTCAAGAGTGTGAGACTCACCTTCCTGATGTGTCCAACTAGTGTCCAGTTAGCAGACAAAAATAAACAGGGTTGTAACTGAATACATGTCCCTATATGGCCCAAAGACAAATGGTGAATCTTGTGCTCAATATTTATGGAGCTCAATGTACACATTGAAATTATCTGCCAATCACTGCTTACAGAATAGACTTGCCTGTAACAGAATGGAATCTCCCAGGTTATTATTTAAACCACCTACCAAGTTGCCCTGTTTTTTTTGTCAGTTAGACTCAACTTCTATTCTAATTGATTACTGGCTGGTTGTTCTGTAAGTTTCTTACAGAGTGATTCATCCTTTGTTTCCTGTTTAGGATTAAGTTTGGGTTTCCTTCTAAAGTTTTCTCATTCTCTTTCACACCCCAAGAACCCCTTGCATCTTAGCAGCATTATTGCCTTGCTTGACGTGAAATGATTAAAGAAAAACATGTACCTTTAACTCAGGCTGATTACAGTGATAAACACATGTACTACATTAATACCATTCTCCTAACATTAACTACCATAATCTAGTGACAAGAATGTTCAAGGCGACTGATGTTAGATTCAGTTGTTATCATCTAAGGCTGAAGAACCCAGTCTGCACTATATCTTATCCACAAATATGTACATGATGATAATGATTGTTGGTGACTCACTAGTTTAGTAAGAGTACTTTTATTAATCCATGCAAAGAAGGCAAATAATCCAGACAAGGTTGAGGGGATTACTCCTGTAAATGAATAAGCAGGTGAAAAGTGAAGAAATAAACATCTTTGAACACAGCTGTACAACTTTAAATAAATTGTATTATTGAATATTTGTCTTCTTTCAAATTGAAAGAAAGGAATTATAAAGAACCTTGTGGAACAAATTCACTTCTTTCTTTACAATACAATTTAATCAATTATGTTCAGATGATAGAAGAAACAATGCGTCTACATAATGAGTGTCATGTATTTAGGTTGTTTTATGAAGGTGTGTAATTTTCTCATAGCTGTGTTATAACTAATACTAACATTGTTTACATAACTATGTTTCTGGTATGCTTAATTTACTTTTAAATTGCAAGAGTAGGGCAAAAAGTTAATAAATATGTCAAATGTTAAGTAATTAATTATACAAAAAGGTTTGAGGATTCAGTTTGTCTACATCAACAAATAACAGACCTTGATCAAAGGTTTATGAAAAAACTGAAAACTTTAAACCACAAATATTTCTAGAAAACAGATAAACCCAAAGAAGATAAAAATAAAAAAACTTGGTTAAAAAATGTTTTTCCCAATTTTTAAACATTTATCTTTAAAAGGGAAAATATAGATCCTTTTCTATAGTGATCCCTTAAATTTTGTAGCAGTTATCAAACATGGTTGTTTGATTTTTAAAAAGCTTCAGTTCACTTGAAATAGCATTGCTGATTTGTTAAAAAATGCACATGGAGAGATTCAATTATAGAGCCTATGTTTTGAACAAAAATGATTAATTGAAGTTTTTAGTGATATCAATTAAATCTATAAAATGTTTTTAAAAAACTGATGGGGATTGAACACCTCCACCTTATCTGTCTTGATATCCTCTAAATGTGATTCTGTTCAGGACTATAAAATCAAAGGTAATAAACACAGGTTTTCTTTTTTGTTCCATGAGGACAAAACTGGAAGTAGCGGAAATGTGGTTCTACAGAAGGATGCTGTGGATATCATGTACTGAACATGCAAGCAACAATGAGGTGTTGGAAAGAATGGCAACAAAAAGGAAATTAATACTGAGCATCAGGAAGATACAACTGAAGTTCCTGGGACATGAAATGAGGAAGGAGAGCCTGGAGAACCTGATACTGACTGGCCAGATAGAAGGAAAGATAGACAGAGGAAGGCAGTGGATAACATATTTGCAGGGCCTGATCAGGTGGATGACGAAACGGGGGTTGCTAGGAGTAACAGGAGCAAACATACTAAGAGCCACAAGGGATAGGGAGATGTGGAGAACCATGATTGCCTACGTCCTGAAGGAACAGGGCACATAGAAGAAGTGTAGTAGCAAAAAAAAAAAAAAAAAAAAAAAAAAAAAGAAAAAAGGTTTCTCTCCATCAAGAGAGATTTATTTCTCCAGCAGGCTGTCTTACTTTCAGTCAACTACACACTTTCTAACAGCAAACCTAGAAACGTTTTTTCTTTTCAGTTGTCTGTGCATGTTGTATTGTCAAGCTGAATGATAAACAGAGAAGAATGTGCTTAATATATTTATTCAGTACAGTATCTGACACTAATGGATATATACAAAAATACAGAACAATAAGTTACAAACAATTAAGAAAAACAAAACATGAGCAAAAGAGAGGAGGGTTTAAATGGTGAATAACCAACAAAGTAACTGTCAGAATATTAATCTGCATGACCAACTTACTAAAAAACGACCCTTCAAATACATACATGTAGACTATTTCAGGCTATGAGCCAGTCCATCAGTTAAAGTGCTGAAGAGGTGCTAGCTGCTCTACAACAGTATGTATAAACATATTTTCTCTTTTCCAAAATTGTAACTCTTTATATAAAATCATATTTGTAAAATTTTTCCACAAGTTGAAATTTATTTCTTTTATAAAATATTGAATTTGTTTCTTTTGAAAATTCTCAGGCTCTTCATCAGAATTCTTAAACAACTGCAGTTGTTACATAATAGCACTTCTCACTACAAACTGATGACCCACAGCAACCTCATCCATTCAAACATGCATCTTAGTTTTGCTAAGAGATATTTGGTTTAACCATACTGGAGGATATTAGTAGGTTTTCTAATAGTTTGCTGAAAGATATTTGGTTTAACCATGCTAGAGGCTATTTAAGTTTTCTTATAGTTCTACATGCCTCCCAAAACAAGGAAAACCTCCAGTAGAAGTTTGAATTCAGAGTGTTCTTTCTCCTAGAATAATTGCCTTTATCATGGCTCAGGATCTCCATCTATGCCATAATACTTAGTATTATTAAAAAGATTTTTCTCACTGTCCATATTGTCTTTTTTTTCTATTCTACTGTGGTTTCATCTTTGAAAAACATTATATGCTTTTTTTCCAGTATGGTTCATCATGTTCAAGGCCTAGCGGCCGCTCAAAGTAAATAATTACATTAAGGGGTAGTTTATATGGATAGGATGGGAATGTAATGGTTGACTCTAAACTTGAACATGTTAAAATTGTAGTGATTGGGGAAATATCCTCTTGGGAGTCAGTTCTAGAGGGCTGTGGTTCATGGGAGAAAGTTGTTCGAGTGGAACTTACTTCGCGCTGATGGAATATGGGGAGTGTGTGGGTGGTTTGCTACTATGTAAGTGGCATGGTAGGTCCTAGCTGTGAAGGTTAGACCTGGCATAGCCAAGACATGTATTTCACCTGATCACTTTCTATGGTAGTAGCAACAGAGCAGTGAGAGACTCACTACATACCCCCTGTGAAAGTGAGTTTGGAGTGTGAAAAATAATTCTTCTTCAACAAGGCCTTGAAGATGCATTTGAACCCTAACATGACTGTGGATGGTGGTGGCAGCATCAAACACAGGTGACAACCAGCTTGAGAGGTGATAACTGGCTAAGATGACTGACAAATGTATCTGGTTTTAGATAATGTCAATTAAGCAACAACCCCTAAAAAGTAAAAATGCACAGGAATTTTGGGTTATGTAAATCTGTAATTCTGGTTGAAGACAAATGAAAAAGAAAGAGAAGAGAGAACTACTGCTGGTTAACAACTCCCAACAACTTCTGCATGTGTGTGATCTCTCTCCAGCTACCCTACTCTATGCAACTGTCACTGACAATGAATAAAGATAAGATTATATTTTTTTATATATATATATGTGTGTGTGTGTGTGTGTGTGTGTGTGTGTGTGTTCCTTGTTGTCTGTCATTATTTATCCAGAGTGCCAGCAGCAGTGTAATACAACAAATAGTCCCTAGAATAATTTGAAACATAACTTATCGCTCACCGAAATAACCATTAGGATAATACAATACACTACCCACAATACATCACTGACACACACACACACACACACACACATATCTAAACTTATTTATAAATGGAACTTTGTGTATGTGTGTGTGTCTGTCTGTGTGTGTATCCATTACCTATAGACTCCAAAATGGCTGAACCGATTTTCTTGAAAATTTACACATTTGTACTATAAGCATCTGCGAGTGTTCTTAGCTAGGTTTTGTGTCAAGGTACCCCTGATAAATATCGGAAATTGATAATCGAAAAAATCGGGTTATAGAAGGAGTGGGCCGATTTTAATCAAATTTGATACACTCATAGACAAAGACATAAGAAACAATATTTAGAAGTTTCAAGTTTGCAGTTCTTACAATAGTGCAGAAAATTTCATATCGATACCAGGAAATCAAAATTTGACTTACATCCATTCATTTTTCTTTCAGTCTTACGGTTTCAGTTTAACCGGAAACAACTATTGCTTTTTAGTCTTTTGTGCCAACTTCCAAAGAGCCTGAGCTCCAGGACCATGGATTAGTTTTAAAGCTTTCATTACACCTGAGCAATGCCAGGCTATACTGCTAGTATATATATATATATATATATATATACTTATGCAAAAATAATGCAAATGGCTTGGGTATTGCCTCACACCAAGAAGACCAATTTTCTAATAAAAAATACTCATAAAGCAGGTAATAAATCCACAGAAAAAGTATTTTTAAGTCAGAAAATAGACACAAAAAACTGCTGAAATACACTTAGGAGGTTATTAGGATGTGTTTCTTTGTATAAATTACTTAAACCCAAAATAAAACGTTTCAAATGTTTTACTTAAATTGTATCTTGAGACTTCAAAATGAAATTAGACATTTTGGCCAATTTTGAGCAAAATGGCATCCTCTCTACAGAGAAAACCTGATGTGATGGGGCAAAACAAACTTGATTTTCAGTAACGGCATTAAGAAATAGCCCATTGCCTAAAAGCATTTTGGTAGAAAAAAAAAATGTTGATCTGTGTGATTGCTGGCCACAAATTTAAGATATAAATGCAGATGACACATTGTTTATAGCAGACAATTGCAAGAAAAGAAGTGCATAGTTGTTTACAAAAGGAACAGACCAATATGCAAATCAGACACATTAAAATCAAAACAAATACAGCAATGTAAAATATCTGAGAAGCATTTTAACAAAGGATAAAAAGTGTGACATTGAAATACAAAGGCATATTGGAATGGTAAAAAATACTTTCCAAAAACTAAGCAAACTATTAAGAAACAGGAAAATTCTTAAAAATGAAGGAAAGAGTACTGAACTCTTAATATCAGTACTCTTTTATGACACTAAATCCTAAAACATCTGATAAAAAACTTGAAGCAACAGAAATGAGGTTCTATAGAAGGATGCTGTGAATTCTATGTGAGCAACAAAAACATTACA